>OZ038484.1:127721022-127841022 GCA_964036315.1 Acanthosepion esculentum | reverse complement strand
CCGTATTTCTTAACCTCAGTATGCCAAGATATTTAATCTAATCAACTAAATTGTCTGAGTCTGAGACTATTTATATATAAGGTATAATTATACGTATCTAAGTGATTTCTCAATGATTGAGGTGGATACATTATCTTGGGGGAAATTTTCACAAACTCGAACACACACGAAAATATCACAAAATTATAAATATATACATTTACGATACGTCATTGCTGTTGCTTTTGCTCTTAATTATCCTGTCTCTTCAGAAAGCAAGCGATCATGACTCTCCACGGTTTCCTTTTATTTAGTATCTGAAAGTTCAATACGCGGTTAAGGCAGGATTAACTGATAACTGACATGAATTTAACATGGCACGTGGAACTAGAACAGTCTACCCCAGTGAGCGAAATAAAGGGTTCAGTTCGACATTCCACCAGCCGAAACGTTGTAATAAATATGGCGACAAAGATGAGGACAATAGTCCGAATAATGTAAATAGTGTACATAATACCTTATCTCATAAATATAGACGGATACTGAACGCTCAAAACGTTGTAATAAATATGGCGACAAAGATGAGGACAATAGTCCGAATAATGTAAATAGTGTACATAATACCTCTTCTCAGAAATATAGACAGATACTGAAAGGCCGATACGTTGTAATAAATATGGCGACAAAGATGAGGATAATAGTCCGAATAATGTAAATAGTGTACATAATACCTCTTCTCAGAAATATAGACAGATACTGAAGGGCTGAACGTTGTAATAAATATGGCGACAAATATGAGGCCAATAGTCTCAATAATATAAATAGTGTACATATTACCTCATCTCAGAAATATAGACCGATACTATCTGGGAATTGTCACTCGTCTTTCTGAGGTCTATTAAAGTAGTTTTCCTTTGCCTTCTCTACGGTTTGGAATACATTTTTCCTTCTCTTAGTCTTATGGTAATTTACCCATGCACGCATGGACTCTCCCAGCTATAAATAGGAACAGGTACTGCCTTTTAAAGGAGGGTAGTTTCCATCAGTCAGCTCTGATAGTCGGACCGAATATTCTTGCTGTAAAATTCTCGTTTGTATTACTGTTTTTCTGTTAATATATTTGTATAACTCAACTCCTCTCTTGTGTTTTTATTTCTGGCCTCTACAAGGCCACAAACCCTAGATTATTACCACTCAAGCACAGAGAACCGAGTCTACTCAGCTATTTAATCCATAGATGGTGGGAGAATATATGTATTCGTGTTTTTCGAAAGAGCGTTAACGCGAAAGTGAATGGAACAGACTATCAGGGCATTTAGATTCGGTTCGCCGTTTTACGCGCCAGCCTTTCATTTCTTTTATATTTATGGATGTGCTTTCTGGTGTAATGGATAAAGGTTCGGAACGAGAAATTGAGAGAGACAAGTTCGAATTCCAGTTGAGCTCGTTGTCTTCACTTACGTACAAATGGTCCTGGCAAAACTGTGGACACATTTCTTCTCTCCCCAGGTATGTTGAATTGGATCTTTTACACTTGGTTGGCAATCAGTCTAAAATATATAGAAACGGTAGCCTATTGCAGGGAAATCTTCTGCCTAATCAGTCATCAATCAAAAGGGACACGATCGTCTAAGCGTCTATCACGTATAGCACTAAACTGATTAAGAGTGAGTGTTCCTTTTTTTATTTTTTATTTCGTGGGAACGTCGTTTTAAATTTGTGCACGAAAGTATCCGTTTTATTTTGTAAGCAAACGTAATGACAGACATCTAGTTGTTCTTTTTCATCTTCTGAAGGTCGTTTTTTTCTGAATAATTGGCTTTCATTAACACATTGTTGCAATGAAAGTGCTTTCATGCAGCGCTGCCTTTTGACAAAATAGATCACAGTTCGAGGCGAGATATAAACTGAGTTCGTACAATTATCATTTTCTTTTTAATTTTCAATCCAAATTCATTTCTCAGAACCAGAGTCTTTGACAACCATGAGATAAAAAGCAAATTGAAATCATTTTACTTCATTTTAAAAGAATCTAGATTTGATTGGTGGTATACATGCTTCTTCAAATTAATTGAAGCAAACCGCCTTAGTTTTCTTTCCTTCATCATACGGTCAGTTTTAGACCCATTGAAGTGACAGGGTGTAATCGATTTCTCTTTTTTTTTTTTCTCAGATTAGATCATTTGCAACGGTGTGCGGCAATATGAATCTATTTTCAGAGTGTATGATGAAATTTGTTTGACCTGGAAAAATATTTCGTCATCCGTGATTGCATCAGATTTTTATCACGCCCCGACACTATTGTCTCGACTGTCGATCATTTGTCCTACGCCCATTGTCTGCGTAGGACGTTACTCCAAGGAAACGTACGAAAATTGTAACGCTGCAGGAACAAACCGGCAGGCCTTACCAGTGAGCAAATCAAAATACTATAGATTGACCCGGAAACAATTGTGTTTTAAATCCAATCGAGAATCTATAGGCAAACTGCAAGGAACGACTTTGTGGAATGGACTAACATGTGCACTGAGTCATGTTTCATTGGAAAAATACGAAAAGAAAGTAAATAATAACGGAATTATTCGTTTTGTTCCAATTAATTTGTACAAATGCGTATTGTATATATATATATATATATATATATATATATATATATATATGTGTGTGTGTGTGTGTGTGTGTGTGTGTGTGTATCACTAAAATGGGACGAAAATTTCCTTTATTTCATATATTCTTTTCGCACGTGCAGGTATAATTTCCTGGTAACTTTTCTGTACATTATACAATGTGACAATTGTCTGAGAATATTGAAGATATCTCCATTAGGAAAAGGCCGGAAGAGGAATAAAGCATTTTCTCGACAAAAATATGCACTCGAACCTCCATACAAAATGAAATAATAAGCTGTCGATCCATTTATTTATTAAATGAGTCTGCTTTTTTGCGTTTACATTAGTGCTTAAGATTTCAATAGCTTGCTACTAAGTAAATGACAATAGATTCAGTAAATGAACAAGGCGTATTGAACAAACCGCCTCTCCGTCGGTTTCAATGCATAGTAATAGTAATACTTTGTGACGATCGGCCGACGTAAATGGATCCATTGTGTAGCGGGTGCTATTGAAAGGAATTAAAAGAAAAAACAATAACAGATTTGTATTGTCGTAGTTTTACCAAATCTATCATCTGTCTTGTCGAGAAACTTAAAACGTAAATCTAAAGCGATATTTTTGTTATACATTTTCTCATTTCTGATTGAAAGTCTGAGATAAGATGATACTATTATATATTGATGATTTCTGATCAGTTTTCCACTCTTTATTGTTCTCCTCGTGAAGTTTGTTTCTCCGCTTAAAAAGTTCGGACTTTCTTCGGAATCTCTCGTTTTCAATCACTTTCTACAAATATCAAACTTAAAATTTCATTTAGTTCACGAGGATATGCTTACCTCAAACTTTTCTTATCATCTGCAATGTAATTGGCCCTGATCTGGCATCTCGTCTGCAGTCGCTCTCTCACAGACACACCGTTGCTTCCCTCTGTCTTTTTTATGAATACTTTCACGGTAACTGCTCCCAGGAGCTGCTTTCACTGTTTCCCAGATTTCATGATATTTAAGCGTTCAACTAGGCTGGCATCTCGCTCTCACGCTTTCACTGTCGGAACTGTTAAATGTAGCCGTCTCTTCTACTCCAATAGCTTCATGTCTCACACCTCTCGCCTGTGGAACTCCCTCCCTCTTCCTGTTTCCCTAATAGCTAAAATCTCCAACTATTAAAATGTAATGTCAATCGACGTCTCCAGATGCCTTGATCTATCCCTTATCCTTCTCTTCATCCTTTCCTCTATCACTCCTATTTGCTCTCGCTCCAACACTCTGTAACCCCTTGCGTGCTAGTGTCTTCCCGCGTTGCTTGGCGTGGAATGCTTAAAAAATTATCCAGTGTCCTTCATGGAGGAGCTTAGAATTTATAACTGTCAATTTTTTCTCATGAGATATCACCATGCCTTTCCACTAAGCTGATCTACCTGCCTAACATATTTGGCTCAGGTTATAATTCATGATAAGATACAAGGGTTTAATCTACTTATTTTCATATATATAATATTTTCTTGCAAACCAAATAAGATGTTTGTATAATAGAAATATATCTGGATTGTTTTCACAAACTAAAATCATGACGGATCTTCCACCTCTATTGTAGGATATAAAATATTTTCTAAAACTTATGTGAGAGGCCTGTCTTTGCATAGTGTATACAAGGGAGAATTACTACAGTCAGTGGTAGTTCTGATTATCGAGTGTCAAGAATCAGGAAAAATTCGTTAGAAATGACGAAAATCGTACTGATCTATTGCGTAATATCAGTCCTCCTATATGACAGCGAATGCTGGACAATATTCACAAGTATGACGAATATACTTGATGCAACAGAAATGTTGTTCTGCAGAAAACTGCGGAGAATACCATGGGCCGAACATATGAACAACATCGAAGTTCTAGAGAAAATGGAAACATAAATTACGCTTATACTTAACATCAGGAAAAGTCAGTTTAAAAGTCTAGGGCATATAATGAGGAAAGTGGGTTTCGAAAATTTGAAGCCCACAGGAGATTTTGAATGTAAGAGGGACAGAGGAAAATATTGCATAACCTACGTAAAAAGCTTGAGGAAATGCATGACAGAAAAGCCTTTAGGAGAAATAAAAGAGAGAAAATTTAGTAAGATCTACAAAAGACAGGAAATGTATTCGAGTTAAAAATACACACATCAGGATTTTTTTTATTAAACTTTCCTGTTCTACTTGTGAGAATCGGCCAATGATTAGGGCTTATTCTTTTGTCGAGTACATCAGGACTTGCTTTGAAATGATACTCAAAGATTTCACTGCGCAATGAAAATAAAAGCGGCCTTGTCAAAAGCTATTCTTGATGAAATATGTACGGCTAATCTTTTATTATATAATTATTTTCTATTCTTTCAGTGTTTTGCATTCAAATAAATAGCGGTTGTATTGACAACTTCAACAGATAAAAATCCTTTTCTGGAAGTTTACTTCCACAATCCTTAAGCGCTTACAAGCTTCATTAATAAAACACATTATTTATGCAAAGGTATGCAAGCTGCTCAAAGGAACGAGAAATGGAAAGCTGGAGAATTATCTGTTTAATCCAGAAATGCTTCGCCTACAACCACTATCAGGAATAATTTATCTCTCTCTTCAGAAAATATCGACATATACCGGGGCAAGTAATGAAGCCGTGATTCAATCATTTGATGGATATTAAATAAAATATAAAAAGATTTATATAAAATCTCTGCTGAATTAAAAATGTAATTATTTTTCCAATTTTTCCTCGATCTTTCAAATGGAGATGTCACATGAAGTTGGGGAGCTGAAATTCCTTCGGCACGAAAACACTTCCTAAAATCAGGCCAAATGAACAAACGCCAGCGGAAAAAAATAATCAGAAAATGAAATTCGAAAACGAAACTAAACCTATCGGTTATTGTTTTCAGATCGTTAACAACGTTTTCAACTAGTTTCTGTATTGACTAGCATGAAATTGTAGAAAAAAAACAAAGGTTTTTACACGAACAGGATTCACCGTTTATGGCTGGGCAAGACGGGAGTGCGGCAGTCGGGCAGCCGCGCGCGACACGACGGCCGCAGCCGCCGCTGCTCCTCCGAAGGCCTTCGGTCGTGATCGTGCTGCGGTGCGAACTGGTGCGGTGCGTGCTGCTATCATTTCGGGAACACGCTAGACAATCAGCACACGACGTGGTAGCGTTCCGGCGCCGGACTGGAACGCGATCGATCAAACTCATGTAAAGGGAGGGTGGAACCTTTTTTTATCCTTTTCTTCGTCGGGCTGATAACATTTTAACAACGGTTCTTATGTAATCGTTAGAATGATTACACGCTTTTAACTTATCTGTTTAATTGTCCTACCCATAATATCACGTATTTACATAAACACCTCGTAACATCATTTATTTATTGCATCCTCAAAAGGCCTTACTTGGGCTATTTGCATTCAATGAGCTTTTTTCCCTTTTAATTATATTTTCATTCACATTAATAGTAATAAATCAAGGTTAACACGAGGAAGGATGCCATCGAGCTATTGTTATCAACTTCTATTATTTACAACCGATGAATGGGACACTATTTACAAAATTCGGATTATCGTCCTCATCTTTGTTGCTATATTTATTACAAGGCTTCGGCGGTTGTACGCTCCGGCCTTCTTAGGTGGTTGGAATATCGAACAGAACACTTTATTTCGTTCACTGGGGTAGACGAAGGACACATGGCACAGTGAATAAAGGCATTGGTTAGATCCAGTGACAGGACCCAAAGAGTGGGAGTTCAATACCCGGTTAAGGCAATGGAGAACTTTCAGAGGGAAATACACAGGAGATAACTGATAACTGACATCCATTAAAAACATGGCACGTGGAACTAAAACAGTCTACTCCAGCGAGCGAAATAAAGGGAAAGTTCGACATTCCAGCCACCTGAAGAAGGCCGGAACGTACAACGGCCGAAACGTTGTAATAAATATGACGACAAATATGAGGACAATAGTCCGAATAAAGTAAATAATGTACATAATACCTCATCTCAGAAATATAGACAGATACTGAAAGACCGAAACGCTGTAATAAATATGGCGACAAAGATGAGGACAATAGTCCGAATAATGTAAATAGTGTAGATAATACCTCATCTGAGAAATATAGACAGATACCGATGAATGGCACTTCCGTTTGTGTTATATCTATTTTTATTTTAACAGATATAAAGAATTGAACAACTTCTGGGAAGCTTTGAATAATTCCCTCATTTGTATGACATTTCTAATGCAAAATAACGTTTTTTTCTTCCCGTTCGTTATGGATTCAATGAAATTCAGCGATTTATCAATAGTTCGCATTGTCAATGTCCTCACTTCACTTCGTGGGAGTAAATGGAGCAAGAATTCTGAACGTTTAAATATTTAAAATTTAAAAAAAAACATCATAGTTATGATTTAGATGCAAACTCGCGGGTATACACAAAAACACAAACACACACACACACACACACACATACATATATATATATATATATATATATATATATATATATATATATGCAGATATATAAACACACACATATGCACACAGACATATATATATGCATATTTATATGCATAAACACAAACATACATACAAATGCGTATAAACACACGCACATAAATATATATACATATATATATATACGTACACACACACATATATAAACATATATAATTAAATATTAACATTCACACTCACACTCACACACACACACACACACAAACACACTTATATATATGTGTGTGTATATATATATATATATATATATATATATATATATATATATATATATATATATATATATATATATATATATATATATATATATATATATATAATTCGCCTACCGGGCGCTGATAGCTCAGGGGTAAAACCTCTGACTGATGCAAGATCAGTCGGGTTTCGATATTGTCTTGAGGCAATCCGATGTCTAGCCACACTGATGAGCTGTAATACAGTTTGTCTGTAGATGATGATATATACTAAAATTTAATTTCGGTCGAGCACTCTGGAGAGAAAGCGCGATTTTGCAAACAATAAATACTACTGCTAATATTGCAAAGCTCTTCGATAAATTGAGCCCTCTCTGTCATTGGCGAGTTTATCTGCGCCGGATGTTGTCTGGCCACAAGGATGACTGTGGATGACTATACACACGCACAGACAGACAGACACCCCCCACACACATATATATAATATATATACATATATATATATATATATATATATATATATATATATATATATATATATATATATATATATATGCGCGGTACTTAAATGCTCAATATCTGCGATAGAGCTAACTTATTCAGTTGTATATCATATATATATATATATATATATATATATATATATATATATATATGCAGTATGTCTTCATTCAAATATGTTTCATAGAATAACATAGAGATATTGTGTTTATTTGTTTTTATCTTAATCCTTTCTAGAACTCTAATCACTTTCTTGATGTTAAGATGAAATTCGTCAAGGAAGGGGTCGTAGATTTTTTAAACTAAAGTACTTTCTATCTTATCTAAGATCATCCTCAGGGGTACATTACAGAGCCAAACTTATTCTAACTGCGATAAAATCAATATTTCGTTGTTATGATAATGTTTAAAAACACGTACGAACGCGCTTTTAATTATTTTTTATTTAAAATTTATCCATTGTAGCTATGGAATTTTTTGATAAATAAGCGTCCCACTTGAAGAAAATTGACCAGAAATTGTTAGAAATGAAACATGGCTTTAAACGTTTATTCACATGAATACGTTGCTGCTACACTCGTAACCAATTTTGTTGAGTGTTGGTTGATTTTCATATAGACGGGCCTGGAGAATTTGAAGTTTAATTTATTATTCTTGTGGTGGATATAGACATTAAAGTTCAAAAGTTTGAAGGCACCCATAGAATTAGCATATGATAATCTTGACAGAAGATCGGAAAAAAAATGGTAAAAGTCTTCTTAGAGTTATTGAAAAAAGAATGGAATCAGTTATAAAATTTATTCTTTGATAAAATTTTGCAAGGAATACTAACAATTTGTGCTGCAGTAATTAATGTTAATCATAAAATGTTTTTTTTTCTTATCATAATAAAATTTATAATGAAAAAATCGTCTATCACTTTTTCTCACGTATAATAATTTTCTCTTATTTAAAGTACAAACACCTACTTTTGGGGCCAGTTAAAAAAATGATCAGGTGTGGCGTCAACCTATATATATATATATATATATATATATATATATATATATATATATAAAAGTGAACATAGAATTCAACCCTTAAAGGCGACAGTCTGTTTCATACTAGATGCAATCATCGGGCCACGAGTGCTGTTATTTTTCTCGGCTATTTATATATACGGGTCAGTGGTGCATTGTGGGTAGTCATTTTTGACTGGTGTTTTTAGTTTTATTTATTTGTATCAAATTATTTTGCTTGTTTTTATTTAATTTTATTTTTGTTTTTTATCCTTTATATTTATTTTATTTTTATTTATTTATTTATTTCGATCGGTGTTTTTATTAACGTAGTAAAAATTTGTTTATATAGCTTATTTAACAGTTTTGTTTTTGTTTGGGAAGATAAAGCTATTTGTTGAATTTTGGGGTTGATTGTTGTGGTTTGTTCTGACTATTATTTTTTGGCGGGAACAGTTTTTAATTTATTTACTTGGATTGATTATCTTTATTTGTTTTTTCTAAGCTGCTAGTTTATCGGTATCGGTTGTTAGTTTATTTATATATTTGGATGTATTTAGATCAATTTATTATACTTGTCGTTATTTATTTATTACACTGTATATTTTCTCTTTTTTTGTTTTCGGTTTTTAAGTAACGCAGTATATTATTTTTATAAATTTTTTATCGTTATATAACAGTTATAACTATTTTTCATCCGATTTTTTGTTTTGATTTTTTATAGTCTAAGATTTTGTTTATTATTTACTTTATTTATTGATTTTGTTCCTTATTTTTTATTCTATTTCGTCTATTCTAACAGGTGTGATTTGGTAATTTGTTTGGATTAATTTATTTGGCTTATTTTATTTTCATTTTGTTTGTTTATGTATTTATTTATTTTTTCAGTTTTCGATTTTTAAGTTACGTAGTAAAAATTTGTTTTCAGGTCTGCATTTTGAGATTAGCTCGGATCTTTTATTTAATAATTCATTTTAGTCTGGGAAGGTAATGATAGCTATTTTTTCCTCCAAGCAAAGTTTGCAAATTTTGATAGGTTGTTGTAGGCTGATGATTTTTTCCATATTTTCCAAGATATTTTTGGTGTGGTGTGGTGTGCGTTTTGTTTTTCATTTCCCAGATATACTTAGAAAGCATTGTGCTCTTCTCATTTTAATATTTGTGAAAGATGTTTTGTGTACATAATTTCTTTGTTTCCAGGGTCCTTCAGTTACTCCTATGTATACTTCTTCTTCATTATCTGGTGATTTTATCGTAGCTTGGAAGATTACGTTGTTTTGTAAACAATTACCGTTTAAGGGACATTCGTTTTTTATTCTGCCGTTGCACGTGGGTTTAATTTGTTCGTGTGGTTTGTTAATAATTTTCCTGTTGTGGTTTTTTATTATTTGTGCCATGTTCTCGGTGCAACTGTAGCTGATTTTTACTGTGTTTTTGTTGAATATTTTGTGTAGGGTGCTTGATTCCGGGAAGTGTTTCTGTAAAAGTTTGCAGAATATTTTTCCTACGTTTGTTTTTATGTTTTTGCTGTACGGTGGGTTGAACCATATGACATTTCTTTTCCTGTTGGCCTTTTTTGTGTTCTGTGCTGAGTATGTGAGTGTTGCTGGGAATCTGCTATCTTTTAGGGCTGTTTCGTAGTCTTTGTTAGCTTTGTTAAATATAGATTCATTGGAGGAATTGTCGGAAAGCCTGCGGTTAATCGATTTTGGTATCTGTTTGATTATAGAAGGCAGGTGGTTGGAAGATGTGTGTATATAGAGTGGTTTATCATTGGGTTTTCTGTATGGTTTGTATGTGCCTTTTCTTAGGTTGAAGGTAACATCTAGAAAATCTACTTCATTTAGGTTAGTTTTTATATCTATGTCGAATCCGTTATTTTGGAAAATCTTTATTATTGCTTTTCTAGTTTTGTCTGTGTTTTGTTTGTTGCAGTTTCTTAAGATTATGAGACCGTCGTCCCTGTAGAGTCCTGTGTCATTTCTATCTATTATTTTGCTTAGTTCGTGTAGTAAGTACGATTTCGCATGTCCGTGCACCGTCAAAGCTTCGCATTGTAGTGTCAAATATCCCATTTTTCTTTATCCATCCTTCTTGATGGTGAAATAGTAATGATTTACGGGAGTGCTTAATGATGTCGATTTCGTTTGGTCTTATTATTATTTGTTCCTGAGCTAAGTTGATGGCCTTATCTAACATGCGTTCTGTTATGGATGGGTAAATTTCTTTTATGTCTAATTGTAGGAATTGGCAATGTTGCTTGTTATTTATGCTGTGGAACCAGTCAATAGTTGCTTTTGTATTTTTCCACTGATTTACTCCTAACTTCTTACTGAGTTCATAATTAATTTTTTCTAGTATCGTTTTACTTATTCGATATAGAATATATATATATATATGTGTGTGTGTGTGTGTGTGTGTGTGTGTTTGTGTGTGTGTGTGTTTGTTTGTGTGTGTGTGTGTTTGTGTGTATGCGTGTGTGTGTGTGTGTGTGTGTGTGTGTGTGTGTGTGTGTGTGTGTGTGTGTGTGTGTGTGTGTGTGTGTGTGTGTGTGTGTGTGAAAACTGAAAGGCGTAAGTGGGTGAAATGTAAAGCAAAGTAATTGGTGGCGTCAACTATAAATATAATCTGACTTAGTTATAATCAACAATCTCTTTGAAACTCTGTCGGATTTCTATCGTAAGTTCAGATTTCCATGGTCTTTCGGCCTGCCTTATACCTAGAATTGCAACATATTTTGCAAACATACCAGAAAACAGCATTCTAATCCAGGTAAAAATAAAGCAATTTTTAACATGCTGATTGACAGTTCAAGTGGATTGTCGTAGAATAATCTTCATGTTCGTTCATTTCCCTTTCGAATTCTCTCGTTTCTCCTTGTATCACACTTAGCTAAAGTTTCTATATATTTTAGAAATTCTATTGCTGATATATTATACATTTGGAAATGAGGCCAGTGATTCTTGTGTGCTTAAATCAGAGTGAGATATCTCCGTGTGAATCTTGTGTAATCATGCTTAAAAACCGATGTGCAAACGGGCCGTTTTATAAGGAGGTCCCGAAGAAGAAAATATTGTAAATAATTATACAACTGGATAATTCATTTTCAACAGTGGTATTTTTCTGTAAATGTTCAAATCAGTATGGGTAAGGGTCATATCACCCTGGATTGTTCTTCCTTGACACAAGTCAACACTATTGGGAAAAGTCTGAGAATTTTCCAATTAAAAGAAAGAGATCACTTACGTTTCCGGAATTCGAACGACAGCGGAGGGCGGGCCTGACGTCAGAAGAAATGAATTTTATGATTTTTAGTTTTTAGCGTGGAAAATCAATTAAAACATTTTGGGTTTTATTTTTACATTTTAATTATTATTATTATTATTATTATTATTATTATTATTAGAAGAAGAAGAAGAAGAAGAAGAAGAAGAAGAAGAAGAAGAAGAAGAAGAAGAAGAAGAAGAAGAAGAAGAAGAAAAAGAAGAGGGGGAGGAGGAAGAAGAAGAAGAAGAAGAAGACGACGACGATGACGACGACGAAGAAGAAGAAGAAGAAGAAGAAAAGCATGAAGAAGAAGAAGAAAAGGATGAAGAAGAAGACAAGAAACAACAGAAGAAAACCAAGATTAAGAAATAAAATAAGTAAAAGTGAAGAAGAGGAAGAAAGAACAAGAGAAGTAGAAGAAAAAGAAGCAACAAAAGAAGAAGATAAAAAGAAAAGGAATCAGAAGAAGATGAAAAATCAAAAAAGAAGGAAAAGAAACGGAAGAGAAAACCAAAGATGATGAAAAGAAGAAGATCAACAGAAGAAGAAGATGAAAAGAAGAAGAAACAAAAGAAGAACAATCAGAACAAGTTGAACAAAAATCAAAAGAAGAAGGATTAGTCGGCGAAGAAGAAGAAGAAGAAGAAGAAGAAGAAGAAGAAGAAGAAGAAGAAGAAGAAGAAGAAGAAGAAAAGAAGAAGAGTCCCATGAGTAGAGTTCCCTAATTGAATATATTTCACCTTCAAATCCACTCCAGGCAAAAAGATCATGTTACCGCATATTAATTCTAATGATATAAAATGATGTATTAAGTTAAGTTTAGTTCAAAAGCATAATTCTCTGAGTTACATTTTAATGACCTTATGTTCTAGATGTGTCATTTTTCCATAACGGCTTTATTGCGATTGAATTGCATTTACAGTCAATCGTTGGAATTTGATTTTGCCTACATATGGTGGTGGGTTGGTGGGATAGATTTGTATTTATGAAATACGACACCTGTGAAACTGATTTGATATAATCTCACAGCTTCATATGCTGAAAGATTTGAGGCCCACTTTACAAAATTAAATTAAATATTCAAATATATTAGCTTTATTCAGGACTTTTCTTGAACAGGCTGAATTTTTTCAAACCGCCTTGTATCAATCTACGTATTTCTCTTTGACTGTCTTTCTTTCTTATCTCTTTCTATTGCTATATATATATAAAGGGAATAGTTCTGTGTCAAGATAGTGTATATATAATCAGTATGAAATGGCTATAAAATTTTAATTAATCTATATATTTATATGCCTGTCTGTAAGCCTATTACTCTCGCTCTCCTTTCTCTCTATCACCTCTCTCTCTCTCTCTCTCTCTCTCTCACACACACACACACACACTATTTGCGTGTGTGTTTGAAAATTTTGTATTACAACGCCACATATTGTGCGGACTTCCTTTTTCTAGAAAAAATATTTCATATTTAGTATGCCCGAACCGGAGAGCCGAGTTCGAATTCCAGTCGAATCCATTACATTCATTTACGTGCTAATATCCTTTGGAAAGGTAGGAATCCTCTTCGTCTCCCTCCATCTATGGGTAAATAGTAGGACAGACCGGGTTCTATCGCTTTGGATGACAACTGGTCTACCGCAGAAAGAAATGGCAACCTTCTGCAGGAAAAAAATCTGCATCGTCTGTCGTGTATGTATGATCGCCTAAGCGTGTATCACGCATGGCACATAAGTGACTAACTGATGCCCGAACACAATTTGTCTGCACAATTCCCAATTCATACCCTGAAATTTATATTTTATATTTAGTTTGGGGCCTGTTTGCTGCGTGGATTTCCACAATGATATTAGCTGATTTTTATATCATTGTTTTGGTATACATGATTCTTGTTCACTCATCATTGCCCGCCATAAAATGATTTTGCCCGCCAGAAAATGATTTGCTTTCCTTGGTCGCTTTACTCTATACGCCCGTCTTCAGATTTTTAAACCTTTAGCTCTTGTACATCGACGTTTCTCTTTCCACCTCTTTTGTCTTGTTGATTTCTTTAATATTCAATCCTTAATTGTCCTTTTTTATCAATTGTTTTCGAATTTCAAGTTCCATTCTCTTATTTTTTTTTTACATATTTTCATATCCTACGATGCATGACTTAACGCCATCTTTCTAACTGAAACTCACTTTCTACATTGTATATTTACATAGAGTCTGTTGTAATCATTTCAGTGGAACAGTTACCTGCGCAAAGTCAGTTTTTAATAATTGAAGTTATTGTAGCTGATACGTTTGATATCTTTTCTTTTCATATATACGTGTCCTTTTTCTTCTTATATTTAGAGATAAGGAGAAAATAGTATCTCAGCACTGAAAATGTCAGCAACAAAGTTTTTGAAAACTTTTTTTTAAAAATTAGGTAATAATAATAATAATAATAATAATAATAACAATAATAATCTCTATCTATAAAAGGCAGGATGTTTGTGTGTAACGAATGCACGGCCGAAATTTTCGACGGATTTGCACCAAAATTTACATGCACATGCTCCAAGTTAGCGGAAAGGCTAAGACCGACTTTGCATTTCCCAACTCCCATCGATTGTGGAAATAATCGATTTTTTCATGCTTCTACCGCAGTTTTCATGTAGTTTGCGGCCATTTTCTGATGGCCAGAGTGAGAGCCCATAGCTGCCTGCCACGAATAGGCAAGAAGATTCTATTGGCCAGCGTGAGAGCCAACAGCTGACTGAAACGAATGTTAACTACCATGCTAGCATGCAAAAAAATCGATAGCTGCATTCGTCACGAGTGGGAAAAATTTAAATCTGCATGGCACTTTACTTCAATTGGCTCATTCGCTTGGTTAAACTCAACGTTGATTCTGATTCCGCAAAACTGTGTTGGCTGTGAAAAAGTATTTGTTGTTAACATTATTTTTTCATTCGATTTTTCCAGTTACGAGTCCTTTTTTAAAGCTGATCGTTTTGTGTTCATTTTGTTTAATTCTTTTTTCGTAACAGATTTAATGTTTAGTATAGAGCTTAGGAACAATCCGCAGTGCGAGATAGGCGAGAAGTAAGGCATGTAGCAACATCATCACGGCAAAGGGCACTCCTTTAAAGGCAAGGAAGGGCAAAAATATTTTAAGTCAAGTGATAGCGATTGCTGTATGAGTCGTACGATTTTTGAATCAAGCACGGGCAACGCCGGGCCATGCTAGTTAGCTAATAATAATAATAATAATAATAATAATAATAATAATAGAGCAAAAATGAAACCCGAACATTATTTAACCCTTTGAGCTCTGCGTTCCTGATCAATTTTAACCCTTATGCCTGAGCTCCTGAGTCAAAATTCGCAAATGATTGGTATGTAATGTTTCTCGGTAGATATAAAATTAGTTACAAGTGCTTACTCACCGTTCAACCGGTGGCTGGGCATTACGTCATTTTCCTCTACCACCGGTAAAGCGGTGGTCAAAGGTTAATTGATTTTTCCGTAATAAAATCTAAAATTCATTTCTTCTGAGGCCCTCACACAGTAGTTCAAACCCCGGAAATGTAAATGATTCCTTTTTTGTCAGTGTTCTTTTTTTATAAATTGGAAAATTGAAAGAATGGGACTGAATTGTGATGCACAGAGAATTGTGAAAACAAATTATGTTCAATAAATGCAGATAAACATAAAATATTTTTCTTGACAAGGTATTCTCTTTTCCTTTTTTAAATAATTGTGCTTAGTAACCTTTCACATCAGATGTGTTTAGAAGTTCGTGTGAAAAAAAAATTAACAACGTTAAAATAGAATTTAGAAGCAGAGTTCGAATTTCTCCCGAGATAATTTGTGCCCACTTCACAATAATTTTCTTTGAATCCATCTCTTCTACCACAAGTCAACTGCTATGGTTTAAATAACAGGGTAGACTAGGCTGTATTGCCGTGGTTGGTTCCTAGTCGTAGAGAAATGAAACTGAATTCGGACCATAAAGAAGTCAAATGAAACCACTCCATCACCTTTCCAACAAATGTCTGGCAACTCACTGATTATAGAGATAACAAAAAAAGAAGTGGAAGCTTATGATCTCCTGTCCCTTGCCGTCCTTGGTATGACGATAAACTACGTCCGCGTCCTGGGTAAGACGATAAACTACATCCGCGTCCAGGGTAAGACGATAAACTACATCCGCGTCCTGGGTAAGACGATAAACTACATCCGCGTCCTGGGTAAGACGATAAACTGTGTCCAACAGCATGGCCTCTGATCAGGAGGCTTTGAGGAGCGTGGAACCACCTCTTAATGGCTGGTGTTCCCAGGTCCACCCTGACCCGGGGTGTTAGCATGTGCTAGGGTCCCAGCTATGGGGAAGTAGTTAACCCCCTCCCCGCCAAACTGGACTCAAAACACTATGAAAGTGTAAAAAATAGGTTTTAATACCAGAAATACTTTGTAAAAACAAATTATCACCAATAAACTTCTGAAAAAAAAATTACCAGCGATACATTTTTGAAGAAAAAATATTACCAGAAATAGATTTTTGAAGAAAAAAATATTATCAGCAATACATTTTTGAAAAAAAAATCAAAATTTTGTCCTCATTAAATATACCCATGGAGGTTGATATGCCTTAAAACAAACCAAACCGAACCAAAAACTGTATCTTCAAGAGACTTATCCCCAAAGGAGGAAGAAGAGTTCCTGGCAACATTTTTTTAAAGATTAAGTGACAGTAAATCTTCTAGTAACCCTAATACTTTCCTTGGTATTCTAGTTTTTTTTTATGTTTTTTTTAAAATTAATGCTGTCATTTAAACAGTTCAGAATCTTTCTCAGATAAATAGTTTTTTTTGTTTTTGTTTTTTAAATGTTGTCGCAATTATTCTTATTTGGCTATTATCAATGCACACAACTGTCACATTCTTCCACAATTCGTTCAGGTTCTTCGATGTTTATTAAGCTTTCCAATCTCTTTTTTTGTTTTACAATGGATTCTGTTTGAATAGGAATATTGACAGTTTTTTAAATGTTCATTAGTTGACAATATCTACTTATGGATTGTAGAATCCCTCCGTATTTCGAAACTCAAGAAATGTTTGCATTTATTATTCTGTAAATAAATCTTATTTCATTCTTAAGTCAGTTATTATTAATAATGTTCTCGATTGCCAAACATCATTCTTAGTTTTGTAGATAAAAACCATTTTGTTAAAAACCATATCAAACTTTATGAAAAAATCAGCCATTATTTCTCATATATTCAATCACACTTGGTGTGTAATCGCTTTGCGCTCATTACCTGCCCGATATTTCATCAACATCAAATAACCAATTATTTACATTATCGGGGATTGCAACCTTAAAAGACGAAATCAAAGAATCCAAAGTAGCAACTTCTTTGATTTTTTGGTCGCCTTTCGACTCAAGCATTTCGTTAAGTAGCAGACGCTTACAGCCATGCATTGCTTGCCAGACGTAGGTTCCGTGTGACCAGCGGTAGACATTTGGCCTTGAACTAATAGCCTTTCCTTTATTTGGTGTCAGTTCCATTGATCTCTGATATATTCTGTTAAATGAGCTTCGTCATATTTCCTGATGTCTGCTTCTAACTGTGCAATCGATTCTCTGACGATTTTCACTTGTCTATAAAGGACAGTAAGCGCTTATCATAGTCATAGCTTTCAGGTTAATATCACGAGCCATTGTTAATGAGATCCATCCCGCTGTCTGCTACAATGTGGAGTTTTAGATTTACAAAGTTAAGCTTACGAAGTATTTACACAAGATAAAAATGGCGCTTGGCACAGAAGTGTATTTAGCAAGTTATCTAAACCATGGTATATTAAGAAAGAATGCTGAAAGGTTCTCAAGCCGATCAACATCCCCATATCTAACAAACGGTCCAATAATACTAGGTTAAAACGGTAATTGTTAGAAGTTGTGAGTCACGGTTATTAGATTAGTCTCAAAAGGTAGGGTTAGTGAACGCGAAAATTGGGTTCTTTTATTACATTATTCTGTTAGTGACCATAAATTTATTGAAATCAATGACTGCCATTCACAGAATAACTGGTACTCAGAGAGCACTAGTCAGATTAGGATTGTCCTATTTCACTTCTAACATGCTCTCCCTTCACACTCCCTTCTGTCACTCTTTCTCTTTCTCCTTCTCTCTTTCTCTCTCTCTTTCTCGCACTCTTTCTCTCTTCTCACTCTCTCTCTCTCTTCTTGGCTTCGAAAGCTTCTTTTTGGCTTTATATTCTAAAAGCTAACTTCTTTACTCCATATATGTACGAAATATTTATCATTTAAATTTAGAGAAAATTAATATAGTTACTGAGTATATGTACATCTAATGATGAGCGTACTCTAAGTCTGAATAATTTAACTTACTTGGTTACGACAAAATTATATATATATATATATATATATATATATATATATATATATGTGTGTGTGTGTGTGTGTGTGTGTGTGTGTGTGTGTTAGACAATACACGGACAAAACAATAAGCTATTTAAACTATAAACTATTTTGTCCGTGTATTGGTTAATATATTGTGATGTAATTGCATCTTTGATAATGGCTTATGTAGGCCGAAAGCTTAGATTTTCACTCTCGCCTACGTCATGAGCTGCGGTGCGATTTTCGCTTCCAGCGTCTCGTACGCACGAATTTGTCGTTGCTTGGAAATCTTACACACACACACAGACACACGCACACAGACACAGACACACACACACACACACACACACGCACACGCACGCACACGTACACACACACACACACACACACACACACACACACACACATATATATATATATATATATGTATATATATATATATATGAAGAAATATAGTTTTTGGTGTGCTATATTTATGTGATAAAGTGTTCAATATCAGAGATAGACCTTATGTAAATATAAATATAAAAGTGAACATTGAAGTCAACACTCAGAGGCGACAGGCTGTTTCATGCTGTCGCCTGTCAGTGTTGACTTCAATGTTCACTTTTAGGTATTGACCAGGGCTCGACGTTGCTTAACTTCGGTGATCGCCCGAGAACCGGTGGTTTAAAACGTGATATGGTCGTAAGCCGATGTATCAGATAAATGTGCCGGTTAAGTGGAACGGAATTTAATTCCTGAGTCAGGTATTAAAGACAATGGTATACACTCTGGATCAATGTCCTCACAAATTTGAAAGGAAAAGATTTGTAGTAACAGGCATGTGATTGTAGCAATGAACGATCGTTGCATCGTAGAATATTCCGTACGTTTTGCATTATTAAGCTCCTTGTTCTCGAAAAGCAAGTAGCCTTATGCTTTTCAAACAGTAACCTTTGGGGATCTGATAGGGAGACGAGAGTACTATTCAGCTACATGAATATTATGTGCCTTTTTTCATTACTTGTGATAAGAACGAAGGCTGTAGACAGAGAGTTAAACAGACAGATGGATGGAATGAATATATATGTGAAGTGTAAGATAGATAGATAGATAGATAGATAGATAGATAGATAGATAGATAAAGAAGATACTGAGATAGATAAAGAAGATAGATAGATAGATAGATAGATAGATAGATAGATAGATAGATAGATAGATAAAGAAGATACTGAGATAGATAAAGAAGATAGATAGATAGATAGATAGATAGATAGATAGATAGATAGATAGATAGATAAAGAAGATACTGAGATAGATAAAGAAGATAGATAGATAGATAGATAGATAGATAGATAGATAGATAGATAGATAGATAAAGAAGATACTGGGATAGATAAAGAAGATAGATAGATAGATAGATAGATAGATAGATAGATAGATAGATAGATAGATAGATAGATAGATAGATAAAGAAGATACTGGGATAGATAAAGAAGATAGATAGATAGATAGATAGATAGATAAAGAAGATACTGGGATAGATAAAGAAGATAGATAGATAGATAGATAGATAGATAGATAGATAGATAGATAGATAGATAGATAGATAGATAGATAGATAGATAGGATTGCCAAAGTAGAAAGATATATACAGTTCAGCTTCAAATGGCCGGAACAATTATTGATCGGGACTTCCTTATTCTAAGCACCACTTCTATTTGATATTCAGAAAATGTCCCCCAACATTTTAATTTGGCCAGTGATCCTTCTAGATCAAAGCGTTGCATTTGAAAAATTTTGTTGGAGTAAGGATGACTCCGGCGGAATTTTCTCAAAAAATTAATAACAGCCTCGGTCCGTCTTTTGAAAACTTATAGATAGATATACATTTGTTTTTGTCCTTGTTTATATGAGTGCTAATTTTTATACTTATGTATACGCATGGATATGCGTTGGGGTGTGCTTATATGCATTCCGCACAGTGCCAAGTGTTTTTCTTTTTCTTTGAGAGACTTAAACATGCTGGCGGGAATTTATATCGGCTGCTTTATTCAATCGATCAGTCATACGTATTATAATGAATTCCAGTCCGTGTGATACGAGTTCACGAACGGGAACGACAAAAAGACAAAGAATGTAAAAGTAATACAGAGAAAGGCAAAAATTATTTTTTTGCCATTCAGCTTCTATTCTACAGATAGAAACCATGTTGTTCTGGAACTCTCTACACACGAATTATCGCTGAGCATTCACAGCATGATTTTATTGAATGGTTCTCTTTCTAATGTTGGTTATTTTATTTCAAAAGAATTACTTTATTACCCAGAGCAAATTAAAGCAGTTCTTTGGGGCTATGATGACTGTGATTAAGTCTATGTCATCAAATGGCCCGCGAATTCATCTAATTTCGGCCTTCTTATATGAGATGGAATACCTGACAATTTCATCAGTAATTCAAAAGCGAACGAGTTGAAGTAAATGATATGTGATTCTACCGACGAATGCTCAAAGTTACATAGATCGTCTTGGGTAAGACAATAAACTACCTACGCGTCCTTGGAAAGACGATCAACTAAGTCCAACGACAAGGCTTCTGATCGGGAGGTCTTGAGGACCGTGGATTCACCTCTTAATTGCTGGTGTTCCCAGGTCCACCCTGACCAGGGGTGATAACACCTGTTAGGGTATCAACTATGGGTAAATACTTAACCCCCAAACTGGATTCAAAACACTATGAAAGTGGAAAAATAGGTCTTGATACCAGAGATACTTTGTACAAAATTATTAACAGTAATAATTTTTTGAAGAAAAATTATTACCAGCAATACGTTTTTCAAAAACAAAATATTACCAGTTATAGATTTTGAAAAAAAATAAATACCATTTATATATTTTGAAAAAAAAAACTCCCAGTTATACATTAAAATTTACCAACAATAAAGATATTGTCGGCATTAAATAACCCATTGAGGTTGATATGCCATAAAACAAACCAAATCAAACCAAACCAAAGTTACATAGACAAAGCATGCCAACAAACTGGGATGAGGAAATTGAACACAATCAGGAATCAAAAAGTGGTCTTGGGAAAGTTAATACTGGCATAAGGCCGAAAAGAAGCTAACATACTGGACAATAATGGATAATTTATCTCGTGCAATAATAAACAAGAGAAATGATAAAGTCAAACATTGAAAGCAATATGTATTGTGAAAATGATACCAGAAAAAGTAATACATATGCAAAATTAAGTATACCTATGTTTTATAGATTATTCAAGAAGGTTTAATAAAGTACATCAATATGAACTCTTGGAAATGCTAGATAACGTGGAAATATTTATTAGACTAATAAAGAATTTATATTAGTAGCAAACCTCTTCCATACGAATAGAAAATTTATTCAGTAAATGAACAAGCATAAAAATGCGTGTAAGGCAAGGACGTGGCTTCTCACCGGATTTATTCAACCATTACAGTGAGGCAATTCTGATAGAATTAGAAGTCCTACAAAGATACATTATTGGCAGCTACAGTCTTGGCAAATTTAGATATGCAGACCATCCATTGCTGATAGCAGACACAGAAAACAAACTACAGGAACATCTACAGAAGGTAGGAAATGAAAGCGAGAAGAAACGTTTAAACTTCAGTTATATGATGACATAATGTATGGCTGTCACTAAGAAAACAGGATCCAACAAACGAATCAACAATTAGAGATACCAAATTCAAGCAAGTACAGACATTTAAATATCTCTAAAGTGTTTTATCATAAGACAGAAAACACGACACCGAAATCTGAAGGCGCCTTTCAAAAGCTAAGCAAAGTATCAACAACAACAAAAATTTTGTTGGAAAAGAAGAAAAGATTACTGAACTGTTCTGTAATGCCGGCCCTCATATAAGGCTGTGAATGATGGACAATCTCCTCACAGAAGAGACTTGAGGTAAGAGAAATGTGCTTCTATAGGAGGATGCTAAGGATATCATTGACTGAATATGCAAAAAAGAAGGTTTAAAAAAATGGAAACAATAAGGATACTTATGCTTGATATCAGAATGAGCCAATTGAATTTTCTAGAGCATATCATGAGGAAAGAAGGCTTAGGAAATTTGACACTCGCAGGACATATTGAAGGCAAGAGGGATATAGGCAAGCAGCGAATAACGTATATACGAACTTCTGTAAATGGTCGGAAGAAAGGGGATTAGAAAGAGAAAAATAATAAAATTTACTTAGAGCCACAAAGTAGAGGAAAATGTGGTGAGCCATGGTCACCAACGTCTTGAAGGGACATAGCACAAAGAAGAAGAAGAAGAAGAAGAAGAAGAAGAAGAAGAAGAAGAAGAAGAAGAAGAAGCGAGAATAATAAAAAAAACACATTCTGAATTTGTATGACATATATTGGGGGGGAAGACCCTTTTACACGAGATGGACTCGTCCAAAGTATCCTTATACTGACAGAGAGAATACCTGCGGGTTGAGATACGTTGAGTCAGAGTGAGAGATAGGGAGACAGTACACAGGGTGTTCACAGAGAGTTATACGAGAGTCCTGAGAGAGAGAGAGAGAGAGAGAGAGATAATTACGGCTTCACTTACAGAGACTTGTACATATACTTTCTACTAACCCGCATTCCTGGACTACTAATCTTCACTTCAAGTCTGTATTCTTACGTTTAATACACTTATTTGTCTATCTCAATTACTGGCGTTGTTTATTTATTGGTGCAGGATTCTATTCCCTGAATCCTCAACAACATACAATGCATAAGAGAAGATACCAAAACAATTCTGGGTATTATATGATTGTCAAATGGTACTAATAATGGTGAAAATAACCGTTTCCTTATAAGGAATCTTTCGGCAATCATCGACCGAACATTTAGCCTTATTTTTGGTTGAAAGTTTTAAAATCTGTTTAAAATATTTCAGAAAAATGTATTTTTCCGGTTCACTGTTACCGCTTTGTTTAATGTTGACGATGGTTTCTTTCCAATCCTGTTCTGCAGTGTGGAAAGAGGCGGGGCACGGTGGATAATGCATAGCGCCAAGTTCGAACTAATACCCTTGGGAAAGGTATTAATCCTCTTCTTCTCCCCCAACCCTCAGCTATGGCAGGACAGACGGAATTCTATAGCCTTGGATGGCAACTGGTCTACCTCAGAAAGAAATGACAACCTACTCCGGGAAAAATCTCCCTCGTCAGTCATGTATTGAAAGCTACATGATCGCCATGTATCCCGTATGGTACATAACTGACTGAGGATGAAAAGTCGGCGTCTTGATTACGTCATCTTTCCTCTCTTTACGCATAATGTGCTATCCATTTTAAGTGCTGCTCCGATTGAAGGTCCCCAAGTGATGACGTTTCTGTTATTTGGTATAGTTCTTTGGTTTTGGTTTTGTAGCGCCAGTCTATAAGATCGGGTGAAGATTTGTCTTCCTTAACGCCTAGATGATTAATTCCGGGAAGCTGTTGCTAATTATTTATCTGAGAAAACGGAATTATACAGCTGATATTTCAGACATTTCTGAACAGGCTAGACGTCATTTATGACATCCATTGGAGAGACAGGAGCTGACGAGAATATTTAAAAATATCCTATTATTTAGTACTTTCGATATTTTTAGGAAATCATTTTAATTCCAAGAGATCTTCGCACTACTCAACATCTTTTCTGTTCCTTTATTATGACCAACATATTAGGTCATCCCATAAGTTCTGTCCGAATTTTAACTTTTTGTTAAAATAAACGAAATTTAAAGAGTATTTTATAATGTATAATGGAGCTGAACATTATTTTTATGTTTAGATGCATTTAAACTGATCAAATATTATTTCAGAGAACAATAAAATTAAATTTTGTTTGATTAAAACCCTGCTAACATGGAAGTACCCAAGAATCATTTGAGGCACATAATGCTTTATGAGTTCAAGAAAGGAAACTCAGCAGCCGAAGCGGCTAGAAACATTCACTCAGTTTATGAAAAGCTTCTTCAAACAGTCCTTGAAGAAAATCATGCTTTGTCAGTTGAGGAATTGGCAGAGGTTCTCAGTTCAAACCATACAACTGTTCATCGTCATCTTCAACAACTTGGGAAAGTTCCTAAACTTGGAAACTGGGTGCCTCATGAATTGTCTGAAAACAACCTCAAATCCCGAGTTGACATCTGCTCTTCTCTCCATTCTCGCCAACTTGTTTCACCTTTTTTGGATAAACTTTTGACTGGCGACGAAAAATGAATCGTTTATCGAATTGTTAAGCGTCGTAGACAGTGGCTTGGTAAAGGGGAAGGACCCCAGACACAGCCGAGAAGGGAGCTTCATGAGCAAAAGGTTCTTCTTCCAATCTGGTGGGATTGCCAATGAATAATCCACTTTGAATTCTTACCACCTAATGCAACAATTAATGCTCAAATATACTGCCAGAAATTAGAGCGTTTGAAGCAAGCTTTGAGGAAAAAAGACCTGCTCTAGTGAATCGAAAATGGGTGATGTTTCATCAGGACAATGCGCGACCACACACAGCAAGAATCACGTCACAAAAGATCGAAGAACTTAGTTGGGAGAAAATTCCTCATTCACCTTATTCTCCCGACCTTGCTCCTTCAGACTACCACTTGTTTCGTAGCTTACAGAATCACTTGGAAGAAACAGCTTTTGTAACACAGGAAGAGGTTAAAACTGACATTTGTGAGTTCTTCGAATCAAAGCCAAAAGAATTTTACAGTAATGGAATTAGTAAGCTTGTTAATAGATGGACGGAAGTCATAGATAATCAGGGAAAATAAATTGTTGATTGAATCTGTAATTAAATGCAACATTTGGTCACTTGTTTCAAAATTCAAAATTCGGACAGAACTTATGGGATGACCTGATAGTTCGATCGGTCCATTCTTCAGCCTACTATAGGTATACATATTATAAATATAGCAAGAGGTGTTTTGCCCATTGCAATCCGATCATCATGTTTGCCACTTTTTCTTGTGGATTCTGCATTTAAAGAAGGCTATAGAATAGATCGGCCGAAACGTTATTTTAATAAGAAAAGAGCAAAAATGAATTCATCATTTTATTTTTTTTGACGCTGTTGAATGTCCTCAAGTGATGTGGCTTCTGTTATTTGATATAGTTCTTTGTTTTTGATTCTGTAGCCCCAATCCACAAGGTTCGAAAAAGAATTGTCTCGCTAAGAGCTAGAATCTCAGTGTACATTTAAAATCATAACATTATGAAAGCAGTAACTTTCCATGTGATTACAAAAGGAATATCTCCCGTCAATACAAGAGCGCTTACGGACGCTTTTCGTGGAATGTGGTGTCACTCAGCTCTGCGGGAATGTCCAGAGACATACCCCAGATAACTATCATTTGAACAGGTCAAAAAATGGATAGTCTTAAAAATTCTTAACATGGAATTTTAAAAAATATATATTACATTTTATTTTCCAAAATTTTGTTACACCTAACCACCAGTCCAAGAAAAACATTTATGTTAATACTGCCCCCCAAAAAGAATATTTAACATCGAAAACCATGAGGAAAATTAATTAATTTTAATATGTGGAAATATCCAATATTTGACTGAAGAAGGTCGCAGGACCAGAAACTCGTGTAGCAAAATTCTGGAAAATAATATATGATATTTATATTTTAAAAACTCCACATTACAACCAAAAACGTTTGCGGTTTCTTACTTTTTAAAAAAAGTACACTTTTCTCTCGTTGGAAAAACTGCAACCTCTCTTCTCTCTCTCTCTGTCTCTCTCTGTCTGTCTGTCTCTTTCTCTCTCTCTCTCTCTCTCTCTCTCTCTCTATATATATATATATATATATATATATATATATATATATATATATTGCTACACCTTACCACCAGTCCAGTGTTACTACTACCAACAAAAAAGAATGTTTAACATCGAAAACAATAAGGAAAATTAATTATTTTTAATATGTGGATATATCCAATCTTTGCCTGAAGAAGGTCGCAGGACCGGAAACTTGTGTAGTAAAATTCTGGAAAATAATATATGATATGTATTTTTTTAAAACTCCATATTACAACCTAAAAGGTTTGCGGTTTCTCATTAAAAAAAAAGCTCCAGTCTATGAGATCGGATGAAGATTTGTCTTCCTTAACGCCTAGATGATTAATTCCGGGAAGCTTTTGCTAATTATTTATCTGAGAAAACGGTAGTATACACCTGATATTTCAGACATTTCTATAAGACCTGATGAAAGATTGTCTTCTTTAACACTTAAATGATTAATACAGCGAAGCGATTTCTAATCATTCATCTTTTACTTTGAACACCAGGTGTTCTGACTTTAATATATATATATATATATATATATATATATATATATATATATATATATATATATATAATTGCGAAGAAATGAATTTATATATAATAGCTTTTCATCTTTGGATTTATTTAAAAATTATTACTGTCCAGTTAAAAAATTTCTTTCAGAATGCTTGTGATACAAATCGATTAATGTTTAATATTTTAGGTTTGTTGAAACGGCGAAAAAGTTTATTTTAGCGTCAAAACTTGACAAAGATTGTGTCTTCTATTTCGCATTAGATTTTAAAGCAACTGGTATATTGCAGTGTGCGCCAGATATTTGAAAACACATCCCCATATAGGAGATATGTAGAAGACCACGTAACATAATGTTACACCATATTTCTCTTTTCTTTTTTCGGAAGAGTTAATATAACATCATCCAATATGACACAGGAAGTAAAAAGGCACTAACCAACAAACACAGCGACCTCTGAAGCTTGATCAAATGAACAAGTCAAATTGAAAAATGGCTTTTCGTGGATCGCCCCAAGGTTCCAATTGTCTCTCATGATCGTGGGTGTGCTTAATAATAGGAGCATTATAAAATCTCCCTCAACGTTTTACATAGGACTGTACATGCCATCCGAAAATTCGACTTAATAGAAGGGTGATCAAATGTTGGATCTATTCGTACAGCAGAACACTGCACTCGTGTGCCTGGCTATATAACCTGTCAATGGCTGTCCGAGTGTGATCACGATCATGTGAACCCAAAATGTGACTTTAACCTTACGTTCTTTCTCTTCTCTGGACTACTACGTCTCTGGCCAGGTATAGCGCGCCTATCGGTACCACAATACCAAGACCGACTTTAAACCTAGGACACTAACCATGGGTATATAGTACCCAGCGCAAATTTTCCTATTTTTAATTACAATTTTCAGTACCTGATTTTCTTACCTAAATAATATGTTTTTTCAGTTCCTATTAATGTTAACTCAAAGTACAAAGTTTGAAGTGTCTGCATGTAAAATATTTCAAATAAAGATTTAATTTTTTTTTGTTTTGTTTGTTGATATTTTCAAAATCGGGTATGATATACCCATGGTTAGTAGTAATATAACTTTAATTGATGGTTACTGTTCTAGGGTTAAGACGGTTATGTTTAGGATGAAGTCCGATATAAAAAAAACAAAAAAAAGAACTTTTTGATGAGGGTATGACGCCACTTCTGATACTGAAACGAGGACGTCAAAATGGTTCCGGCCTGGTTATCAAAAATAGTTTTCTCTATTTCTATGTTGAACATAGGTACAAATTATTTTTGAAAACGTACTGATTTTTTTTCTATTAAATATCGTTCTTTATATTATACCATGTTCTCAGTTACCTGATGCACTCTGTCATCTTTAAAGTGGGGCGATATCCTATATTAAAGGCGACACGATACACTCAGACATATCCTAGGTAGAAAAAAGACCAAATTTACTGGAATTTTTCCGTTATTTTTATCTCAAAACAAAATGTAAGAAAAGCAAACATTAAGAGGTTTGGTTCCATGGAAAGAATTTTTTGACGCAAATAGTCTTTCAATTAATATTTCGTCTTTTTCTTTTAAATGCAGGATTATTGAAAGCATTTAAAACTGTTTACGAAAAAACCTTTTTTCAACAAACCACTTCAAATTATACTATTGAACAAATCGAAGATCATTTATTTCCAAAATTGATTTTCTTTTTCGACATACTTGAATTTTCCTTCTTTTTTTTTTCTTTTTTTTGTACATTACTTATCGTAACGGAGACAATGGCCTAATTAGACGATCTTAAATAAAATACTAAAAAATTATGTCTGCTGGAGAATAAAGGAAAAAAAGCGGAGGCCATTATTGATAAGCATCTAAACGTAGAGAAAAAGAGGCTGTTTGACTTCAAGAGTTAGATGTAGTACTAAATATAAGTTTAGGAAGAGTCAAAGTAATGTCTAGCAAAGTTGTCTTGTACACCAGTATTTGAGCCGTAGGTTCAACCTTCAGTGGACTTCCCAAATCTCTGTCGTCATTCGAAACTAGACTGAATTTAATAAACATGTATTTATAGCATAACTAGTGGCTGAAATAGTCGTTTAATGTTCATTGGAGTCATATCTATCTAGGTATTTATTTAGAAATATTAATGTACTGCTATTCAATAAAGCATTATTTTACTCCGGTGTGCCTTTGTAGCGTAGTCCCTTAGGGGTTGCTTACATTGTATTATATATATATATATATATATATATATATATATATATATATATATATATATATATATATATTAACGCATCTCTCTTCAATCACGAATTGAGCCCTCTTGGCTACTGATGTTTGTATACATCTCGTATATAATACGTTAAAATTTCCCTTTCTCTGCCGTGTGCTGATAGCTTTGGGGTAGGATCTCTGACTGATGCCAAATCGGTCGAGATTGAAGCAATCGGATGTCTATATTTCACTGTATCACTGTTCATCAGAGCTGTGATACAGCAAAACAGTCTTGTATGTGAATTACTATATATATATATATATATATATATATATATATATATATATATATATGTGTGTGTGTGTGTGTGTGTGTGTGTTGTAATGTTACTTTCCATGTGTAAAAGAAGGCTTGCTAACCAAATACAGAATTATTAAATGATATATATATATATATATATATATATATATATATATATATATATATATATATATATATATATATATATATATATATATATATATATATATGTGTGTGTGTTTAACTAGGTCTGCCCTACTTACTGTATTGAGGACTTTGTTTAGTTATTTTGCGTACTCGTATCGTTTTTTTTCTTTGGGCTTGTGACTTGCATGCTAGACGATTATTTTCGGCTAACGAATGTCTTGGATCATTCTTTTTTTTATACATTTTTTCCCTTTGGTACTGGTTTGATTATTTGCAAATCAAGACACCGAAGGTTTTCCGAACGAGTATAGTTTCTTATACTTATAAGATTACTACTACTACTACTAATATATATATATATATATATATATATATATATATATATATATATATATATATATAAGTAAAAGGTTAGACTCCCAGCTATGACCAAATACTGAAAAACCAAATAAAAACAATACAGTATGGAAGTATGAAAATACATTTTTATAATAAAATTACCGACAATACATATTTATAGTAGAGTGATTAACAATACATTTTAGCTGTAGTTGAAGGCATACAATTGCGTTCAAAATATTTTTAGTTGAAGTTATAAGATTGTGTTCAAAATATTTAGATTTCGGCATTAAATAACCCACAGTGGTTGATATAACGCCCCCAAAACTCAACCAACCAACATGAAAGAACCTTTTCATGAAATTAATCCATATAATATCCTACATCTTCTTAAAGGAATCTAAATATATTAGAAAATATAACTTCAAGAAAACTACAACATTAAACACATTTATCACTGTCTCTAGACATCATGTCGTCACAATCATGAATATGAAAAAAAGCTGAGCATTATCTACCAGGTATTCAACTGTGAAATCAGAATAACAAATATTATATTTTTATTACTTAGAAGCTTCCGAGAAAATTAAATTCCACCATTAAATTACCCATCAGGAGTTGATATGCCACCTAACAATCAAATCAGTCAATATATATGTTAAAAATATAGTTTTAAATTCCTCAATATCAGGGAAAAAGATTACGTAAATATAAAAGTATAAAGTAAACAGCAGCTGGATGTTGGCCTAAATGTCCTCTTTTATGAACTGTAGCTTCAATAACTTAATTCTTCGAAAAAATAGCAAATGCCTACGCCAACTTATATATACATTCAAATAAATTTAACATAGTTATATACAGTCAACGACAAAATTATTCTTATACCCATCAATTTTGAATATTTTTATCCATTTCTCAGAATCTAATGTCCGTATCATGCGAATTTCCTTATATATTATTAAGCAGACAAACAGAACATAAAACTCGATTTTCAGAACAATAGGTCGAATACAACAAATTTGACAGGTGAATTATGCAAAATAGGAAAAGACAAAATTATTCATAGAGTATAAAATATCATTTTAAATTAATTGATTCGTGTAAGTATAAGCAATTTACATAATTATTTTATTGGTGAATCCCTCTAGACAATTTATTCAGGAGAATATTTGTGATAATTCCAGCAAAGAACATCACGTGGTGCATAGAATGTCGCCATTGTTGATCTTACGTTAACAAGACGATAGGGAAGACAAAGAAGCTTAGCGTTGATTTCATACAGAGGATTCTTAACTTTCACAAGTCGGGAAATAGTTATAGCACTATTTCAAACCGGTTAGCTATCCCTAGTTCTACCGTAAAGTTCGTTATAAAGAAGTTTAAACAGTTTAGCACGACAGAAAATTTGCCTGGAAGAAAACGTAAATTGTCATCGAGGACTGCACGAAAACTGTGTCCCTAGATTAATATAAATCCAAGAGTTGTTTTGAAAGACATCGCCAAAAGTTTGGATACGTTGCGTATCAGCGTAAGTACTCGCACAATACAACATTGTTTAAACAGAAATGGGTTGTATGGAAACCTATCACGACGAATCCCTGTTCAAAAGCCATCACGCATTGCTGGTTTAATTTTGCCAAAATGTCCCCGAATATAGACAATTGCTTTTGGAAACAAGTGCTATGAAGAGATGAAAAAAAAATGAACATTTTGGACATAATGATGTACAGAAGATTTGGCCCAAGAATGGTGGGAACATTAAAACATGGAAGCGACTCTATGGTTGTTTTAGCTCAAGGGGGACTGTACAATTAATTGGAATAATGAAATCTGCAAACTATATATAAATTCTGGATGAAAATCTACAATTATCAGCGCAAAATATTCATCTAGGGCGTTGATTTACTTCCCAGTAAGATAATGATCCCAAACATATGTCTAAATCAGTGATTGCATGGCTTCAGACAAAGAAGATTACAGTTCTGCCAGGACCTTCAATGAGTCCTGACTTGAATCCAATTGAAAATCTATGGCAAGAATTGGAAGTTCCAATAAGTCGGTCACAAAAAATTTAAAGGAATTAGAACGTGTAACCTTTGTAGATTGGAAGAAAATCCCGGAAATGATTGTTCAAATCCCATCAAAATCTTTAGAAAACGATTGCAGCAAGTTATAAAGATGAGAGTCCATGTTATTGACTGTTAATATTGAGAAGATGGTTAAACCTTTTCTACTTTTAATACTGTACCAATAATTTTGTCCTTTCCTAATTTGAATAATTCATCTGCCAAATTCATTGTATTTATCTTATTAGTTCGGAAAATTGAGTTTTATATTATTTTCTGTCGTGCTCATTAACATATAAAAATTTGGCATCATACGGTTCTGAGAAATGTATAAAACTATTCAAAAATTGATGGGTGTACGCATAACTTCGTCGTTGACTGTATATTTTTATTTGCATCTACACATATGTTAACGCGAACATTCGTTATTTTTTTTTAATATTAAATTAGTGAGTTACACCTAGATATAGAATGCCTTACAACAGAAAATGAACCTCTTATCAGGACCCCACAAGTAGATGATTACTCAAACACGTGTATGAACTGAAATAAGATTCATAATAATTTAAGTTTAAAAAGTGTTAATTATTTAAATTACTCTCTCCCCGCATATATATATATATGTATATATATATATATATATATATATATATATATATATATATATATGAAGAAATATACTTAAGGTGTGCTATATTTATGGGATAAAGTGCACAATATCAGAGATAGAACGTGTGTAAATATAAAAGTGAACATTGAAGTCATAACTTAGAGGCGAAGGGTGTTTCATGCTAGATTTTATATATATATATATATATATATATATATATATATACATTTTTCCTGTTCGTGTACGTGCTTTCTTTTCGTGATTATTTACTTGTGAAAACAGTTTAAATTTTCTATTTATCCGAGACATTATCAACGTTGTTTTTTTTTCACTGAATGTGAAGATTTGATTTATATATATATATATATATATATATATATATATATATATATATATATAACACCGAAGTGATTAATCATCTGATATCCCATGATCTGCTCTCAGACAAGCAGTATGGTTTCCGCTTTACCCGATCTACTACCGATGTGCTTACGGCCATCACTGAATTTTGTCTACCAAGCTATCCATAATAACGGTGAAGCTCGTGCCGTGACCCTTGACATCTCCAAAGCATTTGATAGAGTGTGGCATGCCGGCCTTCTTCGCAAGCTTCAGGGTTATGGTATCACAAGTCGATTGTTTGACCTGATACAATCATTCCTGTCAAACCGGCAATTGAAGGTCGTTCTCAATGGATTCATCTCCAGCTCCTATCCCACTAACGCAGGTGTTCCTCAAGGCTCTACTCTGTTCCTCATATTTATAAACGACCTTCCTGACGCCATAGACTCCCAAGTCGGCATCTACGCTGACGACACCACAATTTACTCCTGCCTCAAACACAAATCTAGTGATGCTGACAAAGTTAACCTGGCAGCTCAAATTGAAAAGGACCTCCAATCGGTTGTGAACTGGGGCGAGAAATGGATGGTTAACTTTAACGACTCTAAAACAAAACTGCTCTCTATTAACCACCACAGGGATCCATCCCTGCATCCCATTAGAATGTCTGAAGTCCAACTTCTCGAGAGCTCCTCTCTGCGGCTGCTCGGTCTCACGCTGTCCGCTGATCTGAGATGGAACAAATACATCGAGTCAGTTGCATCATCCACCGCAAGGAAAGTTGGTTCCCTGTGCCGAGCCAGGAAGTTTTTCTCCCCGGAATCGATCCTGCAAGTCTATAAATCGCCCATTCGCCCTTGTATGGAGTATTGGTGCCATATATTGTCTGGGGGCCCTGCTGTTTGCCTCGGGGTTCTTGATAAGATCCAGAGACGGATATGCAATGTGATTGGCCCTGATCTGTCATCTCGTCTGCAGTCGCTCTCTCACAGACGCGATGTTGCCTCTCTCTGCCTTTTTTACAAGTACTTTCACGGTAATTGCTCCGAGGAGCTGCTTTCGCTTGTCCCTAGGCCTCGTGAATTTAAACGTCCTACGAGCCTGGCATCCAGTTCCCACCCCTACAACGTTGAAACTGTTAGATGTAGACGTCTCTTCTACTCCAATAGCTTCATGTCTCGCAAATCTCGGCTATGGAACTCCCTTCCATATTGCTGTTTCCCTGACAAATACAATATCCAACGGTTTAAGTGTAGCGTCAATCGACATCTCCAGTTGCCTTGATCTATCTACTTCCCTTCTCCACATCCTTTCATCTTTCATTCCTATCTGCTCTCGCTCCAAATCTTCTATAACCCCCTTGCCTTGATCGACCCACGGTCTTTCTCTTTCTCTCCATCCTCTCCTTTACCACTCCTATCTGCTCTTCCTCCAACCCTTCTATAACCCCTTGCGTGATAGTGGCCTCCAGCCTTGCTTGGGGTGATACGCTTAAAAAAAAAAAATATATATATATATATATAATCTATACATTCAGTTAAAATTGTCTGACAGAAATTGCCTGACATCCATGACTGGGTTGTCATGCTTGTGTGACATGCATGGGTCATGGCTGTTGCATAGGGTTTTCTAGTAGCCACCCTATTAAATAAGGGTAGCAGTACCGCTAAAAGACACTTGGTGTAGCCCCTAGTGTTGAGTCTGAGGCCCTCACTTACAGATTTGGGAGTTATTTTCTTAACAGAACTATCAGAGGTAGTTTTCCCAGCTGCCCTACCTTCGTAATCATCATTAGACTCATCCAACTGTTTTCGAATCCTCTGTATTTGTCCTCAGATTGACACCCAAACACACGGAAATGCTTGCAATGGAGCTTCCGGCGCGATACCAATCTGCACAGCATGCCGTTTTCAAATTTCTGGGTGAGTGAATTGCGACATAGTGCTCTTTGTCTCACTGATGTGCCAAACTGACCCTAATATACAGTGCAGCCGACAAAATCAAAAACGAACAATATACATGAGCGAAAGTAAAATATCAAGTGGCGACAATTTACCCATCGCATTGTGGATGTGTATGTGTGTGTGTGTTTGCGCACGCGCGCCTTGGCTTGGCCTCTTTCCGGGGGTGACTGATATATTGATATAAAATTGTTTACCCTTACTCCACCTATTGGACTGGTCGCTTCAGTCGTTTCCATAGTACTTAATTCTACGAATGAATATGCTTATAAAGATGAGTAAATTCAAGATTAGTTATTCAAAAAAACAATTCGCTTGAGCATAAAACAGACCATTTGCCTCTTGTTTTTTAAACATGAGCACTCTTATGTACCGAACGAAACATATTTTTTTTTAAATAATTATAATTATAATATATATATATATATGTTTGTGTGAAACTTGAACTTATTCATTATCAATTTCTTATATCGTATACATGTATACATCACTTTATCTATTAATTTCTGATTCTGGTCCGTTACTGGAACCATTTCCCTGTCGATACGTTTAAAACATGAGGGTATTGATTGACAGAAAGTTGTAGTGCCACTGATGAATAGAAGGAGAAACCACCTGTCTTAAATATTATCATTCGTAAGTCTGGATTTTATCCGAACTCGGGTAACAACTACAAACATTTATCATCATAGGTTGGTACACATAATGTAATAGATTGAATAAAGAAAAGAATCTAGTTGACACTGTAAGGTAAGCTTTTATATTTCAATAATTTTCTGGGCGTGGAACTACAGCTAAGTAAATAAAGTAATATTAAACCAATCTCCGACCGGACACAAGATATGACAAGAGTGCAAGAACAAAAAGATGTTTACAGGGGCTTAGAGTACGTATTTGCATCTCAAGGACAACACATTTGGAAAAGTTGTCAAAGATATGCTCATGACAAGATAATTACACCAAATAAATTATGCTCAAATTAATATTTGGATTGAGAGGAAAATAAATAAATGGTAATAGTGAGAATAGTCATTTCCATACGGAAAACATTCGACATTCATTAACCAATCAGTTAGTTTTAATGTCGGTGGAAATTTTGAAGATTATTTTTCTTAAAATATTTTTCTGATTAAACTTCTCAAGTGCACTGACTGATATCTATCTTTTTCCTAATAATAAAAGTTTCCTTCCAAACCTTTTGTAAAATATAATGTGGAAAGTTAACATATAATTAGTTTCTTCGAAAAATTATGTCAGATATTAGAATAAACTTTTGTTTTGTAATATATTATTATAATATTTGAAGAAAAATATAATACTCATTCCTAATTCTTATAATGTCCTCTTTGTTAATTTTATATCAATCTTCCTCCGAATGTAACTTAAAACATTATACCTCTTATTTTGAACATGAAAAATATAAGAGAAGTGATTGCTTATTTTCGAACATGTTGTTATACTTGGTTATACTGCATCTGAAACTACTGTCAACATTAAGAGAGAATAGGTTGAAGCATCCACTGGTGTTCATAGAGTACAGTGCGCAGGGGGATAAGAGACTTTAAGATCGTGGTAGAGGGCGACCGTCTGCAATTGATAATCACCATCTGAAAAGACTAGTCGAACAAAAGAGAAATGTCTCAGATAATGCGTGACAGCATTTCAGCATATCAGACCATCACAAGAACATTGGCAAGGCGAAGTAACTCAATAAATGGGTCCCACATGAACTCAGTTTTCCGAGAAACCTAATATAGCATTATTTTCACTTCTAGTTCCATGAGCTATCCATCTTGTTATTGTTCCTGTTTGATTTTAAATGATGTTTTGGAATTTTGTTGCGACAGTCTGCGGTATTTAATAAAGGATTAAGACCTAAAGAATTAATTCGCTTTAATCCGTTATTGTATATAAATGATAATTCAGACAGTTTGATGCCACGAATGACATCCATATGAGAGTCTACCTCTGGCGAGACTTCTTCTGTACATTATTCGATATTTCTCATTTAATTTTCCAGTGATGTTGAACAAAACTATTCCTAGCATAACTTATCCTATGTTTACTTACAATTAGTGTGATGTTAGTAATGTAGAAATTGCTTGGATAATAATTCATCACCCATAAGGCCGCGTAAACGATTTTGAATTCTCTCAAGGCTGAAAAAGTTAGGTTTTAGCAGCTTCACCACAGCAATGATACATTTTTGTTCTGATCGGACTCTTGGAAGCAGGGAGCAGCTACTCTTTGGAGCAATACAAGGAACCGACCAATTTCCAAACCTCCCCAGCATTGGATTATATCTATCAGTTCCACTTGAGGTCTGGAGAGAGTTTTACCCCCAACATATGTTCACACAAGAGCATAGAAATATTTCTCATAACGGGAGAAAATTCAGGGTCTGCTCTGTGATGAAGAGAGGTTATTACCTTGGATTTGGAGGTATTGACTGTTACAATCACCAGTTCATCAAGCACTGAGACGTTAGAAAAGAGGAGCAATTTTCTTCCGGGATCTGGTATGCTAGATTTTGGAAGGTGCACCCATAAACTGTGGGATCATCTGCATTTCATAGTATTTTCTTAGCTTTTCTGAACTTAGCTCAACTGGGCAAGAATTGGCTTGTGATATTGAATACCACCAAAGATAATCTAGTAATGTTCCACCATCACAAAGCAAACCATGTGTTTTTTCCGGTCATGGTGGACGGTTATACTACCAGTCTAGCTTCATGCCTGGAACGTTTTCTGCTAGTCATCCTCACTCCTTACCTCAAGTGAACTTAGTATATCAAATCCATCGCCAAAGATACTGGAAACGAGTGTACGCATAAACCGTCGCATCTTCTACGTACATATCTCCTTATAGTATGAAAATATGCTTAGGTATATCGTTAATATAAAGTAGACATAGTATAATATAGCTGAGACTTACTCAATCTTACCATCTGTCAAGAGCCATATGTCATTTGTTTTACATTGTTTTTCACCCTGTACAAGACCCGAGGGCCACACGTGGTAGAGAATTACAGATTAAGAGGCACAGCTTATACGAATATGTGGGGAAGATAACGGTTAACCCTAGGTTAAGATTATCGTCATCAGGTAAGAAAACTCTTAGCAGTCGCTTCCACAAGCGTTCGTGAGAAAAAGCAGCTCGAGTGGAACTTACATCCCATCAAAGTAATATGAAGAGGATGAGGCTGGTTCTCTACAATGTACGTGGCATGGCGGGTCTTAGCTGTAAAGGTCAGACCTGGGGTAAATAAGGAGTGTAGTTCGTTTGAATGCACTACGTGCATAGAAATAGCGATACGGCAGCGAGAAGCTTCCGACGTTTCTTGCGAGAAAGTGGTTGCAGAGTGGGAAATAATTTATCACCTACAAGGGGACAAATTCGCTTTTGGACTCTACCGAGAGTGGGAAGTGAAGACCTGTCAGCTCCGGCCCATATATGGTATCTGTGCTCGATTTCCAGCCTGTCCTGGCTCTTGAAAGGTAGGGGATAGCAGAGGGAACAGCTTGGACGATCATGACCCTTTCGATTCATGACTGACTAGGCAGAAGATTTTCTCGCATTAAGCTGTCGATTCTTTCTTTCAACCATGGCCATAGGGCCCAATCTGTCCTGTTATTAAACCCATAGCTGGGGGGTATACGTTATCCATTGCACCACACTGCCAATCCCAAGTCTTCTATAAAGATCTATGTAGAGGGAGATGAGAACGATGAAGATAAACCTATAAAGGTTACATGGAAGAGATTCCAAAGATCGTGAGTTTTTGTAAATGGCTAAATAATTTTAGAGAAAACGCATTTAGTAGCAGATTGGGATGTTTTTGTAGACTTTGGTAACCGTATATGCTTTGCTGTTCAACCGTATATGCTTTGCTGTTCAACCGTATATGCTTTGCTGTTCAACCGTATATGCTTTGCTGTTCCTTTTTTGTTTCATGGTAAATATATACAGAAGCCGACTCGAAATTTACACAGAACTTCTTAAGTCAACATGGCTACGCCTGTTCTTAGCAAACAACTTTTTTTTATTTACATTTCCCATATATGAAAAGTGCTATTTACCGGATCAACCATTATGAATTTAGAAAGAAAACGGCAATTGCAAATCCAATAATTTAAAAAACAGTAAAAAATAGAAGGAAACAATACTGAAAATAATTTTTTTTAAATGAATGAAAACTGGGAAAGAAACATAAGCTAAAGAAACAATTTATATCTAGAAAAAATTGTCAGCATCTTTATTTTTTATGAAAGGCTGCCGCACCAAAATGTTTGCTTTGAGAACTCAAATACCCAAACTTTAAAAAATGGTGACGCAGTTTTTCATTGTTTTTTTTTTTCTGCTTACATATACTTTGATAACAGTACCTTGTCTACTGTCTTTTACCAATTATACACAAGACTTCACGCCTGTAAGAACAATAACTACAGACTGTTAAATAATATAAGGCTCCATCTAAAATAACAGACAGAATTGCAATCATTAGTTAAAAAATAAATTTAAAGTATTTTTTCTCTAAAATTTGCGAAATGACTGCAGATGCCGACATTGTACATGTTAGCCATTTGCCTTCGGTTAAGATTTTGCTAATTAATTCAATTAATTATTTGACCCCATGCTAAGCAATAATACCACTAAGACGCCAGACGGGGTTAAGAATTGTTAGAGAATACGAGAAAAACAATACACGGAAAAATAAATTGACAAGAATTAAGAAGACAGAAGATAATGATTGATATTGCATTTAATTTCTTAGGATCAAACTTGACAGGGAAGAAGCCGGAAATGATTTCTATAGGGTGTGCTATAGAAGAAACTGTTACCATAGAACCTACGGTCACCTAGAGCCATTTCAATTGTAAAAAGACGAAACCTTGCCACCAAGTGCGCTTAAATACATAAAGTCTACGTACCACAGACCAGAGTTCACCAGATCAATTACCATGAAATTATTTATAGAAAAGGCAGAGGGAAGTTACATTACTGTGGTGGAAAAATTGACAAAAGATGAGAAGACAGATTAGAACTAATAACATTGCAAATCCTCCTTTGGATTTTATCTAAAATAATAGAAGCACCTTATCAGATGTGGCAGCACTATTTAAAACAACGACGAATGATATATATATATATATATAAATTTGATGAAGTCTTACCATCAATCTAATACTGCACTTAAATCCATAAAGTCTAGGTACCAAAGAGGAAAGTTCATCAGACCAATTACCATGAATATGTTTATCGAAAAGTAAGCTATGTTACAGCGATAGGAAAATGAATGAAGCCGAGATGCTAGGTCAGGAACAATAACATTGCCGAATCTTCTTTGGATTTTATCAAGAATCTCTAAATACATAGCATAGGCGCCAGACTAAATGTGTCAGAAATATTCACTGCATGAACGAATGGTGGACGTATAAATGTGTAAGATAGATTATGGAAAGAAAAAATATCTAGCATGAGATGGGGGAACAATTTTTCCAGCTGTACACCGAGCAGTTGTTTCAATATAATATTTCCACTTGATGTCAACATAAAACGTTAGTCAAGGAAGGTGCAATTAGTCACTCTTCTGGAGGTTAGCATCATTGATGCTGATGAAAGGATAAAAGGGTTCACCCAGACGATTAAAAGAGGGCGGTTTCGTTTTAAGGTGTTAAGGTTAACAAGCTATTCCTTGATACATGTATTAAGTACTGAACTAAGCTTTGACATATTTCTCGTTGTATACTTTGACAAGCTAACACTACTTTTTAAATGTGGTTAAAATAGAAAAAAAAATGGTGGAAAATAAAACCAAGTTGAAAGAGGTATCTCAAAGAGTTCACAATTATCAATTATGTTAAGCTGAAAGAGATTAAACGAAAAAGGAGTTGCACAAATGTGTTTCGTTTTGTCCTGACAATTTTGCGCATATAGTTTGAATCCAAAAACTGAGGTGACAATTCTCAGGGGGACAAGATGACAATTTCAGCACTTTGATAATCGTAATGGAAATAATTGTAATACAAGGCGTTTTCCTACCAGGAAAAATGTGGCCTTCATAGACTGAGCATCTAGTACAGTTTTTGGTGAAAAATTATAAAATCTTTGTCTTGGAAAAAACTTTTTTCATTAAAATTGGTTTTCATGTCCAGTGACTGTTATCGCTCTTTCCAGTATTCATGGCGGTTTCCTTCCTAACCTTTTGTTTGAAGTAGTGTGGAATGGCAAGATCTTGATTATTTTAATTATTTTCTCTTCACGTTACATGTGCTATCCATTTTAGTTGTTGCGGCTGGTGGCAGTCTTCAAGTTATGTGGATTCTATGATTTGCTTAGGGCAACAATGAGAAAGATATCATCCGGCACCACCGTGAGAAGTATACTTCGAGAAAGTAATATCCAGTTATTTTATTGTATGTATGTATGTATGTATGTATGTATGTATGTATGTATGTATGTATGTGTGTGTGTTGTTGTTGTTATTATTATTATTATTATAGTTTATTACATGGAATGTATTCCTTATATTCGTTTTTCTATTCTTTATTCATTTACGTAGACCTTTGTAAAGGTAGTGCTGTCATATCTGTCGACTCCCTTTAGTTTGTTCTTATGTTTTCTTTCTTTTCTGGTTCATTCTGACATGCTTATATATAAATGATTTTATCCACCAACGAAGAATAGGTTCTACTGTAATCTGATATTTTCCTTTAGGCCATTGAACTTAATGATGTTGAAGTCAAACCGAGTGAGTTCACGGTTATTTCCTGCAAATTTTATTTCTGAAAAAGTTTCCCTATAGTATTAATATTCACACCTAATCTGTTAATGGTATATTTCTATATAGGAGAACGGTCCATTAAATCACTAAATATTAAATAGATTTCGGCCATACGTTAAACAGATGCAAAGGAATAAATTTCATTTTGATGCCATTAACTACCCTTATGTTTGCAACCTACTGTCATTATTTTTTTCTTTTATACTATGTCCTTTCAGAACGTAGTCGATCATGCTTTTTTTTTACATATTCTTTTTCTTTATTACCTGCGAATTGATGTGTTCCCGTTGCAGTCTCCTACACAAACACAGGCTGTTACCCAAGACTACAAAGCCATGACTAACTTGTTATTTAACCCATAGATGAACAGTGAAGAGATGGATTGAGGCTTATCACAAGAAACATTATTGCGAGAGTAATATGAATAGTGATGTATGTTATTAATTTTAACTCGTTTCACTGTTTCCACTTTGTCGCCGATAACTATTACACTACCCGCATTCTCGTAGCATAGTCGTAATAATACGCATGGATAAGAGCACTAATAAATATCTAGAACAGCTTTAACGGAAGACTTAAACAGATATGTTCATCAGGGAAATACATCCTAGTTAAAATACAATAATCAGGGAAAATATCTGGGAAACAAACAGCAAGGCAGTCAAGAATAAATTCAACATGTTTATTAGCAAGACCTGACTTTGTTAGTTCGTGTGTAAATATATATATATATATATATATATATATATATGTGTGTGTGTGTGTGTGTGTGTGTGTGTGTGTCTGTGTGTGTCTGTGTGTGTGTCTGTGTCTGTGTGAGTGTGTGTTTGTATGTATTACAAAACCAAATCCAAAACTACATCACATGGGGATAGATCTATTTCAACCAATGAGCGTAAGTGTGACTGACGTACTTCGCTTTGGTTGAAAGAAATGTATACCCATATGAGGTAATTTGGAATTTTGTTGTGTAATTTATATACACTCTTATAATAAATTACATTAATCTCTTTTTGCGGTTCAGTTTTAATATTTGATATTACTAAGATCCACTTGTATTATATACCAATGGATTTATTACTTGTAATATATATATATATATATATATATATATATATATATATATATATATATATATATATATATATATATATATATATATATAAATTATATATATATATTACAAGTAAAGAGTTCCTGAGAAAAAAAACTACTAAGACATCACTCTGTTAATTGAACTATCTACTTCATGTCATATTAACTGAAAAAAAACACTTATAATAAAAAAATTCGTGGATTTGCCAAATTACAAAATTCATAAAAATTCTCTTGTAATATTTTAACTTTAGCGTGGCGATTTGCACGCTCCAACACTACATAGCCGTTAATAAATAGCTCATTCTTAAAAACATCTTTCGGTCGGAAAAACACATTTATTTCGTCATCCAGTTTTGATACTAAAGGAAAAAAATACAGCCTGAAGATGAATGCGTGAAGCATTTGAAAGTACTAGCTGAATTAAAAAATACACCATATCCATTTTATACATAAGGATCTCATCATTCAGTGGATTATTAGTAGTATAATGCTTATAATTATGTCTATTAGCGAAGGGATTTCGCCAATAATTGCATTAATATTGCTAATTGATTCAAGCTATGATTAACTCTTTTTAATATAAGATATATGCTGCCTATTTTATTATATATATATATATATATATATATATATATATATATATATATATATATATATATATATATATATATATATATATAATTAAAACATTCATAGCAATAGTAGTGATTAGCACATTATTAATAGTCGTTATTAAGGAAGTGAGAATTGTAGAGGTGTTTCCTGGGTCAATGCAAAGCTCATGAACAAAGTAATCGATACGGAAACCGGAAGCAAGTTCAGAATTTACACATAACTTCTTACGTCAATATGGCTACGGCTGTCACTCGATTAGTGCTGGTAACAATTACGTTTTTTTTTTCGTTTCCTGATTATGAGGAGGATTGCTCGATTGTCAACGATATTTTACTGGATCAGACAATTAGAAAAGAAAAGAAAAATGCTGAATATAATTCCAGTAAGAAAAAAGAAGAGACAGAAAATGGTAGGAAGCAAGGGAGGCAGGAAAATCGGCGGGAAGGAATACTAAGAAGGAAAAATACTGATAATTACAATGAAATATACGTTGAAGGAAAAATTAAATACAGAACAATATGAATTAAACAAACAAAGCACACACACACACAGATATATATATATATATATATATATATATATATATATATATATATATATATATATATATATATATATATAGTTGTATATTTATGCATCAATCCTTCTTTTATGCAAGTTTCATTAAAAACAACAGACAAGGTACTACGGTTAAGCATTTTATTTAATTTTTCTTGTGTTCGAACAAGATCTTTCTTTGCTGGACAAAGGGTGTGTAAGAACTGTCCAAATGTTTTATATTTCCTGAGAGCTTTTGGCTATACCTTTAGCCATTATCAAGGATGATTGGATTTTTCAGCTTAATTGAGTGTGTGCATTATGTGTACGTCTTAGTGTGTAGTAGGGATGTTTTAATTTCCGAATACGATTAGCACATTGCGGCTTTGTTCGTAGTTAATATTGTTAAGAGTATTGTTAATATTGTTAACGTGTAGCAATAGTGGTAATATTGTTAAAGAAAAGGCCAACACTTATCAATATTAACTACGAACAAAGCCACAATGTGCTAACCGTATGCCTCTCTTCTTTGTAATATACACACTTTTCTCGTTGAAACCTCTTCCTTGACATATATATATATATATATATATATATATATATATATATATATATATATATATATATATATATATATATATATATGCTTTGACGAGGCAAATTAATCCGATATAAGAATTCTATGGAGACGATTAGAGAGCAGATTGATTGTGGGAAAAGAAAACTATATATATATATATATATATATATATATATATATATATATATATATATATATATATATATATATATATGTGTGTGTGTGTGTGTGTGTGTGTTTATAGGGTGTATCAAAAATACTTTTACAAACTTTGGTGGTGGGTTCCTTACACCTAATCAAGGGAAAATGTCCATATAAACATATGTTCAGTAGGCCATCGTTCTACCTCAACACAGTAACTCATAACAAATGTTCAGAATGTCGTCCGCTTGCTTCTACACACGCATGCACCCGTCGGATCATTGACTGGCGGACATATTCGAATACGCCCACTGTCGATTGCTTTCTCAAGCCCACATGACACGTTGATGAAGAGTCTCGGCATTATTAATGTCTGCTGCATAAACCAATTTTTTAGGTGACCCAACAGATCAAAATTCAAAGGATTGAAATCAGGGGACCGTACAGGCCGTGGAACCGCTTCTTCCCTGCCTATCAGTCTTTCATGGTAGATGTCAGCCAGTTTATCGCGAACAATGTGGCTAAAATGTGCTGGGTCCCTATCATACCTGGACCACATGCATCTTCGTATTAGCAGGGATACATCCTCTAGCATGCCTGGAAGCGTGTTCTAAATAGATTCCCTATAGACAGCTCCTGCAACAAGTACGGGGAGAAAATATGAACCTGCCATAGACTCACCTACAATTCCAGCCCACACATGAATCGTAAACAAAAAATTCTAATAATAGAAACAGGGGGGGATATTGGCAATTAACTACCACAATCTCCAATAGTTCATGAGTTGGTGCTGTGCTTTCGGTAAGCTATTGCGGGAGCCTGAATGACTTTTCCCGATAGTCATTCATTCGTTCCACTGTTCTCAAACCCGATATTTAAACGGTTGGTGAGACAGCCAGATATATTTTTGTTCAACATAATCAAAAAAAGGAAGCGAAGCATGGGTTAGCCTATTGTAAAAATCTTCCATGTTAACAACTTGCCATAGACCACAGGATTTAAGACTCACATATTATTCCTGGAGTATAAGACGCACCCCTATATTTTACAGGGCGTGTTTTTTAAGGTTAAAAGGTCGCTTTGTACGCCGACATAGACGGTAACGTTGAAGAAGTGAAACAACGTAATAGTGTTACTTGAGAAGCACCCACCTGAGAACGAAAAAAAAATTATTTTGCATCATCGCAAGAAAAATTTACGTTCGGAAAAAAACCCAAAGCTACACACCCACTCGCAGTTTGGAATTGAATAATCAATAATCTTACGTATGAGAGTTTACTTTCATGTTCTTATTACTCTGCAAACACGATAGATTTACAACTCTATTCTTTACTGGAAAAGATACTTTCATATATAACAGACTTTTCTTTTTCATTAATGAGATTAGACCTTCTCTCATGAATAGAATTGGGCCTTAATCCTTTTTTTCTTTTAATATTCGCCTCTATCTCTTCCTATTTGTTTTTGTTTCATAATATTTACCAGAATGCTCCAAGTCTCTGGAAGAGGTTCTCGCGAATCAACGTTCCCACTCTTTTGTTTTCATTCCTAAATTCTATTTTCAGTTAATTTATCGCCATTACTTATTATGCTAATTCCACAATATATGTTCAATTTACATGAATAATGGAGAAGCGTTTAAGGACATCGACAAGGAAGGAGATAATACAGAAAATATATTTATGTAAAAATCAATGTTTTGTTGGTTTTTTTTTTTTTTTTTTCAAATTATATCATCGGGTTAGCAGCCTAGGAATTAAAGTCATTTGCACTACACAACACCTACTTTGTAATTTACGTTTTCTTTTCAATACACATGATTGAATGTTTCTGCATTTATCATAAAGGCCGAACATTTGCGATCAAACTTCAGCTATTAATTACGCCGGCCTACAGACCTATTGATCCACTCTCGTGTACGTCAAAATTCTACAAACAGCTACTCGGCAGGCTAGAAACGTGTGGTTAACTAAAACTTTACCGATGCGAAAAAAAAGAACGAAGAAGCCGAGTTGAAAGTAAACCCGCTCTGATAAACTTGGCAAGAGACATGAATCTATTTCTCCCTCCCTCACCGCCAGCTGTTAGGTTCAAATATCAGGATGCTATGAGTTATATAGTTTGTTTTTGTTTTTTTTCTTTCTTTTTTGTAGAGGAGAACCGTGCTGAAGAAATCACTACACCAGTTTCCCCTGAGATAGAAAAACAATTTATGGAGAATAAAGAAAAGGAGTCTGTGGATAGCGATGACAGCCTGTCCACTAGTGGGACCTCATATTTTAAAAATATAAGAAGTCTAGCGACATATTAATTTACTTAGATATCGACCCGGCCAAAAAGGGATTCCCAAGAAATTCTTACGTGTGTTCATATTCTGTGAAATGAACTGTACCAAAATCTTTTTTGACTGTCCCAATATAGTGATTCTCCAAGCGTAGCTTAGATGTGGTACAAGGCCAAAAGTATGGGGCACCCAGTGAGGACAGAACTCACTACTCAGTCGTAATTGTCCTCACGAGACAGGCTTGCTAACCATTGTGCCCTGACTGTCCCAATATGTATGTATATATATATATATATATATATATATATATATATATATATATATATATATAGAGAGAGAGAGAGAGAGAGAGAGAGAGAGAGAGAGAGAGAGCGCTCAGTAATGGAGGAAACGTGTTACATACACCTTTTCTAATTTATCATACTATTTTTCTAAATATTGTTTGTTGATATATAAAATTATACAATATCGTTATATCATATATATATATATATATATATATATATATATATATATATATATATATATATATATAATATAGCCAAGTATAGGATTGCTGTATACGAAATAAATTCCAATAACCAACAAATACTATTCTTAAAAGAGTGCTCAATACAGAGTAGAACAAATATAAGCATTTATTCGAAAATTAAAATCACTACAAAAAATAGCCATTTTGTTTCAACATTTCTGGTGTCTTCTCAATTGATGGTGTTGAATGACAAGTGTTGAAACAATATATATATAGCAGAAGTGTTGAAGCAATATATATATATGTATATATATATATATATATATATATATATATATATATATATATATATATATATATATATTGGGTGTCCATAATGTTTCTTTACAATTTTAAGCATACCTTAAAAATGCATTAAAAAGGCAATTGATGAAATATCTTAATCAGATTTGTACTCAGTAATTATTAAAGATTTTAATCACATTGCTTTTGTGTATTTCATGTATCATGTTGATGAAAGAGGTACTGGTAAAAGAACCCCTAATATTTCGAAACCGGTAGACTGAAATTCTCCAGCCACATCGTTAACCAGATATCACTCCCCTAGACTATAGATTAAAGATTGTGTGTATCGAACACAGATACTGGCCATCACTGATATAAAGCAAAAGATCACTGAGGCTATTGACAACTTTGATGAGGTTATGTTACATAGAACATAGCAAGAAATCACGTATGGCGTTGATGTGCCTCGTCCATCTAATGGTGCCCAAATAGAGGTGTATTTAATTCGTTAAAAAATTCTATATCCACTCCACATTTTGGATGAATTTCCACATATTTGTCTGTTTATTTGCATCTGTAATAATTTTGTTTTTAAATTGTAAAAAGACTATGGATACCCTGTATATTTTTGAAAATATCATTTCATTATGTTTCCCTTTTGCTTACGATGCCCGCCAGCAACAATGACACCATCGCATTGGCGTATTCTAAAATGTGTTATATATTACTTAAGATAGTTATATGTCTATCAACCAATACATATTTACATATACGCGCTATCATTGCACATTTTAAACGTCTGTGTATGTTTTTATTATATCAGAGTTTATTGAATTTTGTTTTCAGGAACAGCACTTTCTCATTCGATTTTTTTCTTATAAATGCAGACTGCCTTCATCGTTATTTGCTTCTAAATTAAATAATTATTTGCTTCCACACAAAAAAAAAATGGATGATCGAGGGAAATAAAGCAATTTTTTGGTATTTTTTAGAGCAGTCTTGCCACTTTTCCCCACAGAAATTGAATTAGGCTGTTCGCAACTTTTCAATGTACCACCGAGAATTGATGTTACTGCAAAATTCACGACTCGGCATCTATTATTATCAATATCTCGTCAGTTTGAATTGTACTTCCTACTTAAGGATAGATACTGAATTGATAATAAATATTTATTTCTTCATTTTCTATTGCATTTAATCTTCAGGTTAGTCAACTCTGTCATCACTGATAAGAAAAGTAACAGCCTTGATTAGACAGTAATTACATTATACGTCGTTTGTCTATCTACCGTTCATTTTTCTAGTCCCGTTTTTTCTTAAGAATATGTAAGTTTCATTCTAATTTCTCTGCCCAAATCTGGATATCTGTCTTCAACTCTGTTAAAGTAAGCCCCCTTCTTCGATTTGCCGTGTTCTTCCAGAACATCGGCGATCATGGCACCCCATAATTTCCTATTCTTTGTAACTCTAAACAATCTTCCTCATTTTATGAGTCCTCACTCTCTGTTTTGGAGTTATTTCGCAGTGGAGGCTTGTATTTCTATTAAAATCGGTCCCAAATAAGTTCGACGTACCAAACGTTAGGAACTTGATATAATAGGTATTACGCGGAGTAATCTTGTTGTGGTCGCTGACTACTTTCGTATTCGACTAACTGTCGACTACTGTCGTCTGACATCGACAGTATTTACTGTCCCCCCACGAGGGATAGATATGGCACAAGGCAGGGTTTAAATTGGGGTATTCCCGAGCCCGTAGGCTCGGCAAAAAAATGCCCGTAGATACCATATAAACGGGATCGAGTGGGTCAACCTCCCCGAACAAGACTCTGCCCTTCGGCAGAGCCTCGTCCGGGTTCCTCCCCGCCCGTAGGCAGAGAGTTCAACCGTTCAGACTGTCGTTCGACGAACGACTAATATTTAGTCACCTCCCCACGAGGGTATCATGTGGCACAAGGCCGGTTTAACGTGGGATCCCCAAGCCCATGGGCCCGGCCAAAAATATATACCCTTTGAATAAACCCGTATAAACGGGTTCAGTGCCGGTTTACCTACCCGAACGAGACTCCGCCCTTCGGCGTAGCCTCGTTCGGGTTCCTCTCCGCCCGTAGGCAGAGAGTTCAACCGTTCGACGAACGACTGACCCGCGTTTTCCTTACTACTCCTACTTATATTAGGTGGGAGAGTCTAATAACTATAGAATAGGTGTGTTTCACCCTAACACTGTCCCTGCTCTGCAATCCATTTACACTAGCTCGTTAGGTAAGTTACACAGCGTTTCCATCTGCCCCTCTTGCTGTCAAATTCTTCAAGCATTCTTTCCTCTTCATGTGTCCGAGACATATCAACTCTATCTTTCTGCTCAGGATCACAGGTGTATTTCTCGCTTCCATTTTACCTAAAACTTTCCTATTGCTCACATGTCACGTTCATGGCATTCTCAGTATCCTACTGTTGATCCAATTCTCTGTTACTTCAATTTTCCTATTCATCTATGAGGAAAGTGCCCAGCATTCACTTCCATATAGAAGAATTTTAAATTACATAGCTCTTTGTTTCTAACAACATATTCCTGTTTCATAATATTTTATTTATTTTTCTAAGGCTTCTTTCGTTATTCCAATAAACGTTCGGATTTCTCTGCCATATTTTCTACCGTCTCTTATAAGCATTCCGAGATATTTGAATTTTCCTGTGCTTGTTTTATTTTGACTATCCAAATATATAACCCGCATCTTAAACTGTCCCTCTTACTAAAAACCATACATTCTGTCTTCTACAATTGTCTTTTTTATTACATTCTTTTGTTACCTTGTCTACCAGCAATTTTTTCCTTTGTCTAACATAAATATTGTGTAATCTGTGTCTCTTGTGTTGTTAACACTGTGCTAACTAATAATAAATCTTGTTAGAATGTCTAGTTCGCTTTACATCGCCTCGTTGACAAGCTTAAATAAATGTGGTGAGAATTATTCCCCTTTCTAGTTTCGTATATTCATTGTCTGTTCGTATGCAGGCACTTTTTTACCCAGTAAATGTTCTGGATGATGCTAATATATTTCCAGAATAAATTTAGTTTTCCTCGGAGTTCAAACTCTTCTTTGTATCGTACCTTTTGTTCAATCAGGAATCGGCGAGCCGAGTTCAAATTCCAGCTGAGTCCGTTGCATTCAGTTGGCATTATTGTCCCCGGAATAAAAAATATATTTATTATTGTAAATAATACAATAATAATAGCCTGGTCTTCGCTAACCCTCCTAGTCCTAGTTAATCACAATCACGACCCATTCCGCCAATATAATTTATACATTTACCACAAGAACTCAACCCTCACCATTCAATCCTGTATATATCGCAATGCCACACCTTCACAGGGGATATACAAAACACCCCATGTTATAAAAGTCTCATGAAAGTTCATAATGTCTTATTACAAAAATAGCCCCCGGAATAAAGTATGGCTCCGTCTCTTCTCCCCATTCAAGCCTGAAATTTTATAGCAAAGCAGATTTGGTCGTCTATCCTTGTTGCTGGCCATCACGTAAAAAAATAACTTTAAATTATTTGGGCGTATACGAACCGTAAAACTCAAAGGCAGTTTTTATGTCTAAAACTGACCCTTCACCATCCACTCCAGATCACGCCTTCCCTTGATTATCAGATGTCTCTAGACATGGACAACGGAATGGAACAGTCTACAGATAAAATAAAGTGCCCAGTTGAAATGCTCTGAAGGTTACCTGTTAGACAGAGACTTGAATATCCAAAATGTAAATAATAACTTATAGGCTTGCCTATCGTCTGGTTCACATTCCTCTCCGTATTCTTTTTAACAAGATTCGAATGGGCTTCCTATTCTCTTTCACGTCCAGAAGCTCCTTGCATCAGAGTGGCATCATCGCTTTAATTGGTATGAATTGTTTAAAAGAATAACCTCCACACATCTCAGGAATTAAGACAGAAACAAATAAATAAAAAAATTATTAAAAAACAAATTAGAAAAATTAAATAATTCATTAATTAAAAATTCTTCGTTTAATTAGCCTTTTTTTCATTTGTACATGTATTAACTAATCATAACATACAGAATTAGATATGGTTATCATGAAGCCATTTATTTGATTTAAAAATTAAATCGGTCACCTCATTATAACTAAAAGTTATACAAATCTTATAGAGTGTCAAACAAATGGTTTATTAATGGAACTAAAAAATTAATTTCCTTTATCGAAATTGGTAATTTAAGTTTTAAGAATTTTAAAATAGGTTCTAATTTTTTTATTTAAGCATCAAAATTAGTTAAATTTTAAAATCTAAAATTATTTATGGATTTGTTTCTCTTAAAGTCATTCTTTGGCTATAGAATTAATCGACATAGTTTTTTAAAGTTATCCTCTAGATAATCAAAATCATCCGTGTCCCTTTTATGCTCCTGAAGTTAAGATTAGACATATTTAGTTTGTTCGTTCAAAAAAAAAATAATTCAAATCAAGGGAATGGTAAACGAGCAGTAATGTCGGTAGACAACGAAAATTAAATCAATAATCTTTCCTAAGTATATCTTCCAGAAAGTAAGCAAAGTCTTCAGACAGCAAAACAGAAACAAAGAAATGACGACTGAACTGATATATAATATCTTCTCTCCAATATATCAGTAATGTATGGACAATCTCGGCAGAGATGAAGAAGAGACTTGATGCAACAGAGATGTGGGACAAGCGATTAATGCTAAGAATACCATGAACAAAAACACGAAAGCAATTTAAAGAAAATAGGTACTACAAGGAAACCGATATTTATAACCAGAAAATTTGATTGATTGACTTTTTATTTTGTCTTGTCAAAGTTTTGTAGTTTATTTAAAGTCAGAAAATAGTTTATATAGATTGCAAGAATTTTTTCAGATAATACGGATTTATTAATACAAGTTCATAGCTGGAGGGATACAAGGAAGAATCATAACTCCCCCAAGAATATATGCGCATAAGTGATTATAAAGATCTCAACTGGAATTGGAACTCGATTTTCCAATTTCCAGTTCTGAGCCGTTGTCCGTTATATCATTGTAGAATTCTATGCTTTTAGGTAAAAAGGAATCTTCCAAATCTTGACATGAGAAATGAGTCTTTAATGTCTTCCCATGAGAAAGGATTCTTCTCTGTCTTCACGTAAGAATCGAATCTTCTATGTCTTCACATGAGAAAGGAGTCTTCTCTGTCTTCAAATAAGAAAAGAATTATTTTCTGTCTTCACATAAGAAAGGAGTCTTCTTTGTCTTCACATGAGAAATGTCCTTCTCTGTCTTCATGTAAGAAAGGAGTCTTTTATGTCTTCACATGAGAAAGCAGTCTTCTATATCTTCACATTTCGGTATCTTCTCTGTCTTCACATGACGAAGGAGTCTTCTCTGTGTTCACATAAGAGAAGGTGTATTTTATGTCTTCACATGTGTAAGGGGTCCTCTCTGTCTTCACGTAAGAAATGATCTTCTATGTCTTCGTATAAGAAAAGTGTCCTCTTTGTCTTCATATGAGAAAGGAGTCTTCTTTTTATTCACATGAGAAAGGTGTTTTCTCTGTCTTCACATAAGAAAGGAATCTTTTATGTCTTCCCATGAGAAAGGATTCTTCTCTGTCTTCAAATAAGAAAGGAGTTTTTTATGTCTTCACATGAGAAAGGTGTCTTTTCTGTAAGAAAGGAATCTTCTAAGTCCTCAATTGAGTAAGGTGTCTTCTATATAAACGCAAGAAATTAGTCAGCTATATCTTAACGTATGAAAAGAGTCTTTTATATAATAACCTAAGAAAGTAGTATTTTATATCTTAACGTAAGTAATATGTCAATAGAATCTACTCCGTCTTAACGTAAATAAACTAATAATATTTTCCATTATATCATAATGTAAATAACTTATGAAATTAGTCTTCTGTCTTGGCGTAAATAACGCAAGAATAGCGCCTTATGAAGAAAAGTAAACACGCAAATGTATTTCAAGATCAGGTGATATAATACAAGGTGTAAAGCAAGGTGTAAAGCCGTCTCAGGTATCTTATTCTGTACAGTGATCGCTGGGATATTTTTCTAAATTTAAAGTGAATGTCAATCTGGCTTTTCTATTCGTGGCCACCTCCATTCAAATTTAAGTTAGGCTGATGATATTGCTGTTCCCAGTAATTTAAGCAATGGATTACAACCATTTCTTGACATTCTATCCAGAAATGCAGCTGAAGTTGAACGTTTGATAAATGCGTATAAAGTCGAACCAAACCTTCAACTTAAAATCTATGGCGAATGAATTAAACAGGGATCTGATTTCATATATCATGCGAGAACGATGGAATGATTAAAAATAGAATTAGTTTGGGGCGGGCCGCCTTTGTGAAGATCAAAATTTCTCTAACATCAAAACGTTTTTTGCTTGTGGTACGCTATGGCTTAGAGTATAAAGTTCCAATCCTCATACTTTGGACGCTATTGTAAGTGGGGGTAATATGCTGTCTAAGTAGTTCACCACTAGCAGTGGTTTACTGACGAGTATAGTATTTTGTTGATTTTATAAAGATTACCATTTCATTTCCAACATCCGTTTTGGTTATTCAATAACATTTTCTAGGTTACATTTACTAAGAGCTACAAATGACAGGAAATTGTGGAGTGTCATGACCGACAACGTCCTGAAGGATAGGGGTACATAGAAGAAGAACTTTCATTGGCAACAACTCTAGAAAGAAACCTCTGAATCCAAAACCATTGAGAAAAGAAAGGTAAATACTATAATATTTTTTTCTCGAGAAGCCATGGCTATTTACACATAATGAAGGAAAGGAATCTTTGGAAGGCTCTGATCTTTGAATGTCCTAAAGGAACAACACCATTAAAGAGTATTCGTCCTTATTTAGAAATTTACTTCGGTTATCTTATTGCTTATGGTGACTCATTTTTTAAAATGAATCGGCTGAACTGTTGCCGATTTTTACTGCGACGTTTACTAATAGGATTAACATATTTACTATGCTTTAATGAAACTCAGTCTTTCTAGCCTGTCGCAATTACCATTCGATGTCTCACTTCAAAACACACCCTACGCCTATCCACCATCATTTCCGTCGGCGCTGGCGGTGTCTCTAAAATGTGCCTCACCTACTCTCTACTCGTTTGCGAATTGTCGTGGATCGGTGATCGCGCCGACGGTGACAGTTGTAGAAAAGTGAATCGATTTATTAAGCGAGCTGCGAGGGGTGAACTATGCGGATGCTTATGACGAAACGGGGTAAAGGCTGAATAAGGTTGGTAAGAAGGACTGAGCCGGTTGTCATGGAAATGAATGTTACTGTGATATGTAGTGACAGAGGTGAAAAAAATCCATTAATGTTGCTTGCAGGAATCAGTAATAGTTGTAACCGTGATGGATATAGATGCGGATGGCTGTGCAGACGTGCGTTAATGTAAGCCCTGACAATAGTAATGCTATTAATATTGCAAATATCGTTAAAGGAGAATCAAGGCAATAGTAGTTAAAGGTCATGGTAAGGAACAGAATTCTTTTTTTCGAGATAAACATTAGACATCGCATACAATGTAGTAACAGTAATATGTAAATCCCGAGGTAAATAAAATATAAGATCTGTTCAAACTGAGTAAAATATTGGTTTGGAACTGTTATGGGTCCTTACCTATAACTACATAATGAAATCTTCCTAACACTATGTATACTACGCCTCTCAAGAGAGAGAGAGAGAGACGAATCGAGTCGAGCCGATAGTAGTTCACTCCAAACCAGACTGACAGTCATACTAACACCTTCCACATCTTGTATTATTATTCCGTGTAATATATCTTCGTTATTTCTATTCTTGTGTTCGTGTTGTTCTTCCTTGGCCCTAACCTTGATCATAACAGGAACAAAACTTTCTGGGATAATTTCAAAGAATTTCAAATACGATATATAGATATATATATATATACATAGATTTGTTCAACTACGTATATGCCATTTTCTTATACTATCTTTCGCAATCTCAGAAGCAGATTCATTATACTAACCAGCCAGAAATTGACATATTCCTACATGATGAATTCTGGTCTAAGTCGTTTTTACAGACTTCCAGAGTATTGAAGTTTTTTTTCCCATCGAGAGAATTCTGTATTGATTAAAATAAAATTTACACTGTTTATATTATTCGAACTATTGTCCTCGTCTTTGTCGCCATGTTTATCACAATGTTTCGGCCGTTGCACGCTCCGGCCTTCTTCAGGTGGTTGGAATGTCGAACTGAACCCTTTATTTCGCTCACTGGGGTAGACCGTTCTAGTTCCACGTGCCAATTACTAATGGATGTCAGTTATCTCCTGTTAATTCTCCCCTGAAAGTTCTCCACTGCCTTAACCAGGTATTGAACTCACACTCGTTGGTTCCTCTCACTGGATCTAACTAATTTTCTCGTTCTTTCTAATACTCCTTACATACAATCATACAATGAAAATCTTCTTCTATGTTCCTTGTCCCTTCCGGACGTGAGAGATTATGGCTCCTTACAGCTTCGAGTTTGTTATTCTAAGTAATTGTTCACGCTTTCCTATCATTTGTTTATGTTATACTATTCCTTCATATAAATCCTTTACGAAGTTTACTCACTATTTTCCGTTGCTTCATAGATATTTAGTATATCATTTGAGAGTTCAAGGAGACTTTTCTCATTATATATTCCAGAAATGTCAGCTGTATATTTCTTAATCGTTGGATGTATAATTTTATTTATTTTGCTCAAGTAATGGATAGTTGCTCGGATTGCGAAAGGTATGAATCCTCTTCTTCTCCCCGCCAGCAAAACCAGGACAGATTGTGTTCTATAGCCTTGGATGGCTATAAAGAGAAAGACAACTCTGAATTCAAAACCTACGCAGGGTCGTCTGGGGAATTTTTGGCACGTAGTGCACCAGGTCTCTGTAGAGTGCAGGTGTCTGGCTGTCGGTTCCTAGGAACTGAGTTGCTTGACACTCACATGTAAAAACGACACGGAGGTCTAGCATATATAATGCAATAATATAATACGGGCCATATTCCATATTTGTTAGTGCAGTCTCTGGTGAAGAGCAGGAAATTTTACAAGGATTACCAAGAAAACGTCTTTATTTCATTATTGAAACGCGTCGAAGAAGTTATAGTTTATTTATATCCAAAATGTTAATCATCATTCGAGCCAATGCGAAATATCCTTTCCTTAGATGTACAGTATGTGTTACGCCAGGGCTACATACAGTTTTAAATTCAGAGTTAATTTCTCATAGAAAGGGTGCCACCCAAAACTACAGACCATATTCTGTCAGGCTATTTACTCATAGCTGGGGAGAGAAGATGAGGATTCACATCTTACCCAAATGAGTGTAATGTATCAGACTGGGATTCGAATTCGCTCAGTCTGAGTCGCTGCCCATCATTCCACAGTGTCTCTTACCAAAATGATAGTTTATTGAATTAATATATTGGGTATTCTCTTTCGAGTTGATACATCAATAAGACACTGTGCAGTTCATCGGGCGAGTAGAGCGAATAATTCTGTGAACATGAAGATGAATCTCTCTATATGGGTTTGCAGGAGATGATGGACTATTATTTAGCTAATCGATTGAGTTGTTTTGAAACCAATAAAACCTAGCGATATCGTAAGTCTTTTTGGTTTCTCCTCATAGTCGAACATCAAAGACGGCACACTTATAGAATTCTTTTTAATTCCGTGCCATTATATTCAATATATATTTCTTGCCGCTGTTTAGTCGAATCATGATACTAACGCTATAATGCAGATATAATCTTTTGAAGCATTTCACCCTGAGTAAAGTGGGAGTATTACTAGAGCGCACGGGGTTACATGGGGTGAGGGCAAGAGTAAAGAGGGGTCTTTGAGGAAAGGATAAAGAGAAGGACGGGGATCAGGATGAAGACATCAGAAGATGTCGATTGACATTACATTTGAATATTTGAAGATTATAGCTATGAGGGATGCAAGTAGGAGGAGAAGAGTTCCACTGTCGACAAGAAGCTGTTGGCGTAGAAGAAGCGATTACATTTAACTGTTTCGACAGTGAAAGGGTGGGACCGAGATGCACGCTTAAATTCATGCAGTTGATGTACCAGTGAAAGTAGCTCGTCAGACCAGTTGCCATGAAAATATTTGTAGAAAAGACAGAGACAAGCCACAGTATGTCTGTGAGTAACTGACTGTAAAACGAGATGCCAGATCAGGACCTATCGCATTGCTTATCCGTTTCTGGATTTTGGCTAGGACCTCGAGATGAACAACGGGGTCACCAGACCATATAAGGCAACAGTATTCCATGCAAGGACGAATGGTAGATTTGTAGATTTGAAGGATAGAGTCAAGCAAGAAAAACCTTCTAGTGCGACACAGAGAATCAACTTCACAGATGCTAAGTTTGCGTCTTAAAGGCCAGCTGTTTTATTCTGTTTAATCTGGATACTGATCAGGGAAATGAAGTCCATTACAAAGAGTGTTATTCTCTCAAAATTAGCAAAAGCTTCTGTAGTCAAAGTTAGCATATATACCGACTGTGAAGATGTATCTTCTCCTCCTCCTATGTACAGGATCCTTTTCGGAGGTGGTCAATCATGATTCTCTACAACTTCTATTCCTTGTAGCAGCTCTCAATGGCACTTCATGGCATCGTCGGTTCCCACAAGCGAGTCAGCTAGGTGGCCTTTCCTCTTTACGCGTGCAAGAGATTCCAGATGCCTCTTTATAATTCTGAGTATAAGCGGCCTTTTCCATAAGACTTCTTCGATTCTTACGGGTTCCGTCCTTGGTATTCTCTGAATCGATATTTACAACTATTCTGTTTTCTCCTATCTTCACTTTTCAGCGAGGAAATTTTACAGCCTTACATGAGAATTGATAGCGTACAACCATTCAGCAATATTTTGTTTGTTTCTAAGAAAATTATGCTGTTTCTGAGTACTTTGCCTAGCCTTTGGAATGTATCTTTTGCGCGTTTGGATTTCAATGTCGCATTTCCACTGCTTATCATATATTCAAACAGCTGTACCTATTTGATCATAGTTAATACATTGGGCGTTTTGTTTTATCGGCAAAATTATATTCCCTCTTCTTACAATAGAGAGTTAGTCGTTTGTTTCCTTCTCCATTCACTATTTTCTGTAGTACGTTTTGTAAGTTTTCTTCTGTGTCTGCCATCAACAAAGTGTCGTCACGGCTTGTGTAAATATGAGTAATTTCTATAAATGCAGATGGACACTCATATTTCTAGCAACAGATGTTGAATCTGGTTTTGACGATTTCACTAACAATGAAGTATAAGTATATATTTTAGCTTGCCATATTTTCTCACTTACAGTAAATCATCGAAGTTTGTCTATTTGTATAAACAGCGGTGAATGTATGAATTATGATTAGAGAGCGTTAATACTTTCTTCTTTATAAATTTAAGCACAGTACTAGATTGGTAGCAAGGTCTCATCATTTTACAGTTGAAATGTCTAGATGTAACCGTAAGTTCTATGCTTACAGTTTCTTCTACCGCACTTCTTGCTTGTGGAACTCACTTCCGTCTTACTGCTTTTCAGTCAATTTTGATCTTCAAAAATTTAAATGCAATATCAATAGTTATCTTCTGTATTTATTTTTCTTTCTCTTTAATAGTTTTTTTTTTCTCATTTTTTTGTACTCAGTAACCCCTTGCGTCTTAGTAGCTTTATTGCCTTGTATGGAGTGAAATGATTTAACAAAGAGCGAAAAACGGCTTCAGTTGGCAGTTTTATAGTGTCTTAATGGGTACAGTAAAATGTAGAGCAAAAGAAATTATAAAGTCATTGGTATGCTGAAATGCACTACTTAGAGATTCCCATGAAAAGTCTTAAATAATGACTGTACATATAATTATTTGACCGTAACTGACAAGGTGGAAAAATTTTCCGCGTCACTCTTTTACGTCATTACTTCCTCGTCGAACTAAAGTGATGTTTAAGTTCATGCGATTACACATGCGCACAAAATACAGGAGACGCTGTCCTCATCAATTGAAAGTACAGCAGAGAAAACTGATAGTGACTATGTTGAAACATTTGGAGATGAAAATATATCGATGATAATAATGATTAATAATTGCTTAAAATAATATGCCAGAAGTGTTAAGGTTGAATTTTTTTTATTGTATCATTATGAAATTAAATACAGTCGATGTCAGAGATTGGATTTATTTGTCATATAGACTATAGTTTCGGGGCACATCATAAAAATGGACTTACTTTATCTTTGTAAAGATTTACTCACAGCATTGTTTTGTTTTTATTAATTTTGGTAATAAAATCTTTTGTTCCCACAATAGTTGGCCAGTAACGTTTTCTGTACAGAAAAACACGAAGGAAATAAACACTGGAAATCGGAAAATAATTTCTAGTTGAACACAACGGAATAAAAGCGAATTCATTGAACGTCAATTCCTATTTCATTTATTAGTGACTTGCTGTTGTGTAAACGGTTTTATGCTTTATTGTGTTATTCTTACGTTCCCATTGTTACATTTCCAGAATTATTTGAGAGGAATTGTTCATTGTTATTAAACTGTCCATTCATTTAACGATTTGTTATCAGTAATCAATGGCATTGTAACATTTTATGTTAGAATTTCCTATTTTTATTTGTTTCCTAATAATCAAGTTTCGAATTTATTTTAGAATGAAATTGCCTTTTACATGTCATAGCGGAAAGCTTTACTAATTTGCAGCACAGATCAAAAGATTGAAAATGATTATATTGTGGTACTATACATTATCGATTCTTGATATCCTTTTCGATATTTCTGATGGTGATAAATAATATTAGCGATAATGATGGAAAAATATCCCTTATCCGTCTTCCTATTCATTTACTTCGGTTCGACTTAGATAAAAATAATAAAAGTGTTTTGCTGAAAAGGTTTCAAACCAACCAAGATTCTTTAGAAAAAAAAAAGTTACTCTGCAACCACTCCCCTAAATTTTTTTATGAGATGAATTTTGGGATCTAATTCTCCATAAAAATATCCAGGTGTTTCTTTATTTCCATGTTACTTTTTATGAGATTTTAGTCCATCATTGGTGACATTTCTGCAAATGACAAATGATTGTCATGCATGAGAGATTAAGTATGACTACAGTTGGCTGCTGAATATGAATGTTTTTATTAAAATGGCTGGTAGAAACCAAATCAGAAATAAATGGCTCTTATTCTTACGAGATGGGATTATCTAATTAGGCGATCATTGGGAAACATCAACCAAGACATTAGAATAGAACTGAGGATCATGAAAATTCTACTAATGTTGTAGCAACACAGGTTAAACCCTTTCTATAATATTTTGTGTTATCATTTAAACTCAACCAAGAAGTACCTCAGGGTATCATTGTGGCAAGCTTGCTTCATCGCTCAATGTTTGAGCTTTAGTATTTAGACTAACTTATACACCTACTAGCTGGATTTATACACTATTTTGCTATTAGCATCAGCAAGGGTTTTTTTTCGTAGCGTGAATATTCTGTGATGACTCCAACTGGTAACAATGGTTAAAGTATTTTCGAGAAAATAAAAACAATGATCTGTAATATTATTGGTCCTGACCTGGCATCTCGACTTCAGTGAATTTCTCGCCACCATGATGTGGCATTCTTCTATCTTTTCGATAAATATTCTCATGGCAGTTGTTCTCTTTCTTGATATGTGAACCGAGTGAATTTAAGCGTATAACATTTGAAACAAGTCTGATCGTTTCACAGTTAAGATAAAACCGTAAGTTATATTCTAATAGTTTCTTTTCTCGCACTACACGCGTGTGGAACTCTCTTCCGGTTCCTTGCTTCCCTGTTATCTTCAAACATTTAAATGCAACGTCAATCGCCATCTTCTTTCTTCCTGAATTCTGTTCTTTTGCTGTCCTTTCTCCTCACTACAATATCTTCATTCTCTTTCACTCCCTTGCGTCTTTCTGAGGCAAAATGCTCAAAAAATAAGCGGTAGACAGGTATTCATGATTCTACAAATTAACTAACCTTGTAAAGCAGCCGTAGCTATCCAGAGGTTTGGCCTACTAATGTGAAAACTAAAGAATCAGAATAAAACCGAGGGCTGAAAACAGGCATAAGAAATCTCCGTGGACGTATGACATTGTATGATCTAAGCGGCCATCATCTGTGGATGCAATAATATTTATCTTATTACATGAGAAAAGCAAGACGGATATTCATGCCTAAGAGAATATATTCTAAGGTAGCCAATTTTAACAGGGTTGAGGGGTGTAAACTGGCCTGCCCTATCTGATAGAACAGTCCATTTATATATATATATATATATATATATATATATATATATATATATATATATCAAATATGTGGTGCTGTTCAATTTACATTACAATGAATCATTCATACAAAAAGTAAATTCGTAAAGTTAATGATATAAAATGGTGAAATCCCTTCCCTAACAAAATTTTAAAGATGCATTAACCTACTAATCACACGATGAATGTTATGATCTTTGTTTTTTTTTTTTAATTACAAGCTGTATAAGGTATTTCTTAAATACACAAGTACTTTCGACTGTACTTTCAGTCATCTTCAGGCATGGAAATTATTTTGTTTTTGGTAAAATTGGGGTAGCATTTGAGAATAATGGGAATCGAAATACATTTTTTTTAAATGTGTTACTGAGAAAGGATACAAACTTTTGGAGTGTGCAGTCGCGATGCTAAGGTTGAATATATATATATATATATATATATATATATATATATATATACACACATATATATATATATATATATATATATATATATATATATATATATATATATATATTAACAACTTGCGACTGATAGGGATAATTCCAAGAGGGATATTAATCCAGTGACAGCTCAATGTAAACTACAGAAAATAATAATAATAATAATAATGATAATAATAATAATAATAATAATAATAATAATAATAATAATAATAATAATAGTAATAATAATCATGAAGAAAGCTGAAATGAATCTTTCTGGATTTCTTCTTGATTATATATATATATATATATATATATATATATATATATATATATATATATATATATATAGGTGATTAGAATTTCGAACAACCCTTTATTTCCTACTCCGCTTTTAAATTTTTATAGTTCGACGCGCATGGTCTCTTCCCAGATGTCTCAGTTATCTCCCTTTAACACAACAATCTGACTTTTTGTTCCCCACGGCTGTAGCCAGGTAGAGTTCGGGGTCACATATTAAAAAACTAACCATAAATCCCATCCACAAAGAGACAAAAAATTTCTGTAATAAAAATAGGAAGAAGACTGAAGACTGGCTGAGAGCTTTCACGATTATTTAACCTAGAATATATCGTTAGTTATGCGTCAATTTTTCAAGAGGTTTGTCTGATAAATAAATGAAGTAAAAAAAAAAAGAAACGCTAATTTTGTCTTAATCACATTTTGAATTCTTTAACTCACTCTTGAGAAAGAAATGTTTTACACAAGATACTCTCGTCCAAAATATACTTATACTGACAGAGAGAATACCTGCGGGTTGAGATACGTTGAGTCAGGGTGAGAGATACAGAGACAGTACACAGGGTGTTCACAGAGAGTTATACGACAGTCCCGCCAGAGAGATAATTACGGTTTCACTTACAGAGACTTGTACATATACTTTCTACTAACCCGCATTCCTGGTCTACTAATCTTCACTTCAAGTCTGTATTCTTACGTTTAATACACTTATTTTTCTATCTCAATTACTGGCGCTGTTTATTTGTGCAGGATTCCATTCCCGGAATCCACAACAGTTTGTAATCGCGATGTCAGAATTTTTTCGCAGGTGAATTAAGGAATTTAATAGAAACTTGTTTTAATTTCTATTTTATTTATTTAGTCAACAGAAACAAATATACTTATGATAACCTCAGCGTGAAGTAATTTATACAGTTTGGTTGACAATCGTTGCTTTGTATTCATACGACTACACATGCCTCTTTTGCATGATGCGTTTTCGTGTGGGGATAAGTATAGTTTACGAACTGTTTTTTTGCTACAATGTATACTGCATAATGGAATAATAGATCTTAAGATTTCAAACATATCATCTTCACTAAACAAAATGCACAAATTTCAATTGAATGTGGTTATACATAATTGACACATTAAACAACAGTTTCAAGTGCTTTCTAAAACAAAATGATGGAAATTTCAGAAAATCTACGTAGAATATAATTATGTAAAATATTTATACAGAAGATAATGTATAACTCTTTCAAAGATTTTTTATGTATTTAGATATTTATTTATTTTATTTCTCTTAGCTAAACATCGATAAATCTATATAGATATATGTATATAGATGTCGAAACACATAGACATAGCAACATGCACCTGTCTATTTGCGTTCTAGTAGTCAGAGTCGCATTAAAAGAACCACTCAAATGGTACATGACTCCTCCATTGACCTAATAATGACATATTTTCCCCATTTTACACAGTGGTCTCTCGTTTCACCCTCTCCAAGTTCTTGAGGCTGTTTATATCAAGTTTCATCAGCCGAGTCTACGTAAAGCAAAGGAACATTGTATTCGTTCCTTAAGTTTGATCGAGGGATTATGAGTAACTTTTTTCCATTTTATACTCTTTTTGTTTTGTTTTTAGTCATTAATTTATTTACAATTAAAATCTATTTTAATCGTGTTCGAATTTCCCCTCCTCATTCATTATTTATCAACAATGTGTCTTCGATTTCTTTCCGCTTCGACAACGATTACCTTTTGAGAAAATGTTGGCCTAAAGGCTCCTGAAGGTGAAATAATGACGTTGTTGTCGTAGTTATCTCCTCCTCAGTTCCTTAATCCCTCAACAGGGGTCTCATTCCCTTGGCTATAAATACTGGCTGACCCTTCGCCTCGATCTCTCTTTCCACTTAGGCCTTGGGCCACCACCTCGCGTGGAGGTGAGGTAAATCTCTCTTTTCAACTAACACCAATATGTGACCTCTCACAGTTACAGCCTTTCCAAAATTCTGGGAACGCGCTAAGAACAATACACGTACGTACGAACACTCACAACACACACACATAATTTATCCACACATACACTATGTAACTGTCCATGTCTTTGTTTAACTTGTTATTAATATATATTTGTTTACATATATATATCGGTCTTGTTTGTTTTCTTTGTCTTCTTTGGACTTAAGTAAAGTCGAACCGGACCGACTAGAAGGAAATTTTAATCTTCTGATATCTCTTCTCATCTCCACCCCACAGTCCACTACAACGTCTATTTTATTTAAATCTATTTTCTTTTTCTGTAGGTCCAAGTCTTTGTGCATATATATATATATATATATTATCGCCGTATAATTAGCTTCAATATTTGTTTTTCGTTTGAATGATTTACGTTACATAAATTGATTACGCACTACAAAATTGACATTAAAAATAACTTGATCCTAAGTGCGAAATTCCCGATAATAACTGTGACATTTACTCTTATTATTGAACAATTTAGTTCATGCCACTTTTCTCCAGTACAAGAACGCACATTTTTCAAATTTAAAAAAAAAAAAAAAAAAAAAATTCAACCACAGCGTTGCGCCCGCACGCTCCAAAATTATTCTAACATTTAACATTATCTCATTGCTAAAAAAAAAACCTCTTTCGGACCGTACTACCTTTCGATGTCGCATTACTATTTGGAACTTAGTAAAAACACACTAAATTGTCTACCTGATGATGGCCGTTTGGTACGGCTGAAAGCCCGGCTCGTAGGAAAAATAACACCTGATAAACCCGGAATTTATGAACAAGGATCACACCATTCATTAACAGATTCGAAGTTGATTATATTTTATTAGTAAATATTGTCTGTGAGAGTGATTCTCGCCGTATAATTAGCTTCAATATTTGTTTTTCGTTTGAATGATTTACGTTACATAAATTGATTACGCACTACAAAATTGACATTAAAAATAACTTGATCCTAAGTGCGAAATTCCCGATAATAACTGTGACATTTACTCTTATTATTGAACAATTTAGTTCATGCCACTTTTCTCCAGTACAAGAACGCACATTTTTCAAATTTAAAAAAAAAAAAAAAAAAAAAAAAATTCAACCACAGCGTTGCGCCCGCACGCTCCAAAATTATTCTAACATTTAACATTATCTCATTGCTAAAAAAAAAAAACCTCTTTCGGACCGTACTACCTTTCGATGTCGCATTACTATTTGGAACTTAGTAAAAACACACTAAATTGTCTACCTGATGATGGCCGTTTGGTACGGCTGAAAGCCCGGCTCGTAGGAAAAATAACACCTGATAAACCCGGAATTTATGAACAAGGATCACACCATTCATTAACAGATTCGAAGTTGATTATATTTTATTAGTAAATATTGTTTGTGAGAGTGATTCTCGCCGTATAATTAGCTTCAATATTTGTTTTTCGTTTGAATGATTTACGTTACATAAATTGATTACGCACTACAAAATTGACATTAAAAATAACTTGATCCTAAGTGCGAAATTCCCGATAATAACTGTGACATTTACTCTTATTATTGAACAATTTAGTTCATGCCACTTTTCTCCAGTACAAGAACGCACATTTTTCAAATTTAAAAAAAAAAAAAAAAAAAATTCAACCACAGCGTTGCGCCCGCACGCTCCAAAATTATTCTAACATTTAACATTATCTCATTGCTAAAAAAAAAACCTCTTTCGGACCGTACTACCTTTCGATGTCGCATTACTATTTGGAACTTAGTAAAAACACACTAAATTGTCTACCTGATGATGGCCGTTTGGTACGGCTGAAAGCCCGGCTCGTAGGAAAAATAACACCTGATAAACCCGGAATTTATGAACAAGGATCACACCATTCATTAACAGATTCGAAGTTGATTATATTTTATTAGTAAATATTGTTTGTGAGAGTGATTCTCGCCGTATAATTAGCTTCAATATTTGTTTTTCGTTTGAATGATTTACGTTACATAAATTGATTACGCACTACAAAATTGACATTAAAAATAACTTGATCCTAAGTGCGAAATTCCCGATAATAACTGTGACATTTACTCTTATTATTGAACAATTTAGTTCATGCCACTTTTCTCCAGTACAAGAACGCACATTTTTCAAATTTAAAAAAAAAAAAAAAAAAAAATTCAACCACAGCGTTGCGCCCGCACGCTCCAAAATTATTCTAACATTTAACATTATCTCATTGCTAAAAAAAAAAACCTCTTTCGGACCGTACTACCTTTCGATGTCGCATTACTATTTCGAACTTAGTAAAAACACACTAAATTGTCTACCTGATGATGGCCGTTTGGTACGGCTGAAAGCCCGGCTCGTAGGAAAAATAACACCTGATAAACCCGGAATTTATGAACAAGGATCACACCATTCATTAACAGATTCGAAGTTGATTATATTTTATTAGTAAATATTGTTTGTGAGAGTGATTCTCGCCGTATAATTAGCTTCAATATTTGTTTTTCGTTTGAATGATTTACGTTACATAAATTGATTACGCACTACAAAATTGACATATATATATATATATATATATATATATATATATATCGTAGCATACGAAACAATTTAAAAAATATGTAAATAATCTACATGCATTTTTAAGCATTTGAAGAATGAATTTCTTTCGATTTTTTTAATTCATTATTAGGCTCCCTGTTTCAAGAATGATCATATATATCTTTTATATATTTTTCGCATGCGCAAAATACGTTTATATCATAATAAATGCTGAAAAGATTCTCAAAAGATGTATAATAAAATGTATTGAAAGTAATTTTCCAACAATTTATTTGTAAAAGAAAAGTTCATTTTAAATGTTTCTTATAAGTAACAAAATCCTTAAACATTGTTAAATGTTTTTCCTCTCATAACATTTTCTGATATAACAGGTTAAATGTCTAGTTTTCCGATGGTAATGATAATACTAATGGCAATGGTAATATTCGCTGTTTCCTTATAAGGAAATATTCGGTATTCATTGAAGAAGCATCCAACACTGGTGTCGATGGAATTTTATAAAATATTTCTTTTGAACCAATTTTTAAGGAAATACATTTCTCAAGTCCAGTAGCTGTTACCAAAGTTTCTAATTATGATGAGAGTTTTCTCACTCAAATTTGAATTTGAATTAATGTGGAATGTCTGTCATTCTGTCATTATTTGATCTTCGAGTTACATATGATATTCAATGTTGTTTCTTTTGGAAGTCTTTAAGTAATATGGTTTCTGTTATTGTGATTCTGTAGCGTTAGTCCACAAGATTCGAAGTGTGACTTTCGCCAAGACCAAAAGCTTTTACTCGCTGGAAGCCATTTTCAGCATTGATAATTGAGTACACGGTTGTATAGAGCAGACAGTTTAAATATTTCTGAATCTGTTTGGCGCCATCAAAATGTATGTCTCGATCTGCTGAAGCTATTTAAAATATGACTCGTATTTTCAGGTTAATGTTTTAGTCCTGTAGCAATTAACGGTGTTTATTTTTATTTTTTTATATTAATGTTCACCCTTTACAAGGCTCGATAGACACTCAAGTAACTGCGTTACATTGTGCTGTTGTATAAGAGTCAGAAATGGTAAGATGGGATGTTCATGGGACTATGCATAAAAGAAAACGGTTAAGATATATATTTGGATGAATTTAGATCAATTTATTTTATTTGTTATTATATATATATATATATATATATATATATATATATATATATATATATATATATATATATATATAACATATATGCAATATATTTACATATACAATTCTGATCAAAAATTTAAGACCACTTAAATTTTTTTTTAAAAAGACTGTTTTTCATGGAAAAACTTTAAACATCTCTTACTTAAGGTTACTAATTTTATAATCTAAAAGGTTATGTAGACAACAAATTATAATCTGAACATTTTATTGAGAAATTGACATTTTTATAAAATGAGGCGTTTTACACTTGATCAAAATTATAAGACCAGAGACAAATATTCTACGAAAAGTGTACGAAAACATTCAGCAACCAAATTTAATAATGAGATCTACCTCCACTAGTTTTGATGACTTCAAAAATTCTTTGGGTTATGCTAGAAATTAGTGTTTCCATTAAGCTGCAGGAGTATTACCCCAGCTTCTGAAGATAACTTCACGAAGTTCATTTTTTGTTGAATAGTGTTTGCCATTTCGATAAACATCTCTTGCCATCCATCCCGAAACATTTTAATTTGGGTTCAAGTCCGGTGAGTATGCAGGATGTCTCAAGAGATAGACCACATTTTTGTAGAAAGGTCAAGGTCCGGCATGCAGCGTGGATTGCAGCATTATCCTATTGGAATAACCATCCATCCCCACACAAACGATGACCCTCCGTCACTAACGATGCTTTTTGTAACATTCTAACATAACCAGCCGCTGTCTGATGACCCTGCACCACCTGGAGCTCCATCGTCCCTCTGTAAGAAAAGGCACCCCATACCATTAGGGGCCCTCCACCAGTATGATGTGTGGAGAAAATTTCAGGACCCATGTTTTTGTTATGCCAATATCGTTGGAAGCCACCAGAACCATCTAGATTGATTTTTTTCTTATCAGAAAACAAGACTTTCTTCCATTTCTCAATGTCCCATGTTTGGTATTCACGACAAAACCTTAAACGTTTCACTTTGTGACGTGGAAGCAGCCGATGAATTTGTTTGCACTTTTTATTTACCATGCTTTTTTGTCGTAAGTGTCGTGTGATGGTTACTGGACTGCAATCAGAATCTGTGGCTACCTTAATTTGAGTAGAAGAAAGTCCACTGGCGTTCACAACAACCAGTCTTATTCTCCTACTCAATGCCTAACAGTAGACTTTGCGTTTCCATAATCCACACTGTCCTTTAGAAAGGTGCAAGTCAGTGATTGCTAATCTCTAACTGAACTAAAACCATTGGAATTACCCTAGATCTAACAATTTATACCCCCTGGTCTTATAATTTTGATCAATTGTAAAACGCCTCATTTTATAAAAATGTCAATTTCTCAATAACAGGTTCGGATTATAACTTTTTGTCTACATAACCTTTTAGATTATAAAATTAGTAACCTTAATTAAGAAAAAGTTTATAATGTATGCATGACAAACAGTATCTTATAAAACAATTTCAAGTGGTCTTAAATTTTTGATTAGGAGTGTATATATATAATATGTGTATAATATATAACATATATATTTATATAATATATATATATATATATATATATATATATATATATATATATATATATATATATATATATATAAAACTTTATTTTAAAAAAAATATTATGTAAATTTTTGTAAATTTGTGTAATATTTATGCATTACACCCTAATCTTTATTCGGTAAAAATTTCATTGCTAATCATGCAATACTCATATTATGGCCGCTACTGTATATATATATATATATATATATATATATATATATATATATATATATATATATGCACGTGATATATATATATATATATATATGCACGTGATATAACATCATCGCGTCTTTTGAATTTAAAAGGATTTTAACGTTTTCAGTTTGTAAAAAAGTAGCAACATGATTACGCTACAAGATAATTGGCAAATGTTTGTTTAAAAAAAGTTTGACTAAAAATATTGACCCTGAAGATGAACAATGATGTTCGAAAGCGCTCGCAATCTGATATTCGTAAAATACTTATAGATAATACTAAAATTATAGATAAACATACAGACATTAGACGCCTTAAAATCTTAGAGGCATTACATATTAAAAGAAAAAGACCTCTTATTAATCGTATAGATTATAATATATCTGGTAATATATTGCAATATATATATATATATATATATATATATATATATAATCAATTGGATAGATCTTATAGAAGCGTTGTTGACACAGAAAATTGCATCTGCAGAACATGAAAATCCGAGTTATGCAGTCAATGTAAGATATGATGTATATTTCTTAATATATATATTATATATATGTATATATAATATATATTCACATAATATATATATAAATGTGTGTGTGTTTTATATATAATACATATTTATATAAAATATATATATATATATATATAGAGAGAGAGAGAGAGAGAGAGAAAGAGAGAAAGAGAGAGAGTGAATATTTGCAGACATGCTTATGGCTGAATCCCTCTAAATGAACTGGTTTTAGTTTGATAATCAAAGTTAAGCAATGTCAAGCTTGGTCACTATTTAGATTCCCATGAAAACACCCGGTGCTGTATGTATATTTCTTAATATATATATTATATATATGTATATATAATATATATTCACATAATATATATATATATATATATATATATATATATATATATATATGTGTGTGTGTGTTCGTGTGTTTTATATATAATACATATTTATATAATATATATATATATGTGTTTATATCTATAAATATATATATATGTATATATATATGTGTGTGTATATATATATATATATAGAGAGAGAGAGAGAGTGAGTGAGAGAAAGAGAGAGAGAGTGAATGTATGCAGACTTTGATAATCAAAGTTAAGCAAGGTCAAGCTTGGTCACTATTTAGATTCTCATGAAAACACCGGGTGCTGTAAGTATAACATATCTCATAATTTCATATGATCCTAGCATTAACTCCCCCGCCGGTATCTTGCAATCAGTCCGCTTCAATCCTAAATGGCAGCTGATGTTTCCATTTCTCTTGTATAGTTATTATGTACTGAATCGAGTTTCTCCGGTGTTGAGATTACATATAGTGTAGCGTAATCTATGTGTGAATATAAACAAGATTTCCAGAAATCAGAAGAGTGACCATCACATTCAACTGCTACTTGCTTTTTGCCATCGCTGTACAATGGATGTCTTCATATGCGCATGAGGTGCTGCACAATGTTTGCAGAACTGCCGACATCAACTGACTTTATCGAGGGAATAAGAACTGAGAGATTTTTTTTTTCTTGTTTTTTGCTGGCCGAGATCTTGAGAGACGTGGGGAAATGTCGGGAGTAGTTCAAGGAACACTGCATCTGTTGACCGATTCCTTCAAATAAATGAAAGATTCTGACCGGGCATCTCAACTTCAGACCCTTTCTCATGACCACAATATGGCTTCCATATGTCTTTTCTATAAAAACTTTCCTGACAATTGCTCTGATGAGCTTTTCCGCTGATTTCCCGACTCCGTCAATTTAATCTTTCGACTAAATCGGCAACTAGGTTTTACTGTCGAAATAGATTAATGCAACCACCAGCAACAGTTTCTTTGCGCCTGTGGAACACCCGATGTCTTACTTCTCTGAGAACTACAATCTTCATAAATTTAAATATAACGTCAGTTACCATCTTCTGTCTTCTTGAAACCTGTTCCTTTATTATCCCGTCTTCTTTCCTCCACATTAAAGTCTTCACTATTCATTTATTCGCTGTAACTTCCTAGTGGCATTATCGCCTTGCTTGGTGCGAAAGGATTTAAATAAAACGCAGCTATTTCAGATATTGTGTGCATATGTTAGCTGGTTTTAATTGTGCCTTAGTCATTTATCTGTTAGAAAAACAGTGTCAACGTTCATACGTGTTCATTTTTTATACGCGATACTATACATCCCCACCAATACAAGACTACAAATCAGTTTACAAATAAAAAATATAATCCTGTCTCTCGATCAATGAAGTCGGCATTAATGTGTACACATGATCCTATCATTCTGGCAATATATCTGGATTTGTTATAAACGCCAATGTTTTGACAATAAAAAAGATATTAACCGACCAATTTAAGATATACTTATATTCATATGATAAAATATTCTATATGAATTTCAGCTTATAGAATTAGCTTTTATTAGACGAATTTGCAATAACATTTTCTGTGTGGTACTATTGAATTATGCAAGTACAAGATTGCTTATCCTGTTCTAAATATATGCATTGGGTTTGAATAATTTGTGTAATGTATTGGGACTCGAGATGGGAAATCGGCGAAGAAAGTTCGACTTAGAATTCGTTGCATGCACTTTCGCGAAAACACTTCACAAACTTATTAACCAACTTCTTTATATAGGACACATATTGGGTTCTCTAGCCGTAGTTGACGACTGGTCTACGTGAAGGAAAACACTGAATAGAAAACTTGAGGAAGACTATGTGCGCCAGTTATTTGTATTTAGAAAATTGCGTATTATTCTGCATAAGCCTTCAACAATATAATCAACCAATATATATATATATATATATATATATGTGCGTGCGTGTGTGTGTATGTGTGTGTGATATAGATAGAGAGATAGATAGATAGATAGATAGATAGATAGATAGATAGATATGAGCAGAATATGATAGATAGATAGATAGATAGATAGATAGATAGATAGATAGATAGATCTGAATAGAAAACTTGAGGAAGACTATGTGCGCAAGTTATTTGTATTTAGAAAATTGCGTATTATTCTGCATAAGCCTTCAACAATATAATCAACCAATATATATATATATATATATATGTGCGTGCGTGTGTGTGTATGTGTGTGTGATATAGATAGATAGATAGATAGATAGATAGATAGATAGATAGATAGATAGATAGATAGATATGAGCAGAATATGATAGATAGATAGATAGATAGATAGATAGATAGATAGATAGATAGATAGATAGATAGATAGATAGATAGATAGATAGATATGAGCAGAATATGATAGATAGATAGATAGATAGATAGATAGATAGATAGATAGATAGATAGATCTGAATAGAAAACTTGAGGAATTCTATGTGCGCAAGTTATTTGTATTTAGAAAATTGCGTATTATTCTGCATAAGCCTTCAACAATATAATCAACCAATATATATATATATATATATATATATGTGCGTGCGTGTGTGTGTATGTGTGTGTGATATAGATAGATAGATAGATAGATAGATAGATAGATAGATAGATAGATAGATATGAGCAGAATATGATAGATAGATAGATAGATAGATAGATAGATAGATAGATAGATAGATAGATAGATAGATAGATAGATCTGAATAGAAAACTTGAGGAATTCTATGTGCGCAAGTTATTTGTATTTAGAAAATTGCGTATTATTCTGCATAAGCCTTCAACAATATAATCAACCAATATATATATATATATATGTGCGTGCGTGTGTGTGTATGTGTGTGTGATATAGATAGATAGATAGATAGATAGATAGATAGATAGATAGATAGATAGATATGAGCAGAATATGATAGATAGATAGATAGATAGATAGATAGATAGATAGATAGATAGATAGATAGATAGATAGATCTGAATAGAAAACTTGAGGAATTCTATGTGCGCAAGTTATTTGTATTTAGAAAATTGCGTATTATTCTGCATAAGCCTTCAACAATATAATCAACCAATATATATATATATATATGTGCGTGCGTGTGTGTGTATGTGTGTGTGATATAGATAGATAGATAGATAGATAGATAGATAGATAGATAGATAGATAGATAGATAGATAGATAGATAGATATGAGCAGAATATGATAGATAGATAGATAGATAGATAGATAGATAGATAGATAGATAGATAGATAGATCTGAATAGAAAACTTGAGGAATTCTATGTGCGCAAGTTATTTGTATTTAGAAAATTGCGTATTATTCTGCATAAGCCTTCAACAATATAATCAACCAATATATATATATATATATATATATATATGTGCGTGCGTGTGTGTGTATGTGTGTGTGATATAGATAGATAGATAGATAGATAGATAGATAGATAGATAGATAGATATGAGCAGAATATGATAGATAGATAGATAGATAGATAGATAGATAGATAGATAGATAGATAGATAGATAGATAGATAGATATGAGCAGAATATGATAGATAGATAGATAGATAGATAGATAGATAGATAGATAGATAGATAGATAGATAGATAGATCTGAATAGAAAACTTGAGGAAGACTATGTGCGCAAGTTATTTGTATTTAGAAAATTGCGTATTATTCTGCATAAGCCTTCAACAATATAATCAACCAATATATATATATATATATATATATGTGCGTGCGTGTGTGTGTATGTGTGTGTGATATAGATAGATAGATAGATAGATAGATAGATAGATAGATAGATAGATAGATATGAGCAGAATATGATAGATAGATAGATAGATAGATAGATAGATAGATAGATAGATAGATAGATAGATCTGAATAGAAAACTTGAGGAAGACTATGTGCGCAAGTTATTTGTATTTAGAAAATTGCGTATTATTCTGCATAAGCCTTCAACAATATAATCAACCAATATATATATATATATATATATGTGCGTGCGTGTGTGTATGTGTGTGTGATATAGATAGATAGATAGATAGATAGATAGATAGATAGATAGATAGATAGATATGAGCAGAATATGATAGATAGATAGATAGATAGATAGATAGATAGATAGATAGATAGATAGATAGATAGATAGATAGATCTGAATAGAAAACTTGAGGAAGACTATGTGCGCCAGTTATTTGTATTTAGAAAATTGCGTATTATTCTGCATAAGCCTTCAACAATATAATCAACCAATATATATATATATATATATATATGTGCGTGCGTGTGTGTGTATGTGTGTGTGATATAGATAGATAGATAGATAGATAGATAGATAGATAGATAGATAGATAGATAGATAGATATGAGCAGAATATGATAGATAGATAGATAGATAGATAGATAGATAGATAGATAGATAGATAGATAGATAGATAGATAGATATGAGCAGAATATGATAGATAGATAGATAGATAGATAGATAGATAGATAGATAGATAGATAGATAGATAGATAGATAGATCTGAATAGAAAACTTGAGGAAGACTATGTGCGCAAGTTATTTGTATTTAGAAAATTGCGTATTATTCTGCATAAGCCTTCAACAATATAATCAACCAATATATATATATATATATATATGTGCGTGCGTGTGTGTGTATGTGTGTGTGATATAGATAGATAGATAGATAGATAGATAGATAGATAGATATGAGCAGAATATGATAGATAGATAGATAGATAGATAGATAGATAGATAGATAGATAGATAGATAGATAGATAGATCTGAATAGAAAACTTGAGGAAGACTATGTGCGCAAGTTATTTGTATTTAGAAAATTGCGTATTATTCTGCATAAGCCTTCAACAATATAATCAACCAATATATATATATATATATATATGTGCGTGCGTGTGTGTGTATGTGTGTGTGATATAGATAGATAGATAGATAGATAGATAGATAGATAGATAGATAGATAGATAGATAGATAGATAGATATGAGCAGAATATGATAGATAGATAGATAGATAGATAGATAGATAGATAGATCTGAATAGAAAACTTGAGGAAGACTATGTGCGCAAGTTATTTGTATTTAGAAAATTGCGTATTATTCTGCATAAGCCTTCAACAATATAATCAACCAATATATATATATATATATATGTGCGTGCGTGTGTGTGTATGTGTGTGTGATATAGATAGATAGATAGATAGATAGATAGATAGATAGATAGATAGATAGATATGAGCAGAATATGATAGATAGATAGATAGATAGATAGATAGATAGATAGATAGATAGATAGATAGATACATAGATAGATATGAGCAGAATATGATAGATAGATAGATAGATAGATAGATAGATAGATAGATAGATAGATAGATAGATAGATCTGAATAGAAAACTTGAGGAAGACTATGTGCGCAAGTTATTTGTATTTAGAAAATTGCGTATTATTCTGCATAAGCCTTCAACAATATAATCAACCAATATATATATATATATATGTGCGTGCGTGTGTGTATGTGTGTGTGATATAGATAGATAGATAGATAGTTAGATAGATATGAGCAGAATATGATAGATAGATAGATAGATAGATAGATAGATCTAATAGCATAGTTGCACATCTTTATTTTTTAATTCCCGATAAAGAAATACTGACATGATTAATACGAATGCATTAAACTGAATGCAAAAACAAAACCGTGTAACTTCCCCGAATGATAAGAACACGACGGAGAAAATTGTCAAAAAGTTGAAAAGGGATAAAAAAAAACAAAAAAAAACAAACAGCCGAAAACATTTACACGATATGAAGCAAAAACAGCTTCCAAGCCTCGCAGAAAAACCTTTAACAAAAGTCAAAAGTAATTGGTAAGGAAAGTGAATTCGTCAATGTGAAAATATCTGAAGAAGCTTGTGTTGAGAATATGAACAGAGAGAAAACTGGGAAGAATTTTAAGAACATTGGCGAAAAGCCATGAAAGCACGGAAATAAATTAAAACATCACGAAGAGGGACGTGCAAATTGGCAGAAGTAAATAAAAACTTATTTCTCAGTAATATTTTTAGTTATAAACGTGGAGCTATATTGGCTAGACATCATGGATTGACAAGAAGTTGGATTCTTTATGTAGATACTCAATCACTACTACTGAGGGGGAAACGATGGGGAAAAGAATATTGATTTCGGTTAGTATTGTATGAGTTCAAATTACATTCCTCGTCAACGTTGTTGATATTTAAGTTTTTGAAGATGATTTTTGAGTTGTACACATCGCAAGTAAAACGCTTTATTATAAGGAGTGTAGCATAGTGCCAAACGGATCAATGAACACTTTGTTTAAAAAATGTTATAGACTCGAAAATTAATGAATGGAGCCAGACCCCTCAAAATATAAATGAAATTGAAAACCTTGGGTCAATCATTAGAACGCTCACTCTCACACACATATAGTAGGAGTATATATATATATATATATATATATATATATATATATATATATATATATATATATATATATATATAAGGATCAAACACTAATATTCCATGGTTATAATTTATTACATTGGAATCGTAATCACGATCCAAATCTACAAATTCAAAAAGCTTTTTGAATTTGTAGATCTGATGAATTAGATCGTGATTACGATTCCAGTGCAATAAATCATATCCATTGAATATCAGTGTTTGAGCCTTTTATATTATATTCTTACTCTGTCCTGGACACTGAGGTCTACCTGGATTCTATCCACTTGGGAATTTATGCATATATATATATATATATATATATATATATATATATATATATATATATATATATGTATGTATATATGTGTGTGGGGGGGTGTAGTGATTGGAGTAGTCGGTAGCATCTGAGAAAGCTGAGTTTGAATTCCAGTCGAATCCATTACATTCAATTACGTGCTCATACCCTTGGGAAAAGTATGAATCCCCTGCTACCCACCCTCGTCTATGGGCAATTAGCAGGACATTGGATGACAACTGGTCTTAATTCAAAACCTGCTGAACGCTGTTTGAGGACCTTGTGTCACATAGTGCACCAGGTCCCTGTATTTAGCATTTCAAAAAGTGTGGTTGATTCTGCACAATACATTTCAAACCGCATTTGATTTTTTTCTCCCGGCCTGCAAACTCGAGAAAACGTAAAAGCAAATAGAACTTCGTCTGATTGTGAAGCTCTTCGTGTCCGAGCTGTTAAAGCACATCGGATTTAACGGCGGTTTCACCTCCAAAGGGGGACTCAGATTCGTACTCTGCTGGAGGGCGGATTATGTTTAATAAGTTTTATCGGGTGTGCAAGCCTGAACATGAAATAAGATTCTGTTTAAAATAAACGGATTATCTACTCAAATCCGGTTATCCACTAAAAATAACATTTAAAGGAATAAAAATAAGTCGGATTAAAAAAATAAAATTCGTGAATTCTTTAGAAACGTGTGTGTGTGTGTGTGTTTGTGTGTGTGTGTGTGTGTGTGTGTGACAAAATGCAATAATTATGTAAGGGCGGAATAAAACTTGCTGCAAATAATATTTCATTTGAAACTGTAGAAAACTAATCAAATGAAGTATGTTATACAATGAAAAAGAACACGTATAATAATACAATAATAAGTTAGCAAGATTTACAGGGTATTGTGCTAATGAAACATATGTATCTATAGCTTGTTCATTTCTACATCCCTATGCAAATTAATTGAAACAATCGCTTTAGCTTCCTTTCTTTCATGATACAGTCAGTTTTTAACCCACTTGAGTGACAGGGTGTAATCAATTTCTATTTTTTCCTCTGATTAGGTCATTTGCTGTAGAGTACAGTAGTATGAATCTATTTTCGGAATGTATGATGAAATATTCTTTCAGTGAAAATATTGTATCATCCGTGATTGCATTGTTATTATGACGCCCAGGCATTATTGTCTCGACTGTCGATTAGTTATCCTACAGCCATTGTCTGCGATCGACTCCAATGAACGTGCGAAAATTGGAACGCTGCACGAACACAACGGCAAGCTTTACTAGTGAGCAAATCAGAGCACTAGAATGAGCTGGAAACATTCAGGATTTAAATCAATTTTCAGGGTGTATGATTGAATTTTAGGCCTTAAAAATATTGCGTCATCCATGATTGCATGAGATTTTTATCACGCCCAGTCACTATTGACTGCGATGGACGTTACTCCAAGGAAGTGTATGAAAATTATAACCCTAACCCTAACACACTGGTATGTCTTACCAGTGGGCAAATCACAAAGTACTATAGACTCTGTAAACTCTGATTCTGATTTAAATCCATTCATAAATCTTTGGTCGAACTGCAAGGAAGGACTTCGTGGAATGGACACTATTAACATGTGCGCTGGGTCATGTTTTCATTGGAAAAATACAAAAGAATGTAAATAATAACGGATATTTATGTTTCAATTAATTTACACAAGAGTAATGCAAGGGTGAACTGAAAAGTTAATAGGCTGATTATGATGCCAGAGATGAGATATTCTTGTATGCATTATATTGAACTCTTCTTAATAGCTGCTTTAGTTCCTTCCGGGTAAACTCATATCTGAATCTTCAAGGGCGACTTCACATGTCACTGGTACCGATTTCTCTTGGAAATGGACAAAATTTGGCAACGTGGTGTTATCAAGTACTTGCAGAAAAAAGGCTTAACCATCAAGTCCATTCATGCTGACATAAGCGAATAATGTCACAGCTTTATTAAGGATGCAAATTTGGGTAACTGAATTTAGGAGAAGAGATATTCCTGAAGATGACTCATGGTCAGTAAGTCCTGCAACTGCCAATTGAGAGAGAAACATTGACTGTGTTCACCACATGGTAATAGATGACAGGTGAGTGATTATAAATCAAGTAGCCAATTCCATTAGTATATCCTATAAGAGGGTTCAAAATATTCTGCACAATGAACATGACGAAGGTTTCTGTTCTGTGTGTGCCACAACTTCTGTCAACTGAACAAAAGCTCACCAGGTTCATCACATAACGAAAAACATCCTACATGTTTTTAAGCAAATCCATCCCGTTTCTTTGAATGTTTCCTAACTCGGCATGAATGCCGGGTTCTTTACTTTAAACAGGCAAAGAGAGAATCCCTGCCATGGAAATGACCATCTTCATCCGCTCAAAATAATGTCACAGTCGTTTCTCCTGCAGTGAAGATAATGGCCACAGATTTTTGGAATGCAAAGGTATTGTTTATGGACTATCGTCAAAAGGGCGATACCATCATTAGAAATTACTATGACTACTTGCTGAGATAGTTACGAAAGGCTATCAAGAATCTGTCGAAAGAGGTCTTGTTTCATCAGAAGAAAGCTCTAGCATACAAGTCATGGTGTCAATGACTTCTGTGCATGACTGTGGCATTAAACCGATTGGACATCTTCCCTATTCTCCTGATTTGACCCTATATGACTATCATCTGTTCCCCAATATGAGAAAGCACTTGCCTGGAAACAAGTATCGCTGTGAAGATGATGTCATATTTGCTGTTGAAGGAATTTTTGACCAACAGGATGAAAGATTCTTCACCAATAGGATTCAAGCACCACAACAGCGATAGAAGTGTGTAGACCACAAGAGGGACTATGTTGAAAAAAATCTCATTTGATAACATTCTATAAGAGCCTATAAACTTTTCAGATGATCCTCATATTTATTTAATAAAATTTATACAGCTCCTTCTTTGTTTGCATAATAAAGTCTGACATATCTCAAAACAAGTCATTATCAAGATCTTTTATACGGATAAATTTTATCCTCCAAAAATTATACATATATATGACTCATATAGATATATCTATACCCTGACACTTTTATCTTCATCGGTTCGTTAATAAGATTCGTTTGTATAAATAAGTTTTTCATTTGAAAATTTGACTTGATGATATAAAATGGAGAAATACATCTTGGGGGACGAATCCCTTGTTACCAGACACCATTAATTATGAGTCTGTGGCCAAACATCGATGCCAATTAAGATGAAAAATACACTTGCTCCTCTATAAGCTTACCTCAACTTTCGACGATGAAAGATTATTAAAACTGGCAAAATGATTTAGACATTATTATTTGATTATTTACTTATGTACAAGTGCGCATGCGTTCACAAGCATTCACAGATGTTACGTTTTTTTTTATCAAATATACAAAAACTGCTGAAACTCAAAAGTATAAGGATATTGTTTGTTAGAAAAACAAATAATTTAATCTTTTAAGACTAACATCTTAAAGAATTAATCCTTTTTATGCTTTTCGTCAACTTGGATCTCATCCTCGTCGCCAAGTTGTTGTGGATTCCGAGGATGGAATCCTGCACAAATAAATAAACAACGCTAGTAATTGAAATAGAAAAAAAAATGTATTGAACGTAAGAATACAAACTTGAAATGAAGATTATTAGTCCAGGAATACGGGTTAGGAGAAAGTATATGTACACGTCTCTGTAAGTGAAGCCGTAATTATCTCTCTCTCTCTCTCTCTCTCTCCCCTCTCTCTCTCTCTCTCTCTCTCTCTCTCTCTCTCTCTCTCTGTGGACTCTACGTAACTCGACCTTATCTCAACGTATCTTCGTGTATCTCGAACACTGTCAGTATAAGTATACTTTAGACGAGTCCATCTTGTGCAAAAGGGGAGATCCCCACAACATTAAATATTCAGAAAATTTACTTTCACACTTTAATGTAGAGCATAGATAGATAAAATTCAGGAGGAAAGTTTCTTAATATTACAAAAGCGGTGGCAGAAATACGAATATCCCGACTGGATGTTTCTCTAAAAAAATAATCGCCCTGAACCGTCTTTTTGAAACTCAAAGTAATGATCTTTATAAATTAACTTTCCTCATTTCATTATTTCTACTATAGTAATTTCTGTCTTCACGATGATAAAGATTTCTATCAAACTAAGTTTCGTGGGTATCGATTAATTTACTTAACGTACGAAAATCCATCTCCAAGTAATGTCGGACTATGTAATCTATATGTTATAGAATATTCTACCATTTTAAACAAACACGCATCATAATATGATAAATGATAAAAAAATATTAACTATATATGGTATTGGACAGTTCTAGGAATAAGATCTCATGGAAGACTTTCTTTCCCATTTTCTGAAGTTTTTGGACATAGATCTCCTTGAACTCTCAACATTAGGAACTGACACTCGACCGATAACGCGAATTCTACACCAAATCCCATATTAAACAAATAGAACTTTCGCTAGAAGGATGATGAAGTATCTGTTTATATTTCTGAGATGAGGTATTATGTACACTATTTACATTATTCGGACTATTGTCCCCATCTTTGTTGCCATATTTATCACAACGTTTCGGCCGTTGTACGCTCGGGCCTTCTTCAGGTGGTTGGAATGTCGAACCGAACCCTTTATTTTGCTAACTAGGGTAAACTGTTCTAGTTCCACGTTCCATGTCTAACCATGTATTGAACTCACACACTTTGGGTCCTGTCACTGGATCTTACTAACGTCTATATCGACTGTGCCATGTGTAATTGAGAATATAGACGTTAGTTAGATCAGTTTAACTAAAGTATTTCGAAAGTCACCTTAGCAAACATGTCGATTTTCACTCAAAATTCGAGGTAAGTTGTACATATTTCTCAGCCATTTTAAATATTTAAGACACGTTGCAAGACACCTGTATGAAATTTTAATTTCTAGTGGATTAAAACGTTGGTTTATGAATTAGTTGATATGGTAATTGTGATTACTTAGAGTACTTACATTATTCGTTTTGAATATGACAATTAAGATGAGAATAACAGTCTGAATAATGTAAATAATGTAAGTAATCGTAATACCTCATCTCAGAGATATAGACAGATAGTAAGTGTAAGTTCAATCCTTTACCCGGGTAGTTTGTATGAGCAATAGCTGAGTAGTACTAAAAATAGAACTAGACGAGATATCCCTAAACATGGGCAGTGGAACCAGAACGGTCTACACGCGTAGATTAAATAAAGGGTTCAGTACATAATTCCCTGTAAATTACCCAAATCCTAAGAAGAATTTCCTGTAAATTACCCACCTAATGAAAGCCTGAGAGTACATCGATCGAAACAACAACAAAGTTGAGGAGAACAGTCCGAATGTAAATAGAGTAAATAATGATAACTCCTCATACCAGAAATACAGACAGAAATTAAAAATTCTTCGTTGTATAATTGACAACGAATAGGTAACATGAAGCAGGCTGGTTCCGTAATCCGACTGTCTAAGATCGTAAGCTATTTTCATTGATCGATACACTCACAGCACGTACAAGCCAGGAACTTTGCGTTATTATTGAGAATACTTAATAGCATCGACGTGTCTGATTGATATCTTTAATATTTATCTTAATCCGACACGCCATCAACAATGGCATTGGTCTGCAGGATTAACGAGATAATCACCGATCTCTGACAAGCGCGTAGTTAAGTCTGCATTTTCTATGGCAAAAAAAGATAACCTATTCTATGTTTTTGCTGTTTGCTTCTCCTATTTTTCCTTTATTTCTTTCTTGAAATGCTGACATTACTTATCAGCTACTGGCTTCTTCCTTTCATACAAATATATAAACATGCACACCAACACGCATACATACAATTATTCAATGAAAATCGTATCCAAAAATACTGTTTCTTCTCTGATAATCAAATAAGTTAAGCAGAGCTGATCCTGAGCAGTACTTAGATGAGTCAACACTGATGGTTAATATGTACCGTAAAATGATGTTTTGTACCAGGCTAGTCAAGGCACGTATGTTAATATGTTTATAGCCTAATGAAAAAATCCATTCATCTTACAAAAGCATACTCATTGGATATAATTTCTTCTTTATATTCATAAGAAACTTAAAGAACTTTCTTTTTGATTCTGAGTGTTTGGCGACAAAGATGAGTACAATAGTCGGAATAATGTAAATAATGTACATAATACCTCATCTCAGAAATATAGACAGATACTGAAGGAGGGAAACGTTGTAATAAATATGGCGACAAAGATGAGGACAATAGTCCGAATAATGTAAATAGTGAACATAATACCTCATCTCAGAAATATAGACAGATACTGAAGGACCGAAACGTTGTAATAAATATGGCGACAAAGATGAAGACAATAGTCCGAATAATGTACATAATGTACATAATACCTCATCTCAGAAATATAGACAGATACTGAAAGGCCGAAACGTTGTAATAAATATGGTGACAAAGATGAGGACAATAGTCCGAATAATGTAAATAGTGTACACAATACCTCATCTCAGAAATATAGACAGATACTGAAGTATCCTTTTTGTTTATGATTTTTCTTAAACCTTTTCGTTGACTAAGACATCCTTGGTATTTTCATGATCGTTCTGTAGAACCACATTTCTTTTGTCTGCAGTCGTCTCTTGATCTGTAAAGAGATTTCCAGTATTCACTGCCTTATGTATATTGAAACGGCATTATATATCTTAAGTGGCTTCTCATCTTATACCAATTTAATCCCATCTTATTAAAGATGCGGCTACGCGACTAGATATGCGCTTATTTGTGAACACTAGAAAATGTAAACTAAATGGGGCAAATTCAGTGCCCGCTAAACAAGCTGATCTTTACTTCAATTCAAGAGATTCCAGCCTTTTGTCAAACTTAACAAACATTTCTTAACAATCTGAACAGTAATATGCGGTCATTTATGAAAGACAGCTGCTGTAAGGGAGTTTCGGCCTTTGGCAAGACTTATAAAGGCATTGTAAAATAAAATTTAATTACTGTTTTAAAAACATGTGCTCCGATAAAACTATTTTCAGACAGTTTTACTCGCAAGAGGTAACGTTAATAATAAGCCGTCATGGCTATTTCTTTAGAAAGCAAGTGATAATAACTGACATTTCATGTCGAGTGTAAGCCATAGGACTACTTGATAAGCAAGCTTACCACAAGAAAATTTCTTTCTGTTACAATTTTAGTTGGAAAAAATCTGTGCGCGTATTCATGTCATATTGTACGTATTTTATACGCTGATTTTTATATCACTGATTAGATTATGATAAGGCATAAAATTATTTTTTAATGGAAGTTGTTATTTTTGTATTTCTGGAAATCGTGATTAATTTGTACAAATATTCTTTTTCGTTTCTGTATTGATTTCTTTTTAAGATTTTGTGAAAATTGGACTTAATAGGCAGTGAATTTATTAGTAATTTTGACTAATTTGCTTCATTTTCCTACTGAATTTTCTGTTTCGCTCTAACACTTCGTTGTGACAGTAATAGAAAAACGAAGACAAATTAGTTGAAATTAATAATGAAAACTCTTCATCTTAGAATCTCTAAACAACCTAAAACTCATCAGCGATTTTAAAAGCAGAATTAGAAAGGAAAATCAGTTTTGTACGGCGACTGGTTTCCAATACAAACCATTGTATTTCGTCTGTTTTCCTTGTTCTTCAGAGTGTACTTTCGGGAGATTAAGACGTCTTTATGACTGAGAGAAAAATAATGTTCGACTCACCTGAAAAGAGAAATGGAAAATTTATTTATTAGAAATTAATTCATATTTAAGTATGTAGGAAAAGAAAAGTAAACATACAAGTTTAGAGATTTGTACGGAAAACATTAAACTGGTAACCTCCACAAAAAACGCGATACGTAATGTTTAAACTGAATTATTAAAAATGAAAAATATTTGGTAAAGCTTTTATTCCAATATTTAAATATATTTTTGCTGGAACTTTTTTGAGGAATATTAGCTGATTTAAAGTATAATTAACCTGATTGGACACAAATATTATTTACTTTAAGTTTAAAATATCACAGAAATGCATTTTAACTCGAAAGTGTTGATGTGTTGACAGTCTGGTGAGAAATCTAATGTTGTTCTACGGAAACTTTATCTGCAAAATATAACTGAGGAAAATGACGCGAGCGCCTTTTTATATGATTTTAAGTACTCAATAATGCTAAAGATTTACGACAAGTATCTCCGTAATCTAATGTTTTATTGAATTTTAGAAATTTTGGCTTTAAATTAACTATAGTTATCCCTTTTATTTTCTGATTATATCATGTATAGTCGCCCGTACTTGCATCTCTTCTGGACAGTCTCTTTCTTTAAGTTGGTGAAATGCCATCACGCAAGCTGGGAATAATAAACGAAAATGTGCAAGTTATGCTATTGAGAAATCTGGATTCTCCAAAGGTTTGTAATATAAAAACGTTGGTAAGAAGATGATTCCTCATCTCTTGCAAGCAGAGATATTTACAGGTCCAGGAAAGGAGGAAAGTTTTTTTGTTTTTTTAAATTCCAAAAGTCCCCTTAATTCCACCAGATCTACATTGTCAGTTCAAAAAACTTCAGTTTCCATTGAGAGTGAGCTATGCAATGTCAGTAAGTCCCAAGGAAAATCATTGAAATTAACTGGAGTTCATCTGAGGAAACCCTGCTTGTCTAACGCCCAGCGCTATGTTGGTTGTTAAAGAGTTGAGAAGGGAAACAATCTATTTGTGCTGATCAAAAAGGCTGTTTATCATGCAGCTTTGCAATAAATTCCAGATAGATAAATTATGTCATTCTTTAATGAAAACTTGTTTGAAAAAAATTGTTCAAGATTAATAAAAAAATTAATATGTACTCAATGTATGAACTGTCATAATCTTTGCCTCCAGTTCATCTTTGGTGTTGCAAGGGGTTCAGTTGGTCTCTCGATCAACTGCGGCACACACATAATGATAAAGTGGGTTGCCTTCTGGGGAGTTCAGTGGCCACAGATTGTCTGACAGCCATGACAGTGTTCTCCTGCTTCAGTAGTAGGGTGCAGAGTCTTGTTGCCACATAGCACACCACTTTCTTAACTCAGGACAGCAACATCCACTGAAGCCACTTGATGTAGGACACCGTGTTGAGTCTGAGTCCTTGTGAGAAGATGATTGAAAGCACAACGTCACCATCACCAGTGATCACACGAAACACCATGATTTTGACTGGATATATCATCCAATTCTTTCCGAATCTTCTGAACTGACCTCAGATTGACAGAGAAAACACACTAAGATTTTCGTATTGGAGCTTCCGGTGCGAATGCCAAGCATTATTGTATGCCGTTTACAAATGTCTGGCAAAGTGACTAGCACATGGTATTCCGTTTCTTTCACAGACGATGCCCAACTGACCCTACTATACAGTGCAATTTTAAACAGTCAAAAGCAAACAATGCGCATGCACGAAATTAATATATAATATGGCGACAATTTACCCATCGTATCCTGCACATATATGTGTGTGTGCGTGTATTATTCATTACATCCGACAGACAAGGTACTGCGATATTTTCTAAGCTTTTATTTCTCTCTTGTGATTGAGTGTGTAGAAACTGGGCACATTTGTTCGAACACAAGAAAAATTAAATAAAACATATAATCTCAGTACCTGGTCTGTCGTCTTTAATGAAACATGTATAAAACAGGGATTGCTGCCTAAATACAAAATATATATATATACATACATATATATATATATATATATATATATATATATATATATATATATATATATATATATATATATATATATATATATGTATGTATAATTATTTATTTAAAAATTATAACATAAATAAATTATAAAATCACTACAAATTTTTTTTAAATAAATAATTATATTTGCTCTATTCTGTATTGAGCACTCTTTAAAGAATAGTAATTGTTGGTTATTAGAATTTATTTCGTATATACCAATCCTATACTTGGGTATATATATATATATATATATATATATATATATATATATATATATATATATATATATATATATATATATATACATTAATGTTAAACCATTGTCAAACAGTCCTGAATACTTTTCATAGTCATTATGTACACTTGTAACTGACACAATACTCACAGTATGTGAATGATGATTGACATTTTAAATTGTCAATTGAGCAAGAGAAACACACACACGCACAGACACACACACAGATATATATATATATATATATATATATATATATATATATATATACATATATATATATATATATATATATATATAAATACAAAAGGAAAATTTCTCTTAGCCGACGCGCTTCGTCCTCTGATGGTCTTTATTCAAGGTAAATGCAAAGATTTTATTTTTTATCAAGTATTTATATACAAGAGCAAAAATGTGATTCGTTTTGGAAGTTTTAAAATTTACTTGCACTCATAAATATTCACCAGGTTAGCCAAAGCGTCTCGGCAAACTATGGAGGACACCAAGTGAGACCATTCAATCTTTAATAAACGAAAGTGAGTAAATGATGCCCTGGAATATTTTTCAATCCAAATTAATTTTTAAATTATTTAAGTTTAAAGTTAATTTATATGTTATATAATTTAAATAACTGAGGTTACGGATTTAACTGTTTTCTTTTATCGTCCTGTATGTTGACTTTGGAAAGTATTAGATTCTAATAAGAATAGATATATTTGAAAAAAATATCGGGCGCAGATTTATATTTTGAGCGGCACACTGGATAATTTCCCATCTAAGTAAGTAACTTTCTCTTTTAATAAGTGTAGCATTCTTTAGATCGAAATTGCGGTTAAATTTATTTCCAAAACTGAAATGTTGATAATTTGCTGTGTATAAGATCCCTTTTGTAATCATAGATGCGTTGTTTTTAGAATCCGCCATGTTTTCTCAATATATTGAGGACCACCTCTGGAATTTGTTTTATAAATACTTTCGTCAGAATTATTATTGTTGTGAATATTTTTGGTTCTGATCATATCCATAATAGATTTGGATGCCGTTGTAATTATTTTGATGTCGTTTCGATTAAATAATTTGTTCCTATTCCCCTTTTACAGAAATATTCTCTCAGAAATTGTACACAATGTCGACATAGAGAACAAAAAAATATACATCCACTTAATTAGAAGACACAAACAATTATTAAAATCCGCACATTACTGAAGTAACAAAAAAATTATTAAAAATTGCATTATTCCTTAATGTTCACATAAATTAATCAAAACATCTCATCATATATTTAAACTCTTCTCACGAATTCCAAAATTTATCAGCTCATGAACTGGAAGAAAAAAGAAGCAATAATTTTTGTTAAAGCAATCACAATAGGAACTGATCGTCAAAGCCAGAACATCCTAAATAAACACGGAATGAATTAAGAGATTCTGTTAATTACAATAACAATATGCAAATCAGTTATTTACAAAATAAATTAAATACGTTGGTTTGTAAAAGCAACTGGTCTAAAACCTTCAGAAAGGACTTAATTACAAATTTATCGAACACTATTTACATTATTCGAACTATTATCCTCGCCTTTGTCGCCATATTTATTACAACGTTTCGGTCGTTGTACGCTCCGGCCTTCATCAGGCGGTTAGAATGTCGAACTGAACCCTTTATTTCGCTCAAGTACACATGGTACAGTGGATAAATGCGTTAGTTAGATCCAGTGACAGCACCTAAAGAGTATGAGTTCAATACCCGGTTAAGGCATTGGAGAGCTTGGAGAGGGGAATTAACAGGAGATAACTGATAACTAACATCCATTAAATATGACACGTGGAATCTAACGCAGTGGATGAAATAATGGGTTCAGTTCGACACTCCAACCAACTGAAGAAGGCCGGAGCGTAGAACGGTCGAAACGTTGTAATAAATATGGCGACAAAGATGAGGACAATACTCCGAACAATGTAAATAGTGTACGTAGTACCTCATCTCAGATATATAGACAGGTACTGAAATTTATCGAAATTTAAAACATCGGAAACACAACTGGAACTTTTTACCTTCGGTCAAAAATTTGCCCCCGGATTGCCGAAAAATTATATTACGGATTTCAGGATTGAAAATTACCAAAACAATAACTCGGATTTCAACAAAAGTAAAATCCAGGCTCCAATTACAGCCACACTCGAAAAAATAAATGGATTAAACTACATTTCCCGAAGATATATCAAAGCGCTGACAGAAACATTAAACGAAAAAACATACACATACCCATTTCCAACAAAGGCGGTGGAATTATAATTATGGAAAACTCATATATCAACAAAAAATGAGGCTCCTCCTCGATGCCGATAATATTTACAAAAGCAATACAGGTAGACAAGGACACAAAAGAGACACACAAATTGGCTAAAATTAATCGAACACAACCCGAAAATATCAACAATTTACGAATTACCAAAAATAATCGTATTTTATCTGAACGGATTAACAAAAATACATAAATTGTATATCCAGATGAGAAGCATTATACAAGGAATAGGCAGCGCCCCACATAAACTTGGCAGCACACCAACCAAGATTTTAACCACAATTCTTTGTAATATTAACTACTGACACATAAAAAAGACCTCTGGCGAATCTGTCCTACCAAATAACAAGTAGCGACGCCTAACACCATTGATTTCTATTTTCTATATTATTTTTCGAAATCAACGAAAACCAATCCAATCTGACTATGATCAAATCTCTGACATCTAACAAGTAGCTACGCCTAACATCATTGATTTCTATTTTCTATATTATTTTTCGAAATCAACGGAAACCAATCCAATCTGACTATAATCAAATCTCTGACATCTAACAAGTAGCTACGCCTAACATCATTGATTTCTATTTTCTATATTATTTTTCGAAATCAACGGAAACCAATCCAATCTGACTATAATCAAAACTCTTACACCTATTTTTTCCTCCTTTGTCTGGAGACACAAACGCGGATCTTCGAGTATTAATACGTAGTATATATAAAAGTTTTGAAATACTTTTTGCTACTGTCACTTTCAAAAAGCTAATTCAATTTCCCCCACCCCCAGCATGACGGAAGTATAATATTTTATCTGAACGAATTATTAAAAATACATAAACTGTATATATCCATTATATGCGCCTCACATAAACTAAGGGACACACTAACACAAATTGTAACCCCACTTTTTTGGACTATTACATACTCGCATATAAAAATAAGAAACTCTGGAGATCTGTTAACTAAATCTAAACATAGACATCGAAAACAAATGTATGAATAAGTTCTTGCTGTTTTCCAACAGATGGCGTTCCCATAACTGCATGCTTGTAGTTTCAGATGGTAACGCATCTATAAGGAACTACTACAAGGAAGCTTGAAAATCATTCTATGTTATTTTGCCGAAGTGTAAAATATAAATATACTCCCCACTTTGTCTTCAATATATTAATTCCTAAAAGAATTACTAGTTTCCCAAACCAACAGACATGGCTATAAACGATAACGGTTAAATTGATAACCTCAGTTATTTCAAATATATGAGACGTAATTTAATCTCAAACTAAAATAATTTAAATACAAATTTGCATTAAAATAATTCGTAAACATCATTTACTCACTTTTGTTTATCAAACATTGAATAGTGTCACTTATCATCTTCCATAGTTTGCCGAGACTGTTCGGTTAACCTAATGAATATTTATGAGCGTTCTTATTTTTTTTAAATTAAAAAATAAACGATCAGATTTTTCCCTTATATGTAAATAATTTTTATAAAACAAAATCCTTCATTTGCCGTAAATAATGCTCCTTATAAGAGGAATGGCGGCGGCTAAAATAAGTTTTCCTTTTGTTTTTATTCATATTGTCCTTTTACAAATATATTCTATCTGAAATATTACATTTATAAATATTACATTATATATATATATATATATATATATATATATATATATATATATATATATATATATATATATATATATATATATATAATGGATTTTCCCGTGGGTTTCGATGTATGAGTATCTGACAGCTTAATTGATTCAGTTATGAAATTTTGTGCGATAATCTCAAGTAGCACTTAAGACCTACTAGTGATTTACAAGAAGGCTACATATGGAGCAAGAGTGAGGATTGTGAGATGAGATCACTGTTAGATTGGCTGACCATTTAGATCTTGCTCTCGCTTCTTGAAGATGATTCAGATAAGCAGATTGAAAACTGCTGATCTCCATTCTACCCTCTCCAAGGCTAAGCGCTCAACAGTGTTATGTGGTATATATATATATATATATATATATATATATATATATATATATATATATATATATATATATATATAAAGACAATAGAGATTCTGTGTCGATTAACCGATTGACTTTTCCAAATTACTTATAAATCTCAGACAAGGAGGAAATTCCGTCACAAATTGTCCCAAGTTCATTTGGGAAGAAATGTACAAGAAATTTGGTCCGATGTTTCGACTTACTTAAGTCATCGTCAAGATAGTTAGACACAAGTGGTGAGCTTCCTATAACTAGCGTATGTTGTGACGTTGCAAAGTGTGTTGTGACGTGTCGTGTTTATATTTTTTATATATGTACACATGTTTGCCTTCATTCTTACTTGCTCGTTTTTTTTTGTTTTTTTTTAAATACAAATCAGTCTTGCTTCTTTTCCGACTTCAAATTCATAGTTTCTTATTTCAAGGAATCTCTCCTGCCAACTAACAAGCGAGCTAGGCTGAAGACCTACTTTTATTTTCTGTATTATTTTTCGAAATCAACAGAATCCAATCCAATCTCACTATAATCAAATTTCTTACATCTAATTTTTTCCTCCTTCGTCTGGAGACACACACACGCAGATTTTCAAATATTAATACGCAGCACATGTAAAATATTTGAAAATGCTTTTTGTTACTGTCACTTTCAAAAAGCTAATTCAATTCCCGCCTCCTCCGCATAACGGAAGAATAGTATTTTATCTGAACACATTGTATGTAAGTCTCTTAGCGACGGTCTTCGCAGATGTAGATAAAATTTGACAGATTAATTGAAAGAATGTCAGAAAGTGACTCTAGTTTAGAAGATCGTGTCTTCTTTTCTTTTTCCTTTTTTCAAATTGCCGGTGAGTGATGGAATGAGATATGCGTTTCGGTCTGATGTGCACCCGATGTAGCCAAACCGACATGGCCTATACATAAACACAACCACAGATTCGTGGTGGGAAATGCTTATGAAAAGTTTTCTGAATAATTCCACAGGAAAAAAAACGCCATAAATGAATTCTGGATGAGAAATTAAACGTAGATTCTCAGTTAGGTTGTCATAAAAACAGACAGATTTAACAAAGAAATGAAAATGAATATAAGATGCGGAAAATCATTAAAACTCCAAGGAAGACAATTTATATAGGAGTATGGGTCTATAAGTCTATATTCCGGTCGTTATTAGGTTAAATCTTAAAAGAAATGTTCTTTGTACCATATTCGGTCAATTTAATGGAGAAACGTTGGATTAAGTGCATTGTCAATGAAGGAGATTATGTTAGAGCATTAATGTGTGTTGTGTCAAATTAAAGATTTTTAAAATCATTCGATTATGGAATCTATTACTCGGACCAGTGGTTCGTTACTCTTTTTTTTATTACTAAGATTCACTTAATAAAAAGACCAAGTGTTACTCAACGTCGAGTTTTGCAAAATAAAGTATGTGATATGTATGCAAGAGAAGGTAGAAAGAATTGAATATCTTAAGTATAAGGAGTATAGATGAATATTTAAGAGAGTAATGAAGTAATAGTCCGGGAGACACCCACAGGAAGACGATTCAACAAAGAAGCGAATTTGGGCAAAATGAAGACCGGAGATGTTGGAAGTAAAGAGTGGAGTTAGTCTTAACACTTGGGAAATAGGTATACAATAAAAAATAAGCTTATTTTTGTTGGAAAGGGTTTACGCAACCTTGTAGAATGTGGCTCATTTACTAAGCTTACTTCATAGAGCACCGAGAAATGTGAATACACTACATTCGTGAAGTGTTCTGTAAAAGGAGTTTACTAGCAATCACACCACCAGAGGATCCTACGAGGACCTCCGAGATGGCTTAATGATTCTTTCACAGATGAACGCAATAGTCTGGAACATTGGTAAAATTTCTTAATGTGATTTAACTTTAGGATCTTCATTGGTTTTCAAAGATTTGATAGATGATAAAATATGATGTAAGTCTGCATTGTGCGATATTGCAATAGGAAATGATTAACATGCAAAAGACAAACTGGAGATTGCAAAATCAGACAAGTACAACCATCTAAATATATGGGAAGTATTTTATCGGAGGAAGTAAATTGCAGCACTGGTATCCAAATAGAATTGGAATATACAAAAGATATCTTCCAAGAGCTAAACAATGTATTAAGAAACAGAAATCTTTCGTTAGAAACAAAGCAATTAGTACCGGACTGTTACGTACTATCACACCTCCTATATAGCCATGAATAGGAGATAATCTCCTCACAGATAAACAAGAGACTTGAAGCAACAGAAATTCAGTTCCCCAGAAGACTGCTGAGTAGAACATGGACTGAAAAACGAAATAGATTTAGAGAAAATGGAAAAAAAGAACATTTATAAAATAAGAGAGAGTTGAAATTTCTTTGGCATATTATGAGTTATCTAACTTTGCAATATTTGAGTATAATTTCATCGAAATCAATCATAATATATATATATATATATATATATATATATATATATATATATATATATATATATATATATATATATATATATATATCCGATGCGATGAGAACGAAAGTAATATATAAATATATAGATTCTAACGTTCGCAGCATTCATTCAAAAAAGAGCTCGATACAGGTAGTAGAGCGATAATTATGACGGTTTACATCCGGGCTTGCCTACAAACAGGATCGTTCATAACCATTTCCGACCCTCACCCGTAGATGTGCAGTTAAAATGCACTGAAACCAAGTTGCATCTTTGTTGTGAGTAAAATGGTTTTGTCTATATGATAAAATTATAATAAATATATATATATATATATATATATATATATATATATATATATATATATACAGGATGTTCTAAAACGTAGTCATTCTGGAAATGACAATAAGTGAAGTGTTTTTTGACTGGCAAGCAAGATTAATAATTAAATTTTTTTTAAAAAGATTAACAATTTAAATTAAATATGAAATATATGGATCCGAAAAGATTTCAAGAAGTTATAGAGAGTCAATAAGTGAGTACATTTTTGAAGACACGCTATATATATATATATATATATATATATATATATATATATATATATATATATATATATATATATATATATAGTTAAATTCCCAGATAAATTTGGTGGACAAGACAGATTGGTATAGAAATTGGAATATTTTATACAATTAAAATTGGTATATTTTATACCAATCTGTCTTGTCACAAAATTGATCTGGGATTTTAACTGTATTGTCGACATGGAAAAAAACATTTTTCTTGATGTTCCATTATCCACCACATTACGACAACGTAGCAAACACTAAAATGATTTACCCACACTCAAATTTAATCCTTGTATATTGAACCTTTTGGGGATTGTCACTAATGTCCAATAAAATTGAATCCATCACACATGTCCTGCTTCACACCTTGTTGTCTTGAACTACATAACACTTTGTTGTCATTAGCTACGCTCAATGAACCTTGACAATTCTAACGTTTGAAAAAATTGTTTGATCATCAATTTTTTGCGCAAAAATTACTATGCCTGATGATGAAATCAGATTGCAGTTTTAATAGATCACAATCGAAGCCAACTTTTTTTCTGTATAAAACGGAAACAAATCTCCAACTCTAGTCAGATACGAAACAGGTCACACCATAGCTACATGTCCCTCCATCTCAATTTAACTTTTGAAAATCCTCGAACTGTGTAACCGATAAATTTAAAAATTTGTTTATTTCGTGAAGATTATGATTGTATGATGCAAAGTAGTGTGAAAATTATTAAATTATTTTTAAAAAAGTTTTTCCTGTAAATAAATTCTATTTTATTCTCCGATCGCAAAATGAGTTGATACAATAACCGCAAAATTTAGAATAAGGGAAGGTCAGTGAATATATATATATATATATATATATATATATATATATATATATATATATATATATATATATATATATATATATATATATATATATAAATATATATATATATATATATAATCATTTATTTAAATATTATAACAAATATGTTATAACATAAATATATTATAACACAAATATATATTATATATATTATAACATAAATATATTATATATATTATAACATATATATTATATATGTTATAACATAAATATATTATAACATATTTATGTTATAATATTTAAATAAATGATTATATCTGCTCTACTCTGTATTGAGCACTCTTTAAAGAATAATAATTGTTGGTTATTGGAATTTATTCCGTATATACCAATCCCACATTTGGAGATATATATATATATATATATATATATATATATATATATATATATATATATATATATATATATATATATACAGGGTGTCCATATATATATATATATATATATATATATATATATATATGCAGGGTGTCCATATATATATATATATATATATATATATATATATATATATATATATATATACAGGGTGTCCATAATGTTCGTGTGCACTTTAAAAAATTTATAACTTTATTTGTATTTGCGATAGAAATAATTTGTAAAAAATGTTATAAAGTTTAATGTACCTGGTTTTAAGTATCGCTAAAATAACTAATGTAATTTCAGGCATTACTGTAAATCAGTTGGCAAATGTGTTCCGTGAACTGCAAAATCGTATGACCCTTTGTATTGCTAATGATGGATGACATGTGGAAACTTAAATAAAATTTCAATAAAATCTTAAAAACTATAGATTTACTTCTTTATAATCATTTTTTAAAATTATTTCTATCGCAAATACAAATAAAGATATATTTTTTTAAAGTGCACACGAACTTTATGAACATCCTGTACATTCATATTTCTATCTCTAAAAAGAACGTATAAACATAAAAAAAAATGTCTTAAAATAATTGTCGGACTTTGTCCATTTTATAATGTCTGACGTCATTTGTTTACATTTGGATACGCGTCGAGCAGATATGAATGTACGAGCGGAAGTCATGGAGAATTGTAGCTTAAAAACAGTAAAATCGACCTTGCTAACCGAAACGCTCCTCTGTGTCTAAATCGGTAAAACACGTCAGGCTATATGACGGTTCCGTATAGGATACTAGTTCTATACCTATCGGAGGACGCATATTTTTTATGAAAATTTCTCAGACATTCAAGCCGGTAAATATCGTTAATACTGTTTATTATAAACAGAGTATTTACTTTAATATTTTTGTCTATAAATAGAATGTATAAACATAAACAATGTCTTAATATATATATATATATATATATATATATATATATATATATATATATATCCGACGGTTAAGAAAATTTGAAGAATAAAAAGACAAAATGATTACAATATTGGCAATAAGATTGATGATATTTATTATATATTATCCTTTTGACTAAATCGAAGGACAAATAAAAAGATTTTAATGTATATATAGATGTCTTCATACCCACATTTCTTCGGAAATTTTATAAAATAATCGTTCTTCAAATTTGTGCCAATGTGTTGAGCCCTAACATTTTTTTATTTGATAATTTGCCTGTGTTGAATGGGTAAAACTACACTGTTTTAACCTATGTTAAATTTAGTAATAGCCATTCACAACACGCCTATAACACCATAGACTAAATATTCTTTTATAACTCTGGCAAAGTATATGCAATATAAACTGATCTTTACTTAAATGAGACGACATCATAAGCTAGTATGAACCCCAAGTGACTTGTGTGTTTGTGACATGCTAACGTAAGTAAGTATTCTGATAAGTCCTTATATAGATGACCTGTGAGGATGACCACTTACGTGAGTCAAATTCAGAAAATGTTCTATATAAAGAAAATATTTTAAAAATATTATTAATACAAAATTATACCAGCGAGCTAATGAATTTATTTTAATTTGACTTAAGATTTAAATTGAAAATTTTAATTAAACTCTGCCCTTTTTAACTGGACAAATTTTTATTCGTTTAGGTTTAGTTTTGGATAAATTTGTCGGTATGTTTCCTCTCACTATTTTCTTCTCTTTACTTCTTAAAGAGATAAATTGAAAACTTGTTAAATTACCCCAAAACATACAAAAATGATGAACACCAGCAAAAGAAATATTTGGCTAAACAAACAATTCATCTCAAAATTTCAGAGAAAAGCAATGTTTAATTGGTATACTTATTCTTGCATTTCGTTTCGTTACAATTCTGATTTTACGCCTATCGTGGTGCGACGAATGCAGATAATGTCATAGACGGAACATTTGTGCAGCACATAAATTTTCAGGTAAAAGGATTTTTTACCAAATGGTGACAAAGAAGACACTTATATTAGAATCAGAAAAAGTCAGTAAAACCTCTGGGAAATATAATCAGGACAGAGATCTTGGAGAATTTGACACTCACATGTCATACTGAAGGCAAGAGGGGGAGTAAGTAAACTACAATCAAATGACGAAAATTCACCTAATTTACCTTTATTGTGAATTTTAATATAGAAACATTTTAAAATCACAATAGATACACACATCTTATATTTGTGTATGTCTTTGAAATTCCCACATTATATGTAGGTACTCCATGATTTCCAGTCATATCTAAAATGAAATCTCGCGTTCAAGCGTAAACTACTGAAAAAAGCTTCGAGATTTTTTATCCATCCAATACGGTGTTTTGAATCGAAATTTATTTTCATTTAATCATTGAAGATTTCTTTGACCAATGAGGACGAAATAAACCTGTGCATCGGGCAAATAAAGAATATCGTCTCATGATCGAATTTTATGCACAAAACTCCTCACGTCTGCGCGATTAGCATTCAGCGGTAAACCTCTTTACATCGAAAGTAACGAAGTAATCCGAAATCACTTCCGAGATTCACCGAAGTAATACAAACTGTCTTCTTTATAAGTCCGTTATCAGTAGAATGTCGGGGATTTTTTTTTTTGTTCTTTTCTATCAACAAAATCTTTAGAATATACTTATTATTGGCGACTCACCAGTGATTCATCTTGATAAAACCGTAATTTGCTCAGCGCCTCGGGAAAACACTCTATTTAAGCATTGGACATCCGGCAAACAAGGCCCCGTAATTACACTAATCAGGGCGACAATGGAAGAACGATTGCTATCTTTCATAAGATTTGAAGTCAGTTCGCCCACCATTGTCAACTATTTGTCTTCTCCCAAGTACAAACATAGGATACATATATATATATATATATATATATATATATATATATATATATATATATATATATATATATTCCATTGAATTTGTATTTACAGATTTGGTGTTTCTGATTATCATTGAAATGATATGTATAGATACAACTGATGAAAAGTTCTCAGCCCAACGAACTAACAAAATCTAACCAAGTGCTGATGACACAAATATTTACTCCTGTCTTAATAGTAAATCTAATCGATTCGATAAGGTTAAAAGGGACCGAAAATCTGGGGCAGTGAATGCCTAGAAAACAAAACTACTTTCAATTAACCCTCTGAGAGACCCTTTCTGTCTCCCATCGGCATGGTGCCTGCTAACCTTCGGCAGCGACCTGTTGCAGCCCTCCGGGTAACGTTTTCTGCTATCGTTAAGTAAACAGATCAAATTGAATCAATTACTAAGACTGCTACTAGGAATGTTGGTTCACTGTGTCACGCTAGACAATTTTTCTCTTTAAAATCACTCTTTCATATTAATAGACCTACCATTTGTCTATGCTTTAAATATTCCTACCACATATGGTTCAGTGCTCTTGCTGTATATTTAGAGATTCTTGATAAAATCCAAAGAAGAATCTTCAATGTTATTGGTCCTGACCTGGCATCCCAGCTTCACTCATTTTCCCCCGGACGTAATGTACCTTCCCTATGCCTTTTCTATATATACTTTCATGGTAATTGTTATGATGGACTTTTCTCTATGGTACCTAGACTTTATGAATTTAAGCGGAGTGCTAGATTGGCGGATATGTCTCATCATTTCACAGTTGAAATGGTTAGATTTAACCGTAAGTTCTTTGCTAATGGTGTATTGGATAAGCGGCTCGAAATGTGAAATCCAAAAGGCGATCTTGAATTCCTATCAGGTTCCTTACATTTATTTACTCGCAAATTCCATTTTGAAAGGTATAAATCCATCTCCCCAATGATGCGGATTAAATAGTAGGATATATCTCTGGAAAAATCATTGTTATTTTTTTGAAAAATCATTAATGAAATATTTACTCGAAAAAAATTCTCATTTTCCAAAATATGTTTCGGCTTTAAGGGTTGATAAACCGTAAAAATCAAATCTATCAATCTTTGTGCTCTGATGACTATGGGATCATTGCTTTGAAATGTCGAACTTTCTGCTATTCTTAATGTTATATAGGAATAAAGTGTCGCTGCCGACAATGAAGTTTGAACACAGATCACCAGAGAGAAAAAAAAATTGATCCCATATTGAATAAGTAAATTACGTCATGGTAAACGAAATTTATATATGGGGATTATCGTGTTGTCTAATTGATCCCTATTTCTAGACTATCCTCTATTACTATACGGATCGCTATTCTCCATACTATTCACTATACTATTTCTCTTTACTGATCACTGTTTAATTTACTATAATGCCATGCGTGATACACGCTTAGGCGATCATGTATCTTTCGATACATGTCTGACGAGGCAGATTTTTTTCCCGCAGTAGGTTGCCATTTCTTTCTGTGGTAGACCAGTTGCCATCCAATGCTATAGAACCCTGTCTGTGCTTCTATTTACCCATAGCTGGAGTAAAAAGAAGAATAGGATTCATACCTTACACAAGGTCATTAACACTTAAGTGAATGTAATGGATTCGACTGGAATTCGAACTGATCAGTATACAGGTTACTATTTGGATAATTATTTGGTGGTTACTATTCGACTGAGTATTATAGACTAAGTGCGAGCGATATTCGAAGGCATCTGACACCAGTATTGTTCAACGTCGTACTATAGTTGTATCTGCGATTACAAAGTCTCTACTACAATGAGCATTACGAAAGTGACATAACAAAAGTGGCAAGAAAACTTAAGTAAAATCTTAATATGTTTTTTTTTCATCTCTATTTTTTTATGGCTACATCTCCTGTTCCCAGTATTATTGTCCTTGTATTTAATATCCCAAGAGGCACGGTGGAGTAATGGATAGCGGCTCCGATTGAGGAATCGGAGAGCGAATTCCAGTCGAATCTATTACATTCACTTACACACCTTCACTTCATACTTTGGGAAATGTATGAATCCTCTTCTCTCCCCCAGCTATGGGTAAATAGCAAAACAGGCCGGGTTCTATAGCCTTGGATGGAAACTGGTCTACCGCAGAAAGAAAGGGCAGCCTACTGCGGGGAAAAAAATCTGCCTCGTCAGTCATGTATCGAAAGATGAATGATCGCCCAAGCGTGTATCACTCATGGCACTTAACTAACTGATTTAATATTCATTTTATGGCATGTATGGTGTGATCCTATGTCACTTTTAAAAACGGAGAATATACAGGGTGAACCAAAAGTAGATGGAAATTAAATAACATTTACTTTGAGATTACATACTGATACAATTAAATTTTGATAAAATTATTACTTATGCAATTAAATGTTATTGTGAACAATAATACAATGCAAAAACACTGAAAATTTTATCAACGCAAGTGCTCAATCTGCTGTCTCTCACAATTTATACAGATTTGAATTCTACCTTCCATGCTTCAATAAACATTTCTGCACAGGCATCTTTGGGTATTACTTCCTTGAAATGCATCTCTGAAGTAATTTTTCAAATCACTAACACTTCGGCCATTCTAATTCTGAGGAGATGTTTCATTAGGTTCCTACGGACTGCTCTTATAGTTATAATATAACACTAACACAAACCCTATTCAACCTACTCTCCATCTACTTTTGGTTCATCCTGTATGTAATGTGTATGACAACTCTGATTTATTCATCCAAGTTTTACATACAGGGGTTGGACAAAATAATTGAAACACTTATTAAATTCAAAGAAAATTTATTTAATATGGAGTTGGTTCTCCTTTAGCCTCACATGCAGCTTTAATAGGTCTAGGAATTGGATCATACAGCTTCCTGATTTCATCCAGAGGAATTTTCAGCCATTCTTTCATTAACAAAACACCTGCTCCAGCTCTTTACGACGCGACGGTGGGGGATAGCGGCTCCTAACTTGTTGCTCCAAAATGCACCACAAATGTTCAATAATATTGATATCTTGAGATTGGAGAGGCCACTTCATGTGTTCTAGCTCACTTTCATGCACTTCATACCAATTCTTAACCATTCGAGCAATATGTATTGGAGCATTATCTTCTTGGAAGATACGGTCACCATCAGGGAATAAAGTCTGGGCCATTGGATGAACATGATCTCCCAAAATGTTCAGGTAATCTTTGCTGTTGATTCTACCATGCAGGGAAACTATTGGACTGAGACATTTCCATGATATGACGGCCCAAACTGTCACTGATCCACCTCAGTCAGCGATGTAAGCTCCTTTGGGCTACCTCCACATATAAACCCGCCCTGAAGTTGGTAAAAGAGAGAAACTGAACTTGTTTGAGAATATGACTTGCTTCCATTGGTCTGCAGACCAGGCCTTGTAATGTCTGTACCACTTTAACTTCTTTCGAATGTTGCGAGTGGAGAGAAGAGGTTTCCTCATAGCGACTCTTCCATGATATGCAGCCCTATGGAGCTCACGGCGAACAGTTTTAGTAGAAACTGAACTATTCAGATGGTTATTCAACTCAGCAGTCACTTTGACCGAATTTTTCCGATGATTTTTTGCCACATTGCGTTTCAATGCATGTCAGTCCTTGTCAGTAAGTTTGCAAGTCCGGCCCGAATTACTACGGTTTTTAGAGGTTTTACCCTGTTTCTCAAATTGCATCAGTGTTCTTAATATGGTAGCTCTTGTAAAACCAAACAGTTCAGCAACCTTAGTGATCGAGGCTCCTGCCATGCGAGCTCCAACAATTTGCTCTTTTTCGAACTCGGTGAAGTCAAGCATTTAGCTTAAATTTTACTAAATTCTAAAAATAAATAAGACAAAGACATTAAATTAAATAAATAAACGTATTTACAATAGATACGACTGCAATTACGAAGTTTTAGTTAAATCTCTTAATATAATAGGTCTTTGAAATATAGGAGTGGATTTTGCAACTCTTCGTATTATTTTGTCCAACCCCTGTAGATATTCAAATTAAAACAGAACCAGATTTGTTTGTACTCTAAGTATGAACTAAAAACGCGTATAACCACATCCGGTTTTGGGATATTACTTATAACCAGAATCCGAAATATAATACTCAAAAGTATATATAGCTTTTCTTCTTCCCAGTACAGCTTAAACACAACAGATTTGTTTTCATTGTTGAATTTATATTGTTAATGTTTCTTTTGAAATGCCTGTTTTCTATGAAGAGAAAATTAAGTCGGACATAAAATAAGCGTTCTTAACGTGAACATCTTTTCATATCAGTCTACACTGAAGGCCCACAGACAGAAATGGCTTCTTGTGATTTAAGGCTGATCAGTACAAAGAACTGGTGCCCATCAGCTAAGTCGAAAGCTGTACTGAATAACTCGAATTGGTCAACAGAGATAAAACTGACAATTGTGCATCATCAAACAAATCATTTAATATAAAACCCAACCTCCATGTCTCGGACCTTTGCTCCTGATTTTTTTTCTTCTTCTTATTTCGGATTGGAAGGGATTATTTGTAATCAACTTTGCTGAACAAAAAGAACGATCGATTTATTTTCTCACAGCGCATTTCTCTGTTCAAAACTTAATTGAGAAATATAAAGCCGGTTCTCCAAGCAAAATCTGGCACAGGTAAAAGTAAAAGAGTAAAAAGGATGGAATAAGGAAAAAGGAACGAGACAGAGTAATGAATGAAATGAAAACAACAACAACAACAACAAAAACGACGGTAACTATAACAACGAAAAGCAACATAATTTACGGAAAGAAAGAAAGAAAGAAAGAAAGAAAGAAAAATAGATACATTACAGAAGAAAGAAAGAAAGAAAGAAAGGAAGAAATATACTTTATAGGATGAAAGAAAGAAAGAAAGCTACATTAAAGAAAAGAAAAAAAGGAAGAACGAACGAAAGAAAGAAAGAAAGAGACGTTATAGAATATAAGAAAGAAAGATTCATTAAAGTGAGAAAGGAAGAAAGACAGAAAGAATGAAAGAGATACATTACAGAAAGAAATAAATAAAGAAAGAAAGATACATTACAGAATGTAAGAAAGAAAGAAAGATAAATGAAAGAAAGAAAGATACAAGAAAGAAAGAAAGAAAGAAAGAAAGAAAGATTCATTAAAGGAAGAAAGAAAGAAAGAAAGAAAGATACATCAGAGGATGAAAGAAAGAAAGAATGAAAGAAAAAAAGAAAGAGAGATACATTACAGGATGAAAGAAAGAAAGAAAGAAAGAAAGATACATTACAGTATGTAAGAAAAAAAGAAAGATACATTAAAGATAGGAAAGAAAGAAAGAGAGAGATATACATTACAGAAAGAAAGAAAGAAAGAAAGAGAGAAAGAAAGAATGATATATTACATGATGAAAGAAAGATACGTTACGGTATGAAAGAAGGAAAGTATAATAGATAGATAGATAGATAGATAGATAGATAGATAGATAGATAGATAGATAGATAGATAGATAGATAGATAGATAGAAGGAAAGAAGAGTGACGGATATAAATATTTTACGAGAGAAAAGAAAAAAGAAAGACATATTGTATAGAAAAAGATGCAATCGGCTACAAGAAGGAATGAAGATGAGGGAAGGAAATAGAAGGAAAGAAGGGAATTGAACAAAGACAAAGTAAGAAAAGGAATGAGAATTATTGAACAAACTAACAAAGGTTCTCTAAAATAGAAAAGCTGAATGATGAAATCGAAGAGAAAAGTAGAAAAATATAGAAAAGATAAATCAGAAAAAGGATAAAAGATTTGCTATAGAAATAAAAAAATAAATAAAAGAATTTGCTATAGAAAAGAAAAACAAATAAAGAAACAAAATGATTCGAAATTCAAAGAAAAGAATTGAAAAAAATGTTAAGAGAAAAATTGAGAGAGCCAAAGCGCACCCAGATTTGTAAGTAGAGTGAATTGGAAATAAAACGCATTACTGGTTCGATTAGAAATAAAATTTCCATCAAGAACGACAGAAAACAAAATGAATAACTGTATTCAAAATGTGACCAATTCGTTTACATAAAATCTTTACATTGCATATCTCGATAAAATAAAAACGCTTACTTTACTCTTGAGATATTAACTAAATAAACAGGTACATCGACTTTACATTTTACAGTCCAGGGTTCTTAACCAGAAATGCCCCCAAGAAACAATTTCAGGCTTTCATGTGGGAGGGAAAGTCTTTTACCTTTTCTCATTTTTTATTTACAGAATGTTGCTAATTGAATTACAATACGCTGGCATTATATTCAACTTTTTCTTTATTGAAGTGGGCTTCAGTTTATTCATTTAATTATTTGTTTCGAATTAAAACCAATTACTGTACATGTATTCAAGTTGAAGAATTCATTAACATCTTCCATTGCTATCAAATTTGTAAAACTCCTCTATGGGTTTACTCTACGTAATTATGTATGAACTAATATAGAATAGAATGAAGATTTTCAATAATATATTCATATTATTTGGAATGCACCTTTTGGGTCGGATAATCTTGAAAAGGGAGGGGAATGGCATTCTGATTAGGCTGAAAAGGTGCATTTGACAAAAATGGTTGAGAACCAATGACAGTTTTACTCAATGACTTAATGAAGACATTACATTCAAGCAACAGCTTCTGCTCGAGTAAAACGTTAGTTCTTTTAAAATCGTAAATTGCAAGACAGTCATCTCCACAGTATGTGAGAGTTCAACAGGGCACAACTTTTCCGCCCCTATTTGTTAGCATTTGGAAATGCAGTACAAGATTACGTTATAAATCTGCGGTCAATCTGTAAAGAAAATCTTCGTGGAATGGACACACTCATGAGAACAATTTTTGTATTTCTTTTGTTGTTGTTATTATTGTTATTATTATTATTATTATTATTATTATTATTATTATTATTATTATTATTATTATTATTATTTCCTTTGATTTTTTGGCGTGTACTCATTTCTTTCCGCGTTCCGCCCAGGGTCCTAAGATTAGAAATGACATCATGACATTTTCCACTGGGAAAAAACATTACATAGACAAAGTCCTTCGTAAGATGTGGGCTGTACTCTTGAGAACAATTTTTTGTATTTCTTTAAGGCATGGGATTTCAGGGATCCCTTCATTTAGTCTACTGGAATCTTTTCCACCAATCCGAGAGCTCCAACTACAACGGGGTTGTTGATGTTCGCATGTGCCACATTTGTGAGATTTCGAAGGTCCTTGTATTTTGATAGCTTTTTGATTATTTTTTTTTTTTCATAGCTTTTCGATTATTATTATTATTATTATTATTATTATTATTATTATTATTATTATTATAATTTTTATTTCCTTTGATATCTGGCGTTTACACATTTCTTTCCGGGTCCCGCCCAGGAACCTAAGGTTAGAAATGGCATCATGACACTGCAAAATAATAAATAAATAAATAAAAATAAAATAAAATAAAATAAAAAAAATAATTACATAGGTAAAGCCTTCGTAAACTGTGGGCTGTACTCGTCAGAACAATGTTTTGTATCTCTTTGAGGCATGGACTTCCAGGGATCCCTTCAATCAGCCTACTGGAATCTTTTCCAACGAGTCCAAGGGCTCTAACTACAACAGGAATTGTTGATGTTCCCATGTGCCACATTTTTGAGATTTCTATTTCAAGGTCCTTGTATTTTGACAGTTTTTCGAATATCTTCAAAGATACTTTGCAGTCTGCAGGGACTGCCATATCAATAAGGAAGCACTTATTTTGTTTGTGGTCTTTAATAACAATGTCTGGGCGGTTGGCTTTTATTGTTCTGTCAGTGTGTATTGCGTAGTCCCATAGAATTGTAAAAGGTCCTATCTCCGTAACCGGGTCAGGGTGGTGTTCGTGCCAGTTTCTTTCAGTTTCCTTCCCATAGGAGTTGCAAATTTTCCAGTGCAGATATTGGCCCACTCTGTCATGCCGGGTTTTATATTCAGTGGGTGCCAATATCGTGCAACCTGATATAAGATGATCAATGGTTTCTGGATATTATTATTATTATTATTATTATTACTATTATTATTATTATTATTATTATTATTATTATTATTATGAAGTAAGGCAGAAGTCGCAAACTATATCCTGTTTTGTTATTTGTTTAGTTACATCATAACATTTTTGGGTAGGTGAATAATACGGGTAGTTTCGATGTTGTTTTACATTGTATCTTGTTTTTACTTTGATTGGTTGGGGAGTCGTCATTGGTTCAATTTATGACGTTAGTATGTGACGTTTCCCCAATCAATGAAAACATTTTAAAAGTCAAAACAACTCGGCCTTATACCATCTCCAGACCTCTGAAGAATTGCAAATAATGGCATTTTTCAATGATGATAAACGGGTGGTTTAGATTTGTTTATACGCTATTTTACAAGAGTTAGAATAGACCACAAATGAAGTATTGATGTCATATTTGGTCTAACACTGCTCAATGCTCATTTGATAGGGATCAAAATCGTTTGCGTTGTCTTAGAGGTAATAACTTATTTGCCACTCCGTAAACACTTTCCGGAAGATGCAATGTTGTAAATCAGTGATTAATCTATTGCGATTTCTGTGGCAAATTTTCAGAACTCCATTCTTTAGATTCAACAGTTCAGACATTGATTGCCATTTTGTCGCCATGTTATATACACGCAGTCGATTCACCTTCATTTCCCCTGCATTTAAAAGTTCCACTCAGACAGCTTTGGACCCAAGATATCTTTTCTTTGCGAAACCGACTCTTCCTTTCTTGAACACTTCAGTCTTGACCACTTGAAGACAAGGGTTAAACGTTATATTTCCTCTTGATCTTCATAATCTTCATTTACAACCAATTTCTCGTTCATTCATATCTCATACCACAATTATCCTTTATCGTTCTACCTTGAACGACTCTCGCTTTTTGTTGATAGTTGATTCACTACTGACCTGGAAGATGCATATGTTACAAAGACCATTTCTAGAATAATAATCAACACAACCTCATCATGTTGATATTGCCACCGTAACAACTCAACCTTTGGTACACGTCACTCACTGAATAGATTCTGTTTATCAAGATTCGCCATAATCTGAGCAAAAATAGTAGCTCACCTCACCATGTCAGTATCGAATTACGACACTCCGAACAGATCTGTGACACATGATTGCTATCCATGACTCTTTAGAAGGCGTCTCTCGTTAGACAATCTAGCTTATTTTGGTATTTGGCAGCAATAGTTCGAAATCTAATACCTACCGAAATTACCACACTGGCAAATTGCTTGCTGACCTTCGCACTATAGTAGGAAGTGATTTATGGAGCCTTAGCTTTACTACAAAAATGCACAAGAAGAAATAGATAGATAGTCGAGAAACTGAATGATAGGGGTTAAACACGTCTAGAAAAAAGTTTCTGTGTCACCCCATCTCCAGCCTTTCTCATCGGTACATTATTATAATCGGTATTCGCGTTTATACACGGTGTCCATAAAGTTCGTGTGCACTTTTAAAAATTTATAACTTTATTCGTATTTGCGATAGAAATAATCTGTAAAAAATGTTATAAAGTTTAATGTACCTAGTTTTAGAGTATAGCTAAAATAACTAATGTGATTTCAGGCATTACTGTAAATCAGTTGGCAAATGATTTCCGTGAACTGCAAAATCGTATTACCCTTTGTATTGCTAATGATGGAGGACATGTGGAAACTTAAATAAAATTTCAATAAAACCTTAAAAAATATAGATTTACTTCTTTCTAATCCTTTTTACAAATTATTTCTATCGTAAATACAAATAAAGTTATAATTTTTTTTAAAGTGCACACGAACTTTATGGACAACCTGTATCTCCCTTTCTACTTCTTCACATATATATTTGCATCAAATTGTCCGTTGAAGTCCTTCGGGAGGAAGAAATGAGTTACACAGGATTTTTCCACTTTGTCATTTAGTTGCCCAGTATTATTTTGATATTTTGGAATTTATGGATCATATTCACCTATAATTTATTATTATTATTATTATTATTATTGTTGTTGTTGTTGTTGTTGTTGTTGTTGTTGTTGTTGTTGTTGTTGTTGTTGTTGTTTAAATCCTTTGTTTTCCGCTGTGTACTTATTCTTTCCGAGTCCCGCCCAGAAATAGCATCATGATATTTCCACCGATAAAACCCTTCGTAAAATGATGGGTTGTACTTGTGAGAACAATTTTTTGTAATTCTTTAAGGAATAGGCTACCAGGAATCCTATCAGTTTGTCTATTGGAATCTTTTCCAATCAATCCGAGGCCTCCACTACAACAGGGATTGTCGATGTTCTCATGTTCCACTTTCCTATATTTCGATATTATTATTATTATTATTATTATTATTATTATTATTGTTGTTGTTGTTGTGGTTGTTGTTGTTGTTTTATATTTTTCTTTGATTTCTGGAGTATACTCATTTCTTTTTGGGTCCCGACTAGAGACCTAAGGTCAGAGATGGCACCATGATATTTTCCACTGAGCAGTTTTGAACAAAAAGGGCGCATATTTCACATAGATAAAGTCCTTCGTAATGTGTGGGTTGTACTTGTGAGTACAATATTTTGTATTTCTTTAAGGTATGAACTTCCAGGGATTTCTTCAAAGAATCTACTGGAATATTTACCAATCAATCCGAGAGCTCCAATTACAACTGAAATTATTAATATCCTCACGTGTTACATACTTGAGATTTCGATGTTATGGTCCTTGTATTTTGATAGATTTTTGAAGATCCTCAAAGACACATTGAAGTCTGCAGGGACTGCCATGTCAATAAGGAGTCACATTTTGTCTTTGCGGTCTCAAATGATGCCAGGGCGATTAGCTTGGATTTTCTGTCTGTGTGTATTGTAAAGTCCCCTAAAATATTATTGTTATTATTATTATTAAATAAGGATAAAGTCGGATAATCTTTATAACTGTATCATATTTGTTATCTATTGAGTTTCGTCATGGGATTTTTGGAGAGGTAAATAATGCGGAGTTGTTTCTCTGTTGGTTAACGCATTGTATACTGTTAATATTTTCATTGTTTTAGGAGACGCCATTTAATCATTTTATGACGTCTCCCCAATCAACGAAAACATTTTAAAACGTCAAAGCAACTCCGCATTATTCCATTTCCGTCCAAAAAGAATTATAATTAAGCGAATTGTATAAAATTATAATTATTTTCTAACTAGTTTTTTTAAAAATTATTATTTAAACATTTGGTGTGATTTAATCCATATCTACATCAATCTCTCTCATTGTCACACGCACATACATATATATATATATATATACATATACACACACACACACATATATATATATATATATATATATATATAACATTAATATCTCAATATAAACTTCAATACGTATAAATACGTGGAATTTCAATCAGTTAGTCTTCATTATGGGATTATGCAAACCATTTCAAATCAATTTCTGTCTACTTCTCCTACTGCATAATATGTATATCAAAATCACACACACACACACACACACACACACACACACACACACACAGAGGCACGTATACATAAGCAGATATTTGCGGACCTCGAGGCGGTGTAATGGTTAGCACGCTTGGCTCGCTAAAACAATTACGACTGAGTAGTGAGTTCGATCCTTACTGGGTGCCCCCTAATTTCTGCCTTGTGCCACATCTAAGCTACGCCTGGAAAATCAATATAAATATGCAGATATGTTTCATCCACAATATATATATATATATATATATATATATATATATATATATAATAGTAAAATTGAAAGGAAAACTGACGTAATGGTTTATAAATAAGATACTTTAGAAATCGACTTCCATCACTTTAGCAGCGTCACCGAGAAATTATTTCACAAAAACAAAATATATATGAGCGAAATGTTATCGTCATAAAGATTAGACTATTTTCCAGCAAAATATTATTTTAATTTGCTTGTTATTATTATTATTATTATTATTATTATTATTATTATTATTATTATTTCCTTGAATTTCTGCTGTAGACATACCTTCTTGGGGGTCCCAACCAGAGACCCAATGTCAGAAATTGCTTGATGACATTTCCCACTGATCGCTTTTGTTAAAAAACCAAAGCAAAAAACCCATATGATCACATATTCATTTTACATAGATAAGACATTTCGTAATATATATATATATATACATGTATATATATATATATGTGTGTATATATATATACATATACATATATATATGTATATATATGTATATATATATATATATATATATATATATATATATATATGTATATATATATATATATTATTTTAGGATATTACATCAAAAACATGTAAAAAAAACGCTACACAAATGCAATCATGTTTCCATGCGTATTAACACATCTCTTCAGGCGATAGTACATAACTGATGAGTTGACAATTTATTCAGTTTTAAAAACTGTCAAGTATAAACATTGGACAGTACTTCCTAAATTTAATTACTAAACACTTCAACAATAAAATGTCCTCTAAATAAGATATTCAAGAGGAAGTCAATCAAAATTAGCTACTCCTGTACTGATAATATGTACCAAGTTATTAATTCCCATAACAATTACATTTTAAGTAAATTCCATGGGGAAAAAACTAAATCTAACATGGAAACCCCCTGTAATTGTAGAATTAAGGAAAACTGGTCAATAGAGGGCAAGTGCATATCCACTAGGGTAGTATACCAGGCAACCATTACCCCTAAAGAAAATATGACAAACCATAATATTCACATCGGCATTTCTGCAGAATTTAAAAAGAGAATCAATACACATAGACATTCATTCATGAATCCAAAATTAAAACACCAAACAGCCCTTTCGAAAAAAAAATTGGGGAATTTAAGGAAAAGGGCCTGAATCCTCAAATAAATTGGAAACTTTTAGGTTTCGCGAACACCCCCAATAGTTTTAGGGATAGGTGCAAGCTGTGTTTAGAAGAAAAATCAGGATAATAAAATATAAAGATCAATGCAAACTATTAAATCAACTGAGATAATTAATCACGAAATGTAGACATAGTGATAGATTCAAAATTACATAAGAATAAATGTGTATATATGAAGGGGTGTATGTTTGCGTATAGTACATATATGTATGGACATGTAAATATACATATATGTATGTATGAAGATATGTATGCATATAAGTGTGTTGAACATCATGATTTGTAATACCCATAATCTATAAATCTATAATTTACCTACTTTACATTAATCTTAACGGGTTCCCCCATCGCTTATCAATAATATTGGACAACTGTCGTACAAAAAATACTTACTGTGAATCCCAGAAAATACACTTGGGGCTGTTATAAGAAAAGCCACATAGTAGGAACTGATATAACACTACAAACATCGAAAGGTTCTAGCTATAAATAAACATCAACCCCAGACCTTTTTCCTCGGGATAAGATAGCTTACGCCTTCACCTGTCGCTAACACAAGCCCAATTTTTTTACATATATATATATATATATATATATATATATATATATATTACTCGGCTCTCCCGTCGAATTCAACGTATAAGGGTCAAGCAGATCAGTTCCCAGGAAACCGACAGCCCGACAACAGCACATGAAATTTGATTATAGTGGTGAAGGTTTCGTGCAGGACCATCCACACTTTTTGAATGGCCGAATACAAATGACCTGCTGCACTAAGTGCCACAAGGTCCACAAACGATCCACCGCAGGTTTTGAATTTAGAGTTGTTCTTCTCCTAGACCAGTTGCCATCCAAGGCTATAGAACCCAGTCTGTCCTACCTTTTACCCATAGCTGGAGGGACAAAAAGAGGATACACACCTTTCCCGAGGGTGTTAGCACGTAAGTGAATGTAATGGATACGACTGGAATTCGAACTCGGCTCTACGATTCCTCAATCCAAGCCACTATCTATTACTCCACAGTGCGTGCCCCTCTCCTTTCTTCCCTCTCTCTCTCTCTCTCTCTCTCTCTCTCTCTCTCTCTCTCTCTCTCTCTCTCTCTATATATATATATATATATATATATATATATATATATATATATATATATATATATATATATATATATATATATATATATATATATATATACTGAGAGAGAGAGAGATAGAGAGATAGATAGATAGATTTCTTGAGTACGTTTTTATTTTCTGGACCAATGTAGAAAGTGTCCAAATGTTCTGTATCAGAGAGTGCATTCGGCTATTCTTTTACCCATTATTACGCATGCATTTACTTTTACTTTGAACGCGCTTGAATCTTGTATAAAAGAAGGATTGCACAATGCACAATTACCTTGGTCAAAAACTGCTTCACCAACCATGGTCACATGGAACCGATGTTATGTGCTTAGATGATCAAACTTAACAGACTTTCCTTCCATGCACTGATATAAACAATGGAATTTAGTGAGAACGTTATAACATAGTGTGTTCGCATGACAGAGTTCAAGATCAATCTGTCCAAAGCGACTTCACACCTCCTATTTTAGATCCGTTACTATAGAAACAGGCCCGATATTTTTTCATCAAACCTCGTAGATAGATAGATAGATAGATAGATAGATAGATAGATAGATAGATAATGAATGTACAGAAATAGATTTGAAATAAGCCGGTAAGAATGCGAGCAAAAAGGCATGTTTCACGAATTTACGTCTATTGAAGATTTTAGATAAATCGTCATGTTTCTTTTATTGATTTTTTTTACTAATGTAACTTCGTATTTGTTCGCTCCTGTGTGAAAATGATAAAGATGAAAAAAACGTGTTATCTAAAGGTGTTTTGTATTATCCATTAGCTTTCTATTTCATGTGAGATAAACTCGAATTGTTCCTCCGATAGTGGTATACGAAGCAATATCCAAAACGTGTGATTCCAATAGGTCGAAAGTGCGATATATATATATATATATATATATATATATATATATATATATATATATATATATATATATATATATATATATTAGTAACTGTCCCATTACTTTAAGTGTAGTTTATATATATATATATATATATATATATATATATATATATATATATATATATATATATATATTAATATTTAAATTTTATAACGCTGTTTTCGACCAGTCCCTGATGTTTGTGTATAATTTGTACCAAATGATGAGGAACATAATGTGTATTGATTATTAATTTTTTTTCTCCATTTTTCTCTCTTTAATAATAATAATGAAATTATATATATATATATATATATATATATATATATATATATATATATATATATATATAGTTTCGTTGATGTGAGTTTGTGACCTGGATTTCACGCCCGTTGGGATCGTCTGACGATTGCAAAGGGCGTGAAACCCAGGGTCAGTGAATCGCAAAAGGCGTGAAACCCAGGGTCACAAACTTACATCAACGCAACTAAATATCTGTCTACATTTCTGAGATGAGGTATTATGTACATTATTTACATTATTCGGACTGTTGTCCCCATTTTTGTCACCATATTTATTACAGCGTTTCTACCTTTGTACGCTCCGGCCGAAACTTTGTAATAAATATGGCGACAAAGATGAGGACAATAATCCGAATAATGTAAATGATGCAACTAAATATGTTACCGCTATCACTGATATTGAGTGCTTTCCAATAATTAACGCGCATTTACAATATACATAAAATTTGCATACACGCATATATATATATATATATATATATATATATATATATATATATATATATATATATATATATATATATATATATATATATATATGTAATTCGCAGACAATACTGTTTCGCTGTAACACAGCTTCTCGGTGTCAATCAGAGCTTCTAACATTGTGCCTTCTTCACTCGACAGAATGAATCAGCCAAATCTAGCCTATTGTTTTTACAATCGTAAACAAACGCCAAGCAGCTATAATGCTCCATTCATTTTACTGGAGAGCTTCGCATTTACGCAGGTGGGAGTTGTTTTGAGAATTAGCTTGTCGTTCAACAGTACTCAGTTTAAAATATATTTTCAAGAGCTAAATTATGTCATTCGCAGACAGTACTGTTTCGCTGTATCACAGCTCCTCAGTGCGACTAAACAACCGAATGCCTCAAGCCCGGATCGAAACCCAAACGATTTGGTGTCAGCCATAACTATATATATATATATATAATTATAATTTAAAAAAAAAAAATGATTCCTTCACTACACAAGAGTTCTCATGTTTAAAAAACGAGAGCCGAGACCCTTAATATAATTTTTGAAATTAAGTTGAATTAAGGTGCTTGGTCTCGCTTCCTTGTCAAGCGAGAATTTGGGAATAAGCTACCTTGTGATTTGCGCGTTTTTATAAGTATGGTCTCTTGCAGCATTAGTTACTATGGAAAAAGGCTAGGGTCGACTATATTGTTTAGGTGGTCTAAGAGTTAAGAATTAATTTTTATCTACAGACCAGTTCCCATCGCTTTTGAAACATGAGAACTCTTATGTAGCGAAGGAATCATATTTTAAAAAAAGAAGTATTATAATAATAAAGTCTACTTCCGTACGGAGCACTGTCTTTTTAAAAATAAAAGCAAAAATACTAAGGAACTCCGGATTATTTACCTAACGTGTTCTTTCCTATTTTTCTGCATACCTGCACGCACACACACACACACACACACACACACATACATATATACACACATATATATATATATATATATATATATATATATATATATATATATATATATATATATATGATAACGCACAGGTCAATAAAATAGTGCTCATTGTAAAATAACAAATCTAATATTTATACTCGTATAAAGAGTATGGCTTTCGGTTCTCTACTTGTACTGACTATGTGTTAAACGTTATTAGTGAATCTGTCTATATAGCTTTAGATATCATGAAAGTTTTCGGCACATTTTGTCATGCTGAATTTCTCCACAATCTCAAAGCCTAGATTTTGTGTAAACAAACATCTGTTTCATTCCAGTCGTCCATAACAAATCGGACGTGGGTATGACGATAAACTATATACGGCAGCATAGCCTCTTATCGGGAGACTGAAAGTTTTGAGGAATGTGAAACCACCTCTTAAATGCTGTTGTTCCCTGGCCCGGGTTGGTAGCAACTGCTAGGGCCCCAGCTATGGGCAAATAATAAAAACAAAAACAAAATACTATGAAAGCCTAAAAAATATAGTTTTATATGATGACGAATACATTTTATCTGTAATTGAAAGGGATACAATTACGTTTAAAATATATTTAGTTGAAGCCATAAAACTGTGTTCAAATTATTTATATTTCGCCATTAAATAACACCTACAGATTGATATGCCGCTAAACAAAATCAACCAACCAACATGAAAGACATCTTTCATGACATTCATCCATATATCCAACAGTTTATTAAAGAATCAAACTGTATTCCAAAATATAACTTCAACAAAACTAGAACATAAAACACATCTATCATACCCTCTAGTAATCATCTCCCCACAAACATGTATATGCATAGAAGCTGGGTATTATCAACCCTGTATTCAAGCAGAATAACATATATTTTCTATTACTTTGAGGCTACCCAAAAAATTAAATTTTTAAGTAATCTATCAAGAGGTGATATGACGATAAACAAAAATACAAATCGTTAACGAATCCTATGACGAATATCGAGTTGAACGGACACACTTCTAGATTTTTTTTACATTAATGCGGGGGTCTCCAACGGATCTATACTTAGATGTACATTGATTTTTAACTTTATCGATAATCATCCAGATCAATCAGTTCCCAACTAGGTATTTATGCTGATGAGACAATAGTTACATATTTGTTAGTAGTCCGATAAAGTGAAATCGCCAACTCAAAAATGACTTTAGTGGTTAACTGGGGCAAGGAAAGGCTTGTAATATTTAAAGTCTCTAAAACGAACCCGCTGTCATTTAATTACCACCGAGAACCATTTCTGTCTTCCATCAGCATGGTTGATGCTAACTACCTTAAGAGCAATAATTAGAGCCTTCTTGGCTTCACGTTTTCCACTGACATGAAATGGCATTATTATATCGAATCATTTTTTAGGTCCGCTGCTAGGAAAGTTAATTCACTCTTGAATTCTTTATCTCTTCACCAAAGGTGCTGGAGGCAAACGCCGTTATCCGGCTTACAGTCAGGGACCCAAAACTAAGGAGGCTATCCTATTAGCAGATACTAACAAGTGGCTTACTGTTTAGCCATTTCGTTAATGTGATCTGGACCCTGCATCTATTGCTCGGCGCGGTGGGTGCTCTCAATGCCGGAATGAAGTGTACAGTTCTAAACTTGCTTTCTGGAATATAAACCAGGTAGCTTCTTTTTTTTTACAGTATCAGAAGGAATGTTGCTGATACGATCCCAAAACACCCACACCAAAATATCATCCATATATATATATTTGGAATTAAAATATATCTATTTTGTTAGGATGACCAGTAAATGTTAACGTCTATTCTAACGTAATTTCAATGAAAAAATAAATTGAATAACATATGTATTTTTTCTTTTCTCCTCAGTAATTTTATAATTTTAAACTTAATAGAGATTAAATTTAGATTTTAAAATTGGTAATTTTTTACTTTTAATTTTAATTTCAAATTTTTTCATATAATTTAATACTTATTGGTTAGAATAAATTCGATTTTAGTATAACCCCGCCTTTAAAGCTTTTAATAGCTATTATAACCTTACTTTGTTGTCAAGTTTTTTGAATTCTCTTATACTTGTATTTTGATTGGTCATTCCAGCTTATGTAACAGCGTTTCCCCTTGCGAGGGGTGATTAATTAATTTGAAACTTTTAAAACCCTTTATTCTACATTCAACATCATCACTTGATAAGACACCAGAGGTGTTGAAACAAAATGGCTATTTTTGTAGTGATTTTATAACATATTTATATTATAATTTTTAAATAAATAATTATATACACACACACACATATATATATATATATATATATATATATATATATATATATATATATATATATATATATATATATATATAAAGACATTTATATATATTATGTTTAACGTTCTTTTTATAGATACAAGTATTTAAGCAAATGCTCTGTTTTATAATAAACAGTATTAAATAATATTTACCGGCCTGAATGTCCGAGAAATTTTCATAGAAAATTTTCGCTCTCCGACAGGAATCGAGCCTGTATCCTATACGGAACCATCATTTCGCGTGATGTGCCTTAACCTTTCGGCCACAGAGCTATCTGCTCTAGCGTATCAAATGTAAACAAATGACGTCATATATTTAGGATTGGACATAGTCCGACAATTTATTTAAAGACATTTATATATATTATGTTTAACGTTCTTTTTATAGATATGAATAGAAGAGATTCATGGAGGATTTAAGTTTAAAGATAGTAAAATCGACCTTGCTAACGCTGCTCTATATATATGTAGTAATTCGTTGGCATATAATCCAAGTGAATCCTATTAGCACAATATAAAATCTTAATTATTAAATATTAAAACGAATTCACAAAATAGACACACATAACAAATATATAAAAAAATCAAAAGAATCCATGAACACAAAGATACAAACAATATTTCTACATGTGAAAATATCCTTTTCAAACATAAAATAATTGACGTAATTTATCAGTTGGCCATATGAATACAATAGCGTTTCTAAATTCTTCTAGTTATTAACGATTTTTTTTGCTTATGGATACTATTGTTTCAATACATTCATTTCTTTTTTTTTGTCTTGAAAAATTCCACATTGGACGAAACGCGTCGGTTAAAACTACACAGTTTTCCTATTGCATATTTCCTTTGTACATATTGTCCTTTTGTACAGGTTAATTCTGAGAAAGTTTTACACACACAGACACACACACACATATATATATATATATATATAATTAAAATAATAAAACAAAAAATATTAATATACAACCCATTGTATTTAGACAGCCGTCCTTCTTTATGCAAAGCTTTGTTAAAAACGACTGACAATGTGCGGTGGTCTTATATAATTTCTCATCTGTTTGTATGTTTTTCTTTTCTCGACATGAATTATATAAAAATTTTCCGAATCTTTTCCAAGGGCTTTCAGCTATACATTTAGCCATTATCAAAGATTTTGTAAACTCCCATACTTTGATTGTTTTGTGGAGTCAAGTAATAATACATTCTCTACACCACAAGTAAAATCTCTTGCCATCTTAATTTGTACTAGCCAATGTGATCTCAGATATAAAATAGATGTTATTGAAAATGACCTTGAAGGTGCGCAAGTGAATTAATCCTCTCATCCGCTTTTGTTTAAAGAACAAAACAACGTGAAAGAAACGCTTAACGGTTTTCGTAGCAATGTTATAGATCACCATATTAGACATTTTCTGTCTAAGGTAACCAGTAGCGATATAAATCACACAGAATAAAATAACATTACTATTTTCAACAAAAGGCGAGTCTTCACATATACCCCGGTGAACGAAATCAAGGTTTCAGTTCGAAATTCCAATCACCTGAAGAAAGCCGGGGCGTACAACGGCTGAAACGTCGTGAACATGGAAATAAAGATGAGGACAACAGTAAGAATAATATAAATAATTTCGTAATTTCATTAATGGATAACAGAATAAGAAAAGAAACAGGAATGGCAAACGAATGAAAATTACTTAGAGCAAGAAAGAGAAGGAAGCCATTATTATTAATTTTCATTCAGGACGTGACATAAAAAAAGA
>OZ038484.1:127711022-127716022 GCA_964036315.1 Acanthosepion esculentum | reverse complement strand
CTAGTATACGTGTTGTGTTTTCTACTTGTTTTGACGTCTACTCGAATGGATGTTCTACCCCCACACCATATTAATAATGTTATTTATCATTTTAAATGTAGTTGCAATGCCGACTATATAGGTAGAACAACCTAACGATTATATGGGAGAATACAGCAGCATATACCTAGAAAAATCACTAATGGAATATTCGAAGTAAAAGATGTTCTGATTAACACATATGGTTTCTCCAACACGGAGCATCTTATGAAAAACACAAATTGTGCTGCAAACTTTAGCATTGACTCGTTTACCATCTTGAGTCCTGCTCCCTCTATATTGCAGATAAAGGTGTTGAAAACAATTTACGTTCGCTCCAGACAGCCCTCCCTGTTTAAACTGTTAAGACTTAAAGTGATTTCAATTTAAATTTATTCTGCCTTCATTAACATTGCATATCGTTTTTACGTTTTATTTTTATTGCAAAATATAATCCCTCGATCCAGCTCTGTTGAGTGATGTCGAAACCGGTCGGCTGTTTTTGTTTATTGTTTTTTATTTTATTTTATTTTTTGTTTGTATTTTCGTTTTTGTACCCCGCAGGAAATTATGATATATATATATATATATATATATATATATATATATATATATATATATATATATATATATATATATATATATATATATATATATATATATATATAGTTAGATAGATACTAGGGTAGTCGTTCCGTCAAAATTGACGGTAAGAAGGAATATATTTTAAGTAATATGTATTATACTGTGAGTAATTTCATTTTAATTACATGAAGTTTATTTTTTTTAAATTTAAAATAGTTTTTTGTAAACGTTAATAATTAAACAGTGTACAGTTTATAAACACCTCGGGAAAGATGTTCGTATTTTGTCCTTAAAAATGTTACATATTTACAACCAATTTTTTTTTTTTACTTCACAATTTCCCAAAGCACAATAATTTTGTATGTAATCTTTGGAAGGTTTGAGTAATCTTTGACAGTCCGTAGATTCAATTTATAGATTCAGAGCCTCGGGAAAAAAAGGGGATTGTTACACACACACACACACACACACACAAAAGGTAGCATTTAGTTATTACTGTGAACTGTGTCGCCGTTGTTTGGGGCGGTCTCTTTGTAGTTAATCAGCTCAGTATCTTTTTGCATGCGGACGTCTTGACTTGCGTCTCATGTAAAAAAATTCTGCACACTGCCCCTCAATTGTTAAACACACACGAAAAGTTTAAATATATATATATATATATATATGTGTGTGTGTGTGTGTGTGTGTATTTTATTACAAAAAGAACAAATGTATTTTTAATCCGGCATTTTTTTTACTTCAAAGGTTTCTATAGTGGCCACTTCGTAACTGAAATAGACGCGCCATTTTTATTTATTAAACAGACCACAGAACAGTGGAACCCCACAGAATGTATTGAAAGCAATATGGACAGGGGTAAGCTGCGCATAACCTACAGCGCAGGGATTAGGAGAGATAGTTAAAAGCTTCAAAGGAAATTGTGGAGAGCCATGATCTCCAACCCTCTGAAAGAACGCAGCATGGGAGAAGAAGAAGAAGTGTTTACAAACAGAATAACGCTAATATCAAGCCTGCCTGCCAATTGTCTCAATCAATAAATCGCTATTTAAACAGTTTTATAAATTATCACTGAGCGAAATGAAGCTGTTATAATCGTTTTCGTGATCTTTCATGCTGGACTAACCCATTATTATTTGTTTGTCGAATATTTTCTGCACATATATTTTTTTTTGTCTCTGAACTTTAAATCTTGAAATGTTTGTATTCTTAATTCATCAAAAGTTCATCTGATGACATGAAACAATTGAATCAATTCTTAACTAATTAATAGATTTGATCGAAACTGCATTCTAAAATTACGTTTATACTACCCGTCCAATGAGGAATTTATTCATGTAGAGATCGTTAGTTCAGACTCAGAATATATGTGCATTCTCTTTTCCAAGAATCAATGTTGTACACCCTTGTGCAAATTAATTGAAACAGTCGCTTTAGTTTCCTTTCTTTCACCATACGGTCAGCTTTAGACCCACTGGATGGCAGGGTGTAATCGATTTCTATTTTTTCCTCAGATCAGGTCATTTGCTGTGGTGTGCAGTAATATGAATCTATTTTCGGGGTTTATGATGAAATTTGTTTGGTCTTGAAAAATATTGCCTCATCCGTGATTGCATCAGATTTTCATCACGCCCAGACACTATTGTCTCGACACTCGATTAGTTGTCTGCGATGGACGTTACTCCAAGTAAGAGTGCGTAAACTGTAACGCTGCACGAACACACCGGCAAGCCTGACCAGTGAGCAAATCAAAGTACTATAGGCTGGCCAAGAAACCCCCCTGATTTAAATCCAATCAAGAATCTGTGGTCAATCTGAAAGGAACGACTTCGTGGAATGGACGTACGAAGTACTAACATGTGTACTGGGTCATGTTTCAATGGAAAAATACAAAACAAAATAAATAATAACGGAATTATTCTTTTTTTTTTCAATTAATTTGCACAAGGGGGGGGGTAGCTACGCACTCTGAATATGACTAAGGTGACGATGCGCAGCACTTCGACAAATTGTTTATGTAAGATCCGTGTTTTCTGTCAAAAGAGTTAACACAAAATAGATATACATTATGTTAATTATCTAGCAGGGACAGGTGTTATGGCGCTTTGGGGTAGTGTGATGTTTAACGAGTTGTTCTGGTTGACAATTATTACTGAGTATCAGTTTGTTTTGAAGAATGCACTAAGCCTATTAAAACAAGGGAAAAGAATCTGCTTAGGTATGTGGCCATAGGCGATCTTTTTCGGGAATTGACACAGCACAACCTTCGTATTTACTTGTGTTTTTGCAAAGAGAACATAGAGAGGCGATAACTGAGATCCATTAAACATGGCGCGTGGAACGACAAAAGTCTACCCTAGTGAGCGAAATAAAGGGTTCAGTTCGACATTCCAACCACCTGCAGAAGGCCGGAGCGTGCAACAGCCGAAACGTTGTAATAAATATGACGACAAAGATGGGGACAATAGTCTGAATAATATAAATAGTGTTTGATTTTGGTGCTTTCAATTCGTAGACCGAATCTCAGGTTGTTCTCTCTTTTTGCAACTGAGGTTTAAGCCTTTCTTCTCACTTTAATTCAATAACGTCTGTAGGATTTCCTGTGGTTTCCTTTCTGTCTCTCTGATCAACACAGTGTCATCTGCATATCTTATGTTGTTGAGATTGTGATTGTCAATATTGATAGTTGGTAGGTTTTCTAATTGTCTCAGAATCGCATCATTGTAAAGGCTGAAGTCCATTGAGAAAACACATTCTTATCTAACGTCCCTTTCTACTCTTGCGTATTTATTGACTGTATTTTCTAACCGAATGCTGGTTGCTGGTTCCAGTATAGGTTCTACGTTCAAATAAATCACTCTTACTTAGCAATTCAAAAGTTCTTTGTAGCGTGCTGTATCAAACGTTTTTGCCTAAGCTGTAAAACATAAGTAAGCACTCTTTGCATTCGTATTAATATTTATATTATAATTCTAAGCATAAATATAACATTCTTTGTTCCATTGTCTTTAAGGATTCCATACGTTTCTTCTCCTTTTACCGATCTAATTCTGTTACACAGTCTAGTCATCAGAATTCGGATGATTTTCTTTACTAATTGTCCAATGGGGTTCCCATTCGTTTTGCGCCTGGCGTCTGTGGGAAAGAGGTCTTATTCTTTGTTCCATTATCTTTAAGGATTCCGCACATTTCTTCTCCTTTTACCGATCTAATTCTGTTACACAGTCTAGTCATCAGAATTCGGATGATATTCTTTACGAATTGTCCAATGGGGATCCCATTCGTTTTGCTCCTGGCGTCTGTGGGAAATAGGTCTTATTCTATGTTCCATTGTCTTTAAGGATTCCGCACGTTTCTTCTCCTATTACCGATCTAATTCTGTTACACAGTATAGTCATCAGAATTCGGATGATATTCTTTACTAATTGTCCAATGGGATTCCCATTCGTTTTGCTCCTGGCGTCTGTGGGAAAGAGGTCTTAGGGTGACAAATAATTCATCATGTACAATCCCAGGTAAACGATTTTGATCAAATGTGGAAAATGAAGACTGGGCGACTCTAGTTCAGCTATGGCAGAAGTACGCCATTTTCTATCCGATCTGGCTCTTGTAAAAGTGGAGCATAGCAGAATCCGGGTTGGGGACATAATGGTTAGTTTTCTTAAATATTAGATCCTCAGACATTTTGCCGACGGACATTTAACCGAATGGATATTTAACCGAGAACAGAGTGGCGTACATACATTTATCGTATTGTGCTACATATATCTATATTTATTTACTGTATTCATTTAGAATTGTTCGTTCTTTTACAGGTTTTTTTTAAACTATTTTGTACATATTATAAGTATTACTGTAAGATGATAAGTATTTTGCGAAACACCACATTTTACTACAACAAATAATCTTAAGTTTTACGATATGAAAGATCTTTCAATTTCGCTTTTATCATTATCTTAAAGGGATGAACTAGCTTTTATCTTACTGTTAAATACGAACTTAAAGAATTAGGTGCTACTTTTTACCCAAATAGACTAAAATATTGTTTTAATTATTAATTACAGTAAACAAATATTGAAATAAAAAACTTTTACCTTTAAATTTAGATCTAGTAATTTAATCACTTGGAATTCAATGGTAATTATTAGTTCTATTCTACCTTATAATACTACTAATTAAAATACTTAAAGCATTGCTTGTTACTATATTTACTTGTACTTTTTCAGTGAAATGTCCGTCGGCCAAATTTCTGTCGGCCAAATGTTTTGCCACAGGCTGATTGTCCAATGTTCGGCCACAGGCTGATTGTCCAATTCGTTTGCACCTGGTTTTTAGACAGCGCTATGAGAATGGATCTACTTAGGTCGTCCGATATACCGCGATTGGCGTATATATTATTT
>OZ038484.1:127693522-127706022 GCA_964036315.1 Acanthosepion esculentum | reverse complement strand
ATAGCACGTATCGGCTCAATCGCCAGGTAAGCGAAATGTCAGGGTTACTGAGGTAATTCACCGCTGTTGTCAGGACCAGAAAGAGCGTAACTCTGTCACCAACAAGCTGAGACGCTCACAGGGTGGCTCCGACGCGACACCCTGCATTAGTTCCCGATAAAATGTCCTCCTACACCATGAAATGTCACTGGACCGCGCTGTAGCACGTAAGTCCTTTCAACATACGTGGAAGAATTTTGATTGTTTCCGAGGATTACGGCGGCATTCAGCCTCAGAACTGGAAGTAGTGATGCTAAAGCAATGGAAGGCGTCACTAACACTTCTAGTCCAGAGTGAATCATCTGTCAACGCGTAGGAAAACCAAACTCGAGGTGTGTTGGTGACACTTCAAATGTGGCATTCCCAGCCACATGGCACGGACGTTGGATATAGGCTTCTTTGCAGACCTTCGGCTTGCGTCTACCACACAAGAGGGAGAACAGCAAGAGCTAGATTGCCTTAATACGTTTCCTGTAGAGAGTGAGTACTGATAACCAGTAAATGATGAGTTGCAAGACGTACACAGATCACACCTACCCTTTACGGACAACAGCTGGTCCGCCGCGCAAGTTTTCTTTCCGATGCTCAATACAGATATTAGTGTAAATGGAAAAAAAGAAAGAATAAACAAATCCTACTAGCGGATGTAACGAGCGGAATTCGATTATTTAGTTTGGACCGCCGCTCCGTACCTCCGACCAATTATTTTCAGCTGGAAACCCGGTCCGTACCACACTCCAAAAATGTGGAAGAGACCCTCAGTCCAACTGAAGGGTCTCGGAAGAACAACGAGCTTTCCAAGCCCCTAACCGCAAGCTGGAAAACTTTTTGCAGTTAATCATAGCCCCCGTGACCGCGTACCGTTCAAGCGCCTTCTGTACCATCTCAATATCGTTCGGCACGATACAAAAATGGACCCCGATTATACCTAGGGCACACCCTGTCCCTCAGCCGACGAAGATGAGGCTCTAACGTCAAAATGTAAAGTAGGGACGACAGCGAGCAACCTTGGCGATCCGACCGTAACAGCGGAAAACTACTCGACCGCTTCCCGTTCATCTGCACCCCAGCATTTTCGGAACGATACAACAAGCTAATCCATTTGCAGAAGTCAGGTATGAATTACGTACCCTGCAGAACAGCAACCAGTTACTGATGGTCAACCCTATCGAATTTCTTGGACTGATTCAAACTAGTGCAGTCTTTAGTGCAGTCTTTTAAACCATCCAGGATCGTGCGGATCAGTTTTGAATTGCCCTTCCCAGGATAAATCTGTTCCGGTCCCATTAAAATCGAGGCAAGTGACCGCAAACACTCCGTCAGGACCTTGTCCAAAACCTTTAACTCTGTTTAGTAGAATTATGAGCCTGTAATCGTCTAAATGCCCCCACCATACTTGGTGTTTCTCAACAGCATGATCACAACCTTGGAAGTCCGATTGGGGATGGACCTCTGCCGGATCTACTTGTTAAACACCATTGTCAAATTGGAACAAACGTGTGCGACGGCCTCAATACACTTCGTAGGACAGACCATCAAATCCCGGCCAATCCTCTTCAACGTCAAAGTGACTTCACCTTCTGTGAGCTCACCCTAGCAGCAGTCGACGGGAGTCGAGGAAAGTCGGCTAAATACCTGCGAAATCTTTGTCGCAGAGATAGGCTCATTGGTAAATTGTTCCGGAAATGCTGTCGAAACACCTTACACGTGTCGTTGGACGTCCATCTGGGGTGTCGACCTCACGAATGTAGCGATCGGATCCTCGACGTATTTCCTCCTAGCGCAATTCTGCGCCCATATTCACGGCTTCGTTAGACAATTTGTTTAACCTATTTCTAACTACCTGACAGTGGTAGCGTTCGTTAGCCGATCGTTTCAGAGCCTTCATACCTAGACATCTCTAAGAAATGTCCCCAACCTCCGCCCGGTCCAGACTCTAACTGCCTACACCTGCTTAGCCTTATCTAGAAAGAGTTGTTGACTTATTTCGGTGGTGAAAGACCTAATCCTATCATTAAGCCTCTCATTCCCAATAACTGTCCCCCCTTGCTCAGTCAGCTGTTTGCTAGAAGTATCGGCTGCCCACTAAGGACGAGTTGAAGAGCCAGTGTTGTGCCAGTCTAGGCCTAAAGTCTAACACCATCCCGGCACAAACAATTTTACGGTTCGAATAGCCTAACCAATAGAACATTGGACAATCTAGTAGATCTCTATCGGCCCTTCCCACTGACATTATATCCAGGTAGCTGAATTAAAAGCTCGTGTCTACATCTTCCGTTCCGGGTGAGCGACTCGGTATCTATCGACGAGACCAAAGTCGCCGATCAGATCGACCCAGCTACGATCATTCACATTCCAACTAGCTCCCGACTCCTATTTAATTTGGGTTTCAGGGCGGAATTCCTATTATTACTGGGCGCGCCGGATCCACCTGGAGTGGCGCCAGCAGACGGAAAAAAAGAGACACGCTCCTTCCGGACGTTGAGCTCATATACCTCAACGATCCGAAATGAAATAATGCGACGTCGCAAACAAAATGTCTCCCCGATCGCCGCCACATCCACGCCAAACGACAAGAGATCACGAAGCAGTCGGGGCGGGCTTAGTCCGATCCCTCAAGTCCTTCGCATTGAAGCATGCCAGTTTGATAGACATTTCGTAGAATATTTTTATCCACACTGGTCGGAAATCTGCGGATGAAACGACCCTGACGGACTGTCCTAGGCTCCCGGAGCTTATGTCGGCCGTAATCTCTTCGTACACGATAATCCATTCGACGTCTGTAGTGAACGTTAGTTTTAATGCTCTATATTAGAAAGGGTGGAAGAAAACCGGGCACCCCGCAGAACGCAGTTTTATTTTAATTTACTTAGCTCGAATGACTCAAATTAAACCATATTGATTTTAAGAAACGAGTCCTTTGCAGCGCCCGAGAAATTCCAAACCTTCGGTTTGCCGCCACATTCCCTTATTAAAGTGATAACTCTTGTGCCAGTCTGCCAATATAACAAATGGCATATCCCATGGGGAATGGGATGTTCTGTTTTTATGTCTGGGATGGCTTGGGGGAGGCGGACGATGAGAAAGCTGGCAGAGCCCTAACAGGAGGATCCTAAACTTAGCTTTGTTCTGGTCTTTTATCTGGCTGGCGAAACAGAGTCGAATTGAGACTTGGTATGTTCCATGGTTCGTTTCGCCCTGCTTTGACCGACATTCTGTTCTTTTTCTAACATGTAACTTTCTTCCTTCATCTCCTTTTTTCAGAGGCATTCCATATTTCAACTGCATATATTGCTTCTGCAGTTGTTGATCCTGCTGCGTTTGCTGCTGTTGTTTCTGATGGTGGTGGTGGTGTTCTTTTTATTGGTAGTGCTGTTATAGTTTCTACACCTTTTGCTGATTCTTTTGTTGTCCATACAGCTGAGGCTGTCGCCCTTGCTATTGACGTCGCTGCTCCTTCTGGGGGAGCTGCTCCTGTTGCAGCTGCTTCCCGGCCTGTGGGAAATCCGTCTGGGGGGAGGGTTTGCAGCCTTTGGCTCCCTCCTCACAACCACCCTCCAATCATCCACGTGCGTTCTACCAGATATATCCGTCCTCACTGCTTCCGTTGGTCCTCCTGACTGCGGTTATGATGCCGGTTTCTTCCCGGTGTACCCATTAGACAAGTGATCCACAGCGCCACAGGCCCAGCAGTGGGGTCGCTGGCCCTCTACAATCGCTAACATCTTGCGTTCTCGACACGTTAACATGTCCGAGATGTCCAAGAATGATTTTCGTTTCATTTTCGCCCGCAAAACAAAATCCCCGGTGGCAAGGTCCGGCTTGCTCATTTTCGGGAAGACATTCTCGACAAGTCACAAACTAGAAAAATAAATACCCATCCGGTCCTCAATAGTGTCGGCCAGCAACCCGTGCACAGTCCCCGTCGTTCTCCTGGTGCCCATGTACTCCGTTTCAAATCCGACGGATTTGGATATTAGTAGACTACTGGCCAACTGTTTGGCCTCCTCTTCTGTTGCCAGCAGAATATTACGCATGGCATTAGACTGTAGTCAGTATTTTTGGCCCTATTTTTAAATTCTTCATCGACTCCTCCATCGTATCCCTGCTGACCAAAATCAATTTCCGCGTTTACGTCGGTGGTCAGCAGAGAATTTTTCTGGTTGCGACGGCATCTAAGGCATCGTTTGCATATTATTCGCATTTCGAACATTTTTGGGTATAACAGTCGGCATTTATTTTACTCTATTCGTGGCCCAAGCAGTTTTTTTTTTTTGATGGGTATAGGTTTTTCCAATTCTTCCTCCTGTGACTGAGGATATATTTTTCGCCATGATGGTCCGAGCCCCACCCCGAAAAGCACAATAATAAAGGAAGAAATATATACGTTGATTTTGTAGGAAATGTTAATGTTATTCTTTTCCTCACGCTACATTTCTGTGTTCATAGTTCATTGAGGTCTCATTTAAATACATATGGAGACCTACCAAATTCTATCCGTAATGTAATCATCGATAATACAAATACAATAGTATCATCAACATGTCAAAATAGACTAAAAATAATGGAAGTATTAATAATGAAAAAGAAGAACTAACGCTCAATAATATCAACTATGAACACGGCCACAATGTGCTGACCGTGTTTGGAAAATACAACATTCCTATAACTCTAGATACATACATAAAACAATTCATATATTATAAGTAAAATAAAAATCATCCTTGATAATGGCTAAAATTACAGCTGAAAACGTTTGGAAAACATTAGAACACATCTTTTATATAATTTATTTCCTGGAAAGAAAAAATCATGTACGAACACATAAGAAATTATATGAAATCTCAACCACAGAACCTTGTCAGTTGTTTTCAACGAAAATTACATAAAAGAGGGATTTCGATCCTAGCTAGAGGCAACCGGACGTCTAGCCACACTGGTGAGCTGTGAAACAGCAAAACAGTCTGTCTGTGGATGACAAAAATATTAGCTCCCGAAAAATAAATTTCGGTTGAGCCCTCTGGTTTGAGGTGTGAAGTTGTAAACAGTGACTATTTCAGCTAATACTGCACGACTCTTCGACAGAATTGAGTCACTGTCAGTCACTGCGTGTTTATCTGAATCTAAAAATAAACACGCTAAAATTCACCCTCATCCCGTACCGTACGCTGACGGCTTAGTGGGAGAAGTTCCGACTGACGCAAATTCAGTCGGGTTTCGATCCTAGCTAGAGGCAACCGGACGTCTAGCCACACTGATGAGCTGCGAAACCGTCTGTCTGTGGATAACAAATATATATATATATATATATATATATATATATATTCTGTGTATTTTAAGCAGCAGATATTCAAGGTAAGTATTATTTAAGACAACAGACATCTTGTGTCGTTTAATTTTAATGGTCGGATTTTCTAAATTACGAATAATCCATCTCAGACAAGGAGGAAATCCATTCAGAAATTGTTCGAAGTTCATTTCGGAAGAAAAATACAGGAAATATTTTCCAAGCTTTCGATTTTCTTAAAACATCATCAAGAGACAATTTTCGTGGAACTAGTAAGTGGTTGTGACGTAAGCAAAGAGTGATTTGAACGAGATTTAACGTGTGTTTATTTTATTTTATTTTATATTTATATGCATATTATTTTTTGTAAGTAGCTGTCGAATATTGCTATGAGCCATATGCTGCTTGTTTAGGCTTCGTTTATAGCCCGATATGTGGTAGGTGAGTCACCGTAAGAGTGTGGTTGTTGTATCTCCAATGTCAGACATGTTGTGTTTTTATTTACAGTGAAAACTTCTCCGATTGGGCAAAAATATTCATACGCAACATTGGTCACATATAGGCGGTTGGAAGTTTGGGATATATTATTTACAATACTAAGTTGCTAGTCTTTAGCTACTCATTCACTATTTCCATGATAAATATTCGGACGAGTTAGTTTCCTTAGATCAAACCTTCACAACTAATACCTGTACAGGATTCGTACCATCATTATCCCCTTTGTCTTCTATTGGTAAAAAGAAATTCCAGTAGAACGGAAACGCAACACTGTGGAACAGACGGGAATGATTCTCTGATCTCCTCAATTTGAACCCCTTCAAGAGAGTATTGTGTCTTCTATTGGGTAAAAGCAGTAAAAAATGGGTTACATACGGCCCTTTTGAACGCAACAGTCTGTAAACCGACAAAGATAAATCTTCACAAGTGACCATGGGTGTAATTCCCTAGAAGAGATAAAATATTCTGACTCGAAATTAAATTTTAAATGCACAATTACACATCCAGCAACTGCCACCTGTCCATTAAATGTTTTTGTCGCAAAGCCCACTACGCACGTTGTTCCGCTCTCTGACAACGCAAGGCCGCATTAAACAAGATTACTACGGGGGAAAAAAACTTTTGAGACTGGGTTGGCTTCTCAACACCACCCGCCATATTCATATCACCTGACACCGACCGATTATTATCTTTCACTATCGCTGAAAACTGATTTGAGTGGGGAGAATTTTCCCATGGAAACCAGATTTAAGAATTCGTCGAGAATATTATTTCGCATCAAAACCTGCGGAATCTGTTGGACTCCAAATATATCGACGAGCTGCCTGGCAATTGGCGACAAATCACTACAAATAATGGCGGATATATAAATAAAATGAAATTGTATTTTATTTTTTAAAGAATAAAATACATTAAGTAAAGCTGTAATTATTTATAACTCAAACTAGTGAGTGTGCGTGTGTATTTGAGTGAGGCCAAACAATAAAAAATAGCTTGACATATTTCTCCAGTAATCGAGCGTTGTCGGGGGAAGAGTTATATTTGAAGAAACCACATCACGAACTATGGAAGAATAAGTTGATATCAGCAAACGTAGCCACAATCATATAAGAGAAAGGAGATCCTGATTTGAGTGACAAGAAGAGTCAGGTCAACAGCCCGCTGTTACTGTTCATGTGAATGACGTCAAAGATCAACCAGAGATTGAGCCAGAGATTGTAATAGCCTCTCCCAGGTTCACCCTGAAAGAAGAAGTTTAAAGCTGCGTATAATACAGGGGAAGTGATGGCAACTATGTTTTCCGACCAGAAAGCAAAAATAATCTTAGAGTTAAAGCCTACTATCTATTCCGACTCCCACGTGAACACATTGTTAGTTCCTAACATTACGCTTCTTCTAAATAGGGCACAATTGAAGGTGAATTATGTGCTTTTGCAAATGGTAATGGAAATCATTGATATTCACTGACAGAAAAGTTACCCCTGTTTTCGCAACGTCTCTAATCAGGAGGTTCTGAGGAGCGTAGAACCACCATTTAATTGTTTTTGGTCTCACATCCAACCTGACCCGGTTGCAAAACCTGTGAGCCTCCCAGTTATGAGCAAATAATTAACTGCGGAATTCGCGTCAAAACTCTATGAATATTTAAAACTATAAATATACATTTTATAGTAAAAATACTAGCAATACATTTTTGTAAAAGAAATTACTAATGCTCACAAGAAAAGAAAATTTGAGCATTAAATGGCACATAAATAGTTTATATGTCTCTAAACAAACAAAAACACATTATTCCTTCATTAGTTAAATTTGTCAAAATCTTTCTTTTAAAAAAATTTTTTCCAGGAAAATAGGTTTCTGAAATCTACTGCTATCGCTCTTCCTGGTATTGATGGAGGTTTGCTTCCGAACATTTTGTTTTTCCTCCTGTGAAACATCAACACCATGCCATTATTTTATTTTCGAATTACACCTGAAGTCCTCTTTAGTTGTTGCCTTTCTTAAAAGTCTTCAGGTGATGTGACTTCTGTTATTCAGTACAATTCTTTGTTTGTGAATCTGTAGCACCAGTTCACAAACTTCGAAATACAATGGCCGTCACTAAGAGTTACAGGCTCATTTGCTCGGAATTCTTTAGCGTTGATCTGAGAATGCGGTCGCATACAGCCGACAGATATTTCTGAGCGAATTTAGCCACTGTAAATCCTCACAGCACCTCAAATATCAGGCAAGCTATCGCAGCATCTAAATAGATAGCCTCACCAAATCCGCTCTAAAATACTGACTTAGACCCCTCAAGCTTTTATCTACTTCGTCCTATGTAAGAATTACTTAAATGACAGATAAGAGTAAAAAAATTAATTTGCATATGGTTAAGATCAGCCAAGTAGCTTTTTTAAGTGGGTGTATATTTTCATTCAAAGATGTTAAGATTTTTACTATGCATTTTTCTGCTTCTAAAATCTGCTGTAATTCAAGAAAAAACAGGCATTACATTGTTGACCGAGCTTTGTAAAATATATTTATACTAGTCTAAACTCATTGTTTCTGTTCATAAAGGCAAAAGAATTTGATTGACAACAGAATTGTTAATTATCCTTTTCCTTGTGCAGCTCCCGAAAGTGGCTGACATCTCGCACGATTATCTGTCTCTATTTCTGAGATGAGATATTGTAAATGTTTACACTCTTTACATTGTTCGGACTATTACTTTATTTTTATTGCCTTATTCACGACGTTTCGGCTATTGTACGTTCCGACCAACTAGCTATACAATTCTCACTTTTCTGCCAGGTGATATACGTTGCAATTTCCAAAGTAAAACTTAGTTCTTCCAGTTCAGACATTTTATAGCTGGGACCCTTCATGTCACGTACACAGAGCCGAATCATCTCCATTTCCCCCGCATTCCATTGGTAAGGTGTTGGTTCCAGCGAGACAGCTTCTTCCGAAAAACTATTACTTTGTGAAACAAATTCCGGAGAACATGCTTCCTGGACCACTGCAGTCTTAACCTCTTGTATGGTCAACCGATATCTAGCCTACATATCTTCATAATAAACACTTCCTAGTTTCCTGAAACAACCTCGTACATTATCCCTCTCCTTTGAATGTCTTTTGGTGTATTGATAAAAACAATATTATAAACATGTTTTCAATCTAAAATTGCTTTATGTCATTTTAACTTACATTTCGCTTGAGTGCATGCCCCAGGGCCTCACACAGGAGTCAATATCAGTCTCTTTATAAAAACGCGTGTTACATTTGGCGCCTGTTGCAAAGGAATATTGATTGATTAATTCGATTTTTACGGTTTATCAACCCTGTGCAGTTTATTTAAAGCCAGAACATATTTTTAGATTATAAGAATTTTTTGATAGATAATGATGGTTTAATGATGCAAGTCTTTCAAATCTATGGAAGAAGAGGTAGATTCTAGGGCAAAGGAACAAACTGGAATTGAACTCGCCTCCTCGATTAACAATTCCGAGTCATTATCAATTGCACCACCAGAAAACCAAAGCCTACAGCAAGCGGTCACCCATCTAGGTACGAACCAGGGTCGACATTGCTTACCTTCGGTGATTGGTATGCCAACGTGTTGTTGTAAGCCTGGAAAGCAATGGTTTGCAGAGTGTTCACATTTGCTAATAATCGCGACTTTAATTTTGAGTCTGCGTATTATACATTACCCCAAATAGTTGAAACCGAAAAAAACACCTATCACCATTTTGACACAAACTCATTTGGTAGGACACGACAGGAAAAGCCACGAGGAATTTTAGAAAATCTTAATTTGCACAGGAAAGATATCTAAGTAATCCTTAACATCTATCGAGAACAGGCAGCTTGCATGCAGATAGAAAACAATTTGCCATTAGACAGACATCGGAAGAGAATGAAGACAAGGATTGAGTTTTATCACAGGATTCCATATCTATGACAAGCCAATCCTAACAGAAGAATAAGACTTACCAAGAATTATTGTTGGTGAACGTAATCTTAACAATATAAGATACGCTGATGCCACTGTGTTACAAACAGCCTCAGAAAGAAAACCAAAATACTTTTAGACAATATATTAAAGGAAAGATATCGGTTGACCATAGAAGTGGTCACCATTGTAATGGTCCAGGAAGCATGTCTGGAATTTGTTTCACAAAGTAATAGTTTTTCGGAAGAAGCTGTCTTAGTGGAAACACCACCTTACCGATTGAATGCGGAGGGAATACGGATGATTCGGCTCTGTGTACGTGGCATGAAGAGTTCCAGCTATAAAATGTCTGAACTGGAAGAACTAAGTTTTGCTTTGGAAATAACGATTCATCTGTGGGAAAGACGTTGATCGGTCGTAAATAATTCATCAAATACGCTTCCACGAAAACTATTGAACTCAATAAAATCTGGATATTGAGAACTGGGTAAATCCAGTCTAGATATGGTAGAAATATTCCATTTTGTGGTTTGATCTAACAGTTGTAAGGGTAGAACATGATTCTAGTTCTATACTATGTACATTGTTCGGACTGGAAGGGGACAGAATGTCTGGTCGTCAGCAAAAGAGACACAAAGTGATAGATGCATATTGGGGATGTCAAACTCAACAGGGGACAGAAACTTAATGGATAACTAGAATTTTTTGTAACACGTGACATCGCATTGAAATCCTCACAGTATTTGGTATTTTGGAAGTCAGCACTTCTTAAATACTGCTGTCAGACGCCTTCGAATATTTCTCGTACTAATAGTACTTGCTTGATAATACTCGCTCGAAAAATAATAGTAATAGTAATCTGTATAGTGATCAGTATAGAAAATAGCATAGAGAAGAGAATCGCGATCAGTATAGTAAAAGAGGATAGTGTAGAAATAGTGATCAATTAGACGCCACGCTAATTCCGATATATACGTCTCCTTAACCATTACGTGTTCTAATTATTAGAAATGGAATCGCCTGTGTTTCCTCATTAGTGTTCTGTGTACGGCAGCGACACTTTATTCCTATAGTGATTTGGCAAGCATAGCTTAGATGTAACAGAAGGCCGAAAGTATGGGGCACCTAGTGAGGATCGAACTCACTACTCAGTCGTAATACTTCTAGCGAGACAAGCTTGCTAACCATTACACAGCCTCGAGGTGCCCACCGTAGCTTAGATGAGACACAAAGCCGAAAGTATGGGGCACCCAGTGAGGATCAAACTCACTATTCACTCGTAATTTTTCTAACGGGACCAGCTTGTTAACCATTACACCTCCTTGAGGTTCCCTAATGATTTTCTAACCGTAGTTTAGATGTGACTCAAGGCCGAACGTATGGGGCACCCAGTGAGGATCGAACTCACTATTCAGTCGTAATTGTTCTAGCGAGACCAACTTGCTAAGCATTAAACCGCCTTTAGGTGCCTAACTTTATTCCTATATAACAATAAATCCATTTTGTTGGGGATGAAGGTCAGTTCATTTTATACAGTCATTAATAAAAGTTTAAGATTACTTAAGTGTAATGAAGTTATCTTCGTTTGTTTGTTTTTTTTTGTTTTTTTTTCGTTTTTTTTTTTTGTATTATTGAAAGGCGGTATTAACCTTTTGGTAATGCCTGTAATGCAAGACCTTATTTATATTTGATTTTTTATTTACTTGATATTTAGCAAGAATTTCCAAACAGCGAAGCAAGTAGGGAGGATAAACCTCATAGTAGAAGATTTTAAACTTAAGCCTTGATAGAATTCAAAATCTTTTACGTGACCTTCTGGGGTGGGTGACAGATTTTTCGGCGTACAGCTTCTTTCGCACAAACGCGACAAAGCAAGTCTATCGGTAATCTTTGGCTAAGTCCATGGCAAATTTGCAAACGAGTACCATTCTTTACCGTCGCCAGTTCAGAACTTTTCAGGTTAAACCCACCTTGCTACGCTCATGAGTTTGAATCACCCTGCCACCCATTTTATACGTACCCCTTGGGTAAGTAACATGTTGCACTCTTGTTCCCAAGACGCATTACTTTGTGGAAGAGAATCTTGCGTAGAAGCTTCCCCGAAAACTTCAGGCTTAACCACTTCCTATCCAGAGTCAACCGATTATCTATCCCCCATATCCTCATATTTTTCCTTTCCTATATTCTCCGGTTATTTTCATAGTATATATCTCATTTAGTAATCCCCTATCTTGAGTGATTCTTAGGCTTTGTGATGAACTTTAGAAACAATAAATGATTTGCGAGTTTAGTTTCTTATCGATGAATTTACAGTAGAGTGTAACAGTGCCAGAAATAAATAGAATTCTACCAAACAATGGGTTGTGAGATGAGCTTTCCTGCCACAAGTTGCTTAAATTATATTGTATGCAGATATTTACCAAGTTCCGTGTTACTAGTGCAAAGTTACAATACTAACCACCCATGAGGATAGACGCCATAAGGATAGACGCCACCCGGCACGGCTGTTGAGAGAGTCTTGATAATTGTTACTTTGCCGCCGGCATTTTCCTTGCATAAAATAATTGCCAATAGCAAATGTGTCTGTATCATTTTTCAATATATTTTTAACACTATTTTTTAAGTTGTCTATGAAACTTAGATAATTTAAATTGCTGCCGTTGCAGAAATATAGCAATATATAAAAAATATAGTCGATATAACCAAAATAGAGTCGATATAATCGTGAAATGAACTCAATAT
>OZ038484.1:127678522-127686022 GCA_964036315.1 Acanthosepion esculentum | reverse complement strand
ATTAAACATATGTTTAAAGATGCAACGGGATATTGGGAGTGAAAGAGAATTAAAATACATTTGAAGGAACCGGAAACTCAATCAGAAACTGGGAACAAGGGATAAACCTCTAGACCTGTTCAAAAGACGAGGAGGAATGTGAACCTGACGATAGGCGAACCTATCTTCTTCCTATTGAGGAGAAAAACAAATAATTATTAAATTAAATTTCAGAGTTCAATTGGAGAGTTGAAGTAGTCTTTAAAAGGAAGCTGTGGTGACTGATTCTCTTGAGACGAACGAATCTTAGGATATAGAACTCTAATATTTCTGAGTGTCTCTTTCTTCTAAGTATATTCCACGCTGTATTGTTGATGATCTAATGGTAGCATCATTATCATTTGTAGTAATAGTAGTAATATTTTTAGATTTCAATACAAATTATTCCTATTACTAGCAGCATGGCCCGGTGTTGCCCGTGCTTGATTCAAAAATCGTACGACTCATACAGCAATCGCTATCACTTGACTTAAAATATTTTCCCCCTTCCTTGCCTTTAAAGGAGTGCCCTTTGCCGTGCTGATGTTGCTACATGCCTTACTTCTTGCCTATATCACACTGCGAATTTTTTATAAGCTCTATACTAAACATTACATCTGTTACGAAAAAAGAACTAAACGAAATGAACACAAAACGATCAGCTTTAAAAAAGGACTCGTAACTGAAAAAAACGAATGAAAAAAGAATGTTAACAACAAATACTTTTTCACACCCAACTCAGTTCTGCGGAATCAGAATCAACATTAAGTTTAATCAAGTAAATGAGCCAATTGGAGTAAAGTGCCATGCAGATTTAAATTTTTCCCACCTCTGACGAATTCAGCTATCGATTTTTTTACATGCTGGCATGCTAGTTAACATTCGTGTCAGTCAGCTGTTGGCCAATAGAATCTTCCTGTCTAAACGTGGCAGCCAGCTATAGGCTCTCACTCTGGCCAGTAGAAAATGGCCGAAAACTACAGGAAAACTGCCGTAGAAGCATGAAAAAATCGATTATTTCCACTATCGATGGGAGTTGGGAAATGCAAGGTCGGTGTTGGCATTTTCCGCTAACTTGGAGCATGTGCATGTAAATTTTGGTGCAAATCCGTCGAAAATTGCGGCCGTGCATTCGTTACACACACACACATGCTGCCTTTTATAGATAGAGATTACGATTTTTTATATTCTAATTCTTTTTTGTCAAAATATTTTTAACTGATTTATTCTTCAACATCTGACTGAAAACTGACCACTTGCTTCATCGTAAAATGTTTAACTATTTGAAATGGTGGAGGATTGTCGTTCGACTTACCTAAACCGGAAAACTATACTTGTTCCCAATCTAAATTTAACAGCCGTTCACAAGGGCTGAAAACTAAAATCAGCAACTACGGGCTCGTGGGGGGTGGATGGCTAAATATACTAAAATCAACAATGTAAGGGATACCGACAATAAGCGTAAGAGAATAATGAGTATATAGGTAATAATTAAGTGGGAACCTCGGCGTGGTGTAAGGGTTAGCAAGCTTGTCTTGCTAAAAAAGTTACTACAGAATAGTGAGTTCGTTCCTCACAGGGTGCCCTATATATTCTACTCGTAGAACATCAATATAGGTAATAATGAACTTAAGTAACATCATTCCAATAAGAGTCAACCAGAGATAGCATTTATCTCGCGACCAAAATGAAACGCACTCCCTGCAAGTGAGCATTTAGGAACACGCATCAATGCACACACATTGGACCCCATAGGTAATAACTAGCAAAGGATATAGAAGCGATGGTCACTGAAATTTGATGGTAGAGATCGCGAGAGATTATCGCGTTTAATCACCATAAGAAGACAAATGTCGTCTTGTGTGTATACGCATGAATTACATTTCTGTGTATACGCACACGGACAAATGTACATATTATAGGACCGTGTCTCTCTGATACGTTGAAACAACATTATTAGCAGAAACTCTTTCATGTATACACACTGAAATTGAATGACAGTTTCTTACTTGTTTGAGGGACATCAGGAAACAGTGCAATTATTTATTCTGATTGTCTCCGCACATTGCAAGGGAATGCAATTAGTTTCACAAATCTAGTCGTTTTCGACAAGTTTTTTTTTGTCTGTTTTTTTCTATATCTTTTGTTTTCTCTCTATATATAGTCGTTTTCAGCAATTCTGTTTTGGTTTTTTTTTTTTATATATATAATAATTTTCTTTTCTTCACTAATTTTTTCTCAATCCTGCTTTCGGGCCGATATTTTAATTCCCTCTCTCTCTCTCTCTCTCTCTCTCTCTCTCTCTCTCTCTCTCTATCTATCTATCTATCTATCTATCTATCTGCGTGTCTGTCATTGTTTTCTTCGTTATATCGACGCCTTCTCATTTTAGTGGTATCTGGTTATTTTCCTTTTACATTTATCTGCTTTCTCTCTTCTTCTCTCCTTCGGCATTTCTGTCTGTTTCTGTCTCTTCCACTCTCTAGCGCGTACCCTTGCTTTCTCCCTATACGAAAAGTATTCTATCAGTTTATCTCACTCTCTCGCCCTCCATCTCTCCATGTAATGACAACGGTATGCATGCGTAGACTTTAAGAAAGGTTTATTCAACTGAGAATACAAGGTTAGCGTATAGTGTCCATTTATATTCCCAGTAAACAGAAATAGCTCTCTCAAAGAGAAGAGTAACAAAATAAGGGGAGACCACGCTTGATTAAGCATAACAATATATATATATATATATATATATATATATATATATATATATATATATATATATATATATATATATATTGTTATGCTTAATCAAGTATAACATATTTGTGTATCGCTCGTTGTTTTCTTAAACGATATATCTACTATTTCTCTTTTTAGATATTTTCCGTTTTATATTATATTCGGTATCTCTCTCTCTCTCTCTCTCTCTCTCTCTATCTATCTATCTATCTATCTATCTATCTATCTATCTATCTATCTCGTCATTCCTCTCTCTTATCCTTCTCAATCTCTCGCTCGTACTGTCTCTATCTCCATAGCCGAAATTTCTAGATTTGCCTAATTCCTTTATACTCTCTCTCTCTCTTTCCCCCCTCTCTCTCTCATTGATTATATAAATAAGTACATTTTTGTTTTGTTAGTACTATCCCGAAATAGGAAAGACGAGAATTTATTGTCATTACATCGTACATATAACACATAAAATAGTTTTGGTTTCACAAAATAGTTTGATTCTTTTCTTCACTACCGTCGTTAGGGTTTCCGCTAAAACTGATGACATGACGAATGAAGACATCTAAAGAGAAAAGCATTTTCTCTTTTTATAAAGAAATTGGCATTAATTGGACGTATCCTTTGCTATGGTAATTTTATACCGAATTGCTAATTTCATTTTGGATTCAATATAAAATTGAATTAATATATCTGAAACATTATGAAACAACTATAATAGCTAAATTATAAAGTAACACGCATATATATATATATATATATATATATATATATATATATATATATATATATGTGTGTGTGTGTGTGTGTGTGTGTGTGTGTGTGTGTGTGTGTGTGTGTGTATGTGTGTGTGTGTAAATAAATGACAAAGTGTAAAATTTCTGCATAACGCGCTTCATCATAGAAAAAGAAACTCGCCATACATAATATATATATATATATATATATATATATATATATATATATGATAAAACATATATTTTAGGCATGCTATATTTATGGATTAAGTAACATTGTAAAAATTTGTTTTCGTTAATTTTCATTTTGATTTCAGTTCTAATCGTTTATTTAATAATTTGTTTTACTCTGTGAAGGTAATTATATCTAGTTTTCCTCCGGTTAGAATTTACAGTTTTTGGATTGATTGTTGTAGGCTGATATTCTTTTCCTTATTTTCCATGATAATTTTCGTGTGATTTGTATTTGTTTTGTTTGTAATCTCCCAAATATGTTTAGAAAACCTTGTACTGTTCACGTATTTACTATTTGTAAATGGTGTTCTGTGTGCATAGTTTCTTTGTTTCCAAGGTCCTCCAGTTTCTCCTATGTATATTTTTTCCATTATCTGCTGACTTTACAGTAGTTTGGTATAGTACAGTTTTTGCAAGGAATTGACGTTTAAGCGACATTCTTCATTATTCTGCAGTTGCCGGTGGATTTAAGTTTTGTTTGTTGATTGTTTTCCTGTTGAGCTTTTTTATTAATTGTGCCATGTTCTCATTGAAACTAAAGTTGATTTTTACTGTGATTTAGTTGAATATGTTGTGGAGAGTGCTTGATGCGGGAAATTATTTGTGCATGTGTTTGGGGAATAGTTTCGTACAATTGTTTCTTAGCTTTTTACTGTACAGCGAGTTGAACTGTTTGAGTTTTCTCTTCGCGTTGGCTTTTTTAGGCTGTGTGGTGTGCATGTGAGTGTTGTCGGGAATCCACTATCTTCTAGGGCTGTTTCACAGTTAATCTTTGCTTCGTTGAATATGGTTTCACACGGAGAATTGTCGGAAAGCCTACGGTTCATTGATTGTTGTACGTCCTTCATTATTGATGGCGGAAGGTTGCAACATGTGTGTATATACAGAAGGTCTATCTTTGGGTTTTCTGTATGGTTTATATGTCCATTTTCTTAGGTTGAAGGCGACATTCAAAAAATCTACTTCGTTTATGTTTGTTTTTATGTCTATGTCAAATCCCATATTTTTGAAAATCATTATGATTGTTTTTTCTAGTTTTCTCTTTGTTTAGCTTGTTACAGTTTCTTAAGATTATGAAACTGTCGTCCCTGTAGATTTCTGTATCATTTCTATCTATTATTTTACTTGGTTCGTGTAGCAAATATATACTTATAAGTTCGCAAGTCTCGACAACATCAGTGCTTCCCATTGTAGTGTCAGAGATCCCATCTTTTTTTTAATCCATGCTTCTTCATTGTGAAATAGTAATGATTTACGGGAGTGCTTAATGGTATCGATTTCGTTTGGTTTTATTATTATTTGTTCCTGAGCTAAGTTGATGGCCTTATCTAGAATGGGTTCTGTTATTGATGGGTAAAATTCTTTCATGTCTAATTCTAGGAATTGGCATTTTTGTTTTTTATTTATGCTGTGGAATCAGTCAATAGTTGCTTTTGTGTTTTTCCACTGGTTTACTCCTAACTTCATCCTAAGTTCAGAATTAATTCTTTCTAGTATCGTTTTAGTTATTTTACCTAGTTCGCTTTTGGCTGGGTTTATGGGTCTGCCTGCATGTGTCTTTATTGTCAAATAGTAGAAATTTCAGGAGTTTTTAATTATTTTTATTTCCTTTGTGATTATTTTTATGGTCTTGAGCTAAGGTGATAGTTTATCTAGCATTGGTTAAGCTACAGAAGGGAAGAATTCATTTAGATCTAGTTGTATAAATTGGCAATTTTGTTTTGTTTTTTTAAGTTTGCGGATCCAGTCTATAGTTGTGTTTGTATATATATATATATATATATATATATATATATATATATATATATATATATATATATATACAATTATTGGATTGGTGTAAACGAAATAAATTTCAATAACCAACAATTACTATTCTTAAAAGAGTGTCCAATACAGAGTAGAGCAGATATGATTATATATTTAAAAATTATAACATAAATATGTTATAAAATCACTACAAAAATAGCCATTTTGTTTCAACACCTCCGGTGTCTTATCAAGTGATGATGTTGAATATCACTTGATGAGACACGGGAGATGTTGAAACCAAATGGCTATTTTTGTAGTGATTTTATAACATATTTATGTTATAATTTTTAAATATATAATTATATATATATATATATATATATATATATATATATATATATATAAATGAGAGAAAAATAACTGGAATAAAAAACATAATTTTTAGTATTTACTTCGAAAAATGTGCTCAATACAAAGTAGAGCAAAATATTATTGTATTATTTTTATTATAATAGATTTCACTATAGCAATTTACATCACTACACAAAAGCTTTCACGTTTCAGTACTAAAATTTAACTTCCTCAGGCGATGATAGATAACTTGAGATAAAAATGATTTATCATGGAAATTTAAAAACAAATCCTTACCTCTCTTCGGAAGTTAAAGGGGGAGACCTAAGGCCAGAATTAAAAAATATTCTTCTGGGTATATATCGCCTGAGGAAGTATAATCTTTGTACTGAAATATGAAAGCTTTTGTGTAGCGATGTAATTTTTTTTATTTTAATTTATTATGATAAAAAATATAATAATAATAATAATAATAATAATACACACACACATACACACATACATATACACACACACACACACATACACACACACACACACACACACACATATATATATATATATATATATATATATATATATATATAACATGAAAGGTGGTCCAGATGAAGATTTAACAGGCCACTTAATAAAATTTGAAGAATAAAAATCCAAGCCTATGTTCTTTTTCAACGATATCTTAGTTCATTCATCATATCATGAAAAAGAACACAGGCCTGTCCGAAAATTACGATATTAAAATTCTGTTCGTGCTTCAATTCAGTCAAATGGATAATATATAATAAATGCCAATTTATTGACAATGCTGTAACATTTTATTGGCAATTTCTAGTCTTCAAAATTTTTAACCGCCCTAGTAAATTTCTGCGTGCATATATATATATATATAGTCTATTATACCATCCACAGACAAACTGTTTCGCCGCTCTTTAGTGTGGTTAGACGTCCGATTGCCTCTAGCTAGGATCGAAACGCGACTGAAATGGTGTCAGTCGGAGATTCTACCACTAAGCCGTCGCCGCACGTCAGGGATGAACGTGAATTTAAGCGTATTTATTTTTTAGATTAACATACAGTGACTGAGAGGTCTCAATTCGCTTTACCGGAGAGTCTTGCATTATTAGCCGTAATAGTCACTGTTTACAAACCCACACTTCCTCCCCAGAGAGCTCAACTGAAATACATTTTTCAGGAGCATATATATTAATGTATATTTTGGAAGCAACCTTTGTTTCAAAAATGTTCCATTGCATATGGCACACAAGGGAAATTTATTTCATTTTTTCTGTACAGTTTTTCCCAGGATTCTTCCCTTTTTCCGTTTGGTTGGATTAAGGGAGTGCGAAATTGTCCCCGTTGTCCACCAACGCAAGCGCTGTAGGCCACTTCCGGATCTGGTTGCAAAGAGGTTTCTTTCAGGTGTTGTTAATCTATCTTCATGTTTGCCTGTTTATTTTATTTTTGTGTTGATCTGAATACTAGTAGAAGAGTTTATTCAGAGCCTTCGTATGTTGACATTTTAAAAAAAACACATTCCAACAAACCACTCCCACTGTTAAATAAGGTGAGATTGATAGTCGGTGCGACAATCGTGAGACAACGGACAATATGGGCAATAAAGAAAGGCAAAAAAATAAATAAAAAAGAAAGGCAAGAAAGCAAGGCAAGAAAGAAAGAAAGA
>OZ038484.1:127668522-127673522 GCA_964036315.1 Acanthosepion esculentum | reverse complement strand
TATTTTTCAGGGTCAAAACAATTTCATCATACATCTCGAAAACAGATTCATATTACTGCACAACACTGCAAACGACCTAATCTGAGGAAAATATCGAAATCGATTACATCCGGTCACCCCAGTGGGTCTTAAACTAACCGTATGGTGAAATAAAGGCAACTACAGCGGTTGTTTTAGTTAATTTGCACAAAGATATATATACGGGTTGTAACAGCAAAATTGACCCCATCGTGTAAAAGCAAAATTATCCATTTGCTAGATTAGGAGTTGTACAGTTGTATCTTAGAAATGATACCTTACTGGGATTCTCAGAGATTTTTATAACACGATTGGCCTCTACTTTGAAAAATTACTCTCCAAGCTTAACAAAAGAATCGGGATTTAATCGATCATAAACGAAAGTGACATGTTCATTATTAATTAATCATATCTAAAGATTTTAAGCTCATGAAGGATTGAAATAAACTTCAAATATATATCGCTCTCCCGTCGAACTCGACGTATGAGGGTCAGACAGATCAGTTCCCAGAAACTGAAAGCCCGACAGCGACACAGGATTTGATTATAGTGGTGAAGGCTTTGTGCAGGGCCATCCACACTTTTTGGAGGGACGAATACAGGGACTTGGTGCAACGGATGCCACAAGGTCCCCAAATGACCATCCACAGGTTTTGAATTCAGAGTTGTCCTTCTCCTAGACCAGTTGCCATCCAAGGCTATAGAACCAAGTCTGTCCTGCTATTTTACCCATAGTTGGAGGGAGAAGAAGAGGATTCACACCTTTCCCAAGGGTATTAGCACGTAAGTGAATGTAATGGAATACGACTGGAATTCGAACTCGGCTCTCCGATTCCTCAATCCAAGCCGTTATCCATTACTCCACCGTGCCTCCTATATATATATATTCCATGATCATTTTCCAACTTATTAAAGATGATCTTCGCCCTCTCTAACCTTCTAACTTTCTGTTCTGGAGTAACAAGGTGTCTCACACATTTCCCGTACGATTTCATTTTCAAGTTTTTTCACTGCTGTTTGGACTGTCATAGCTGAAACTCACGTGACAACCGTATTATCAATTGCGTTGTATCTTTTCTAATTGATCTCTTTAGCTGTAAGTTGAAATGATGATCTCTCTTCGTGTTGTGATCTTCAGTTCCCCCCCACTGCCCCCCTTGTTTTTTAAACTTATTCAGCATTCTTTTGATGGTTCTTGAATGGACTTTGAAGATTGAAGCCAGAGTTTGAATATTGGTACCATTAATGAAGGACTGAATGATCTTTTCCCTCTTACCATTGCTTATTTACGAAGACGGTGATGATGACACAAAACGATTTTAACATCTTGTCTTTCAATCTGAATAACTCAAAGGGTTTTTCAGTGAATGTTAGAGACAAATGGTTATCAAGATGGCTAAACGTCTTCACTAAAAATTTGGAAAAACGAAACTCAATTAGTTTAGTGGTGTATTAGATATTAAACGTTTTGTGCGATGAATCATTATGGTGTTTTACAATTTGGACAATTTAGCTGTTACACCCGGTATGTTCATTCTTTCAAATAGTTCATGAACGCAGGAGACGTTAAGAATTCGGAGACAGACTCGAATCTGAAATCAAATGTATTAAGGAAGATGGATTAATAAAAATGCTTAATCATTTTCTTTTAATACAATTCGCATATATATATATATATATATATATATATATATATATATATATATATATACATATATATATATATATATATATATACATATATATATATATATATATATATATATATATATATATATATATATATATATATATATATATATATATATATACACACAATGGCTGGCAACTCCTTTCCGTGTACATCCGTTTGTCACGGCAGCTATTAAATCACTATTACAGATGTTCATTCGGCAACAATGTTAAAAAGACCTTTAGTTTGTTACAAGGACTGGGAGTGGACGCCTAATCTAGCGGGTTCATTTTTTTTACAAGTCCAACACACTCAAACCCTCGGTCAATGACTTGTGACGATGTGTTGGCACAATCATCAAACGTTTCCGAGCGGGTTCGTCGAGCTAATTTCACTCTAAAGTCTTGGCTCAACCCGTGGTAGGGTTTTAAGTCACTTTCCAAAGAAGCTGCCCGTCAGGATTACCCCTCCAGGCAAAAACATGCATATGAACCCCAATAACACACACAGACACACACACACACACACACACACACACGCACACACACACACACACACATATATATATATATATATATATATATATATATATATATATATATATATATATATACGAACGACGTCTAATCAAAAGTATCGGGGCTGTTGCTATGGTAAATGAGGCTTGGCACCGATTGACCTTGGACATGGTCGGGCATACATACAAGTTAAACATTGTCGCTCCCTTCTGTTGTTTATAGAAGTGCCTGGAATGAAAGTGTGTAGAGAGTGGTCGTCTCACCAAACCACTGATATTCCATCAATGACCATGGCGTATGCATCAGTTTTTGGCATAGTAGAACATTCTATAGGTCCGGTAATCACAATATTCCTTAGATCACGCCACCCTTGCGACGTTTTCATCTTCAGAAATCATGTTCTACTTTAACGGAAAAATGATATCAAGACATCGAAGAAATCCAACAGAATGAGATGAGGCAACAGCTCCGATACTTTTTGATGAGTCCTCGTACACACACACACACACACACACACACACACACACACACACACACACACACACACACACATATATATATATATATATATATATATATTGGGTGGAATATAATCAGTGGAAATTTTTTTCGTGTGACGCGTTTCGTCCTATGCGCACGACGAGAGATGCAGGCAAATTTTAATTTTAATATATATATATATATATATATATATATATATATATATATATATATATATATATATATATATATATGTATATATATACATACATACATATATATATATATATATATATATATATATATATATATACATAAATACATATATATATATATATATATATATATATATATATATATACATATATATATATATATTGGCCGGATGGTTAGAATAGCGAATTTCTTTTGAGAAAGTGCTAGTATAGATTAGTGTTGAGTTGGGTATGAGTGTAGGTTTAGTAAAAGATTAGGTATTGATATGGGATTAGTATTTAAAAGTTAAATCATGGACATAAAAATTGCAATAAATATACCAGCTCACCTCGTTATGGATTCCGGAAATGGAAAAAAAAAGCGCATGTAGTAATAAGACACCATTATATAGAAGAGGAATGTGAAAGCCCTGTTTTCATTGGCTGACGCTGACTGACATATGTCAAGAAGAACGGTCGAAGTCCGGCCCTTGCTAGCTATAAACGATTACTGTTTTCTGCAATGTCGCGGTGCGTAGCGCGACGCTTTCAAGGAGGCTGACTGACTAGAATCAGGTCGGGGTCGTTGTTGGAGCCGATATGATGCAAAGCACGAAATCGGCGATGAGAACAGTGCATCACTGAAGACGACCCTTGATGCATCTAAAATGCATGATTTAACTATATATATATATATATATATATATATATATATATATATGTATGTATGTATATGTATATATGTGTGTGTGTGTGTCCGTGTGTGTATGTGTGTGTGTATGTCGATTTCATTTACATTATTTTTCCTTTGTAATTGTTTCCATCATTAAATATCCCGCAGTGTCATAATAAAATTTCTACCAGGAATCGTGAACATAGACGCAAATTTACGTTGGACTATTTCTCTCTTTCTCTCTCTCTCTCTCTCTCTCTCTATATATATATATATATATATATATATATATATATATATGTGTGTGTGTGTGTGTGTGTGTGTGTGTGTGTGTGTGTGTGTGTGTGTATGTGTGTGTGTGTGTATATGTATATGACTTTATTTTACATTAACTTTATTTTATTGATGTGAAATATTCTTATTACCAATTTGAAATGGTGATGATTATAATGCGATGATGATGATGTTATCGCCGTCGAAAACGACATGACACTTGAATGTATCTACTTTGATTCTGATCGCTCCCCTCCCTCGTCCTGCTTTTTAACTTGCCTTTCCTTAAAGAAAAAATAATTTCTATGTCACCCTATCTGCTCATGTTTAATTCTTCCTTCTTTCCTCCTTTCCCTCTCTCTCGAACTCTCTCCTTCCCCTCTCTTCCCTATGTCTCATTGTCATTCTCTCCTTTCCCATCATTTTTTTTTAAATCCTTATATTGAAATTTTTACTTTTCTTTCTTCCTCTTTTAATATTTTTTTATTCCTTTTTTTCTCTCCCTTTTCCTTTCGTGTGGATAATTTGACTCCATTTATTAAGAAAAGCTCGGTCTGAAGTGATTAATATATTTTTACATATTCATAAAATAACTTATAACCGAATGGATTTTAAGGATCGTCTGTAATCATCATCATTTTATATATATATATATATATATATATATATATATATATATATATAGTTTACGGAAAAATAGGTAATCCGTATGGGTAGACCCAAGGGGGATAAAATCCAGAGAGCTCAATGTAAATCAGAGCTAATAATTTAAATAAAAATAAAAACAGACCACTTTAAGGTTCTATGTAATAAATTATTTCACCACAGCCCTTTTAAAGGACCGCGGATCATCAGACTTTACTTCCAAAGGTTGAAACGAAACTCAATCATGTCCCTCTCTCTGCCCTCACTTCGTTAATTTACATATGCTTAGTACTGCCCGTGAAAAATTTGTAAATTTCTTTTCATTTTTCGTTTCAACCTTTGGAAGTAAAGTCTGATGATCCGCGCTCCTTTAAAAGGGCTGTGGTGAAATAATTTATTACATAGAACCTTAAAGTGGTCTGTTTTTATTTTTATTTAATATATATATATATATATATATATATATATATATATATATATATATATATATATATATATATTACGCAAATCATTCAGACGAAAAGAAG
>OZ038484.1:127653522-127663522 GCA_964036315.1 Acanthosepion esculentum | reverse complement strand
AATCCTCTTCTTCTCCCTCCAACTATGGGTAAATAGCAGGACAGACTGGGCTCTATAGCCTTGGTTGGCAACTGGTCTAGGATAAGGACAAATCGGATTTCAAAACCTGCGGAGGGTTGTTTGGGGACCTTGTGGCACTCAGTGCACCAGGTCTCTGTATTCGGCCCTTTAAAAAGGGCGGATAGTCCTGCACGAAACCTTCACCACTATAATCAAATCTCATCTGCTGTTGTCGGTTTCCTAGGTACTGATCTGCTTGACCCTCATAAGTCGAAGTCGACGAGAGAGTCGAGTATATATATATATATATATATATATATATATATATATATATATATATATATATACTCGACTCTCCCGTCGAATTCGACTCTTCAGTAAAATGAATGGAGCACTTTGGCTGATTGGCATTTGTTTACGTTTGTAAAAACAATACGCTAGATTTAGTTGTGTAACTCTACCGAGTGAAGATAGCTCTGGCTGACACCAAATTAGTTGTGTTTCAATCCTGGCTTGAGGCATTCGGAAGTCTAGTCGCAGTGAGGAGCTGTGATATAGCGAAACAGTACTGTCTGTGAATGACACATATATATACATATATATATATTCTTTAAAATTTGGTATATTTATTGATGAATAGTTTCCACTATCGGCGATCGAACTTATATATATATATATATATATATATATATATATATATATATATATATATATATATATATACAATTATACGATTGGTGTAAACGGAATAAATTCCAATAACCAAAAATTACTATTCTTAAAAGAGTGTTCAATATATATATAAAATATTAGATCCTGAAAAATTAATTTCGGTTGAGCCCTCTGGTTTGAAGTGTGAATTTGTAAACAGTAACTATTTAAGCTAATACTGCACGACTCTTCGACAGAATTGAGTCAATCTCAGTCACTGCGTGTTTATCCGAATCTAAAAATAAACACGCTAAAATTCACCTTCATCCCGTACCGTAAGCTGACGCAAATTCAGTCAGGTTTCGATCCTAGCTAGAGGCAACCGGACGTCTAGCCACACTGATGAGCTGTGAAACAGTCTGTCTGTGGATGACAAAAGAAAAAAAATATATATTTATATATATATATATATATATATATATATACAACCTTATATGCACTTACAAATTCGATCTGCGTTCTACTTATATATATATATATATATATATATATATATATATATATATATATATATATATATATATAATCTATGTGCACTTACAAATTCAAACTGCGTTCTAGTTTATACATATATATATTATTACGTCCCTTTTGTGGAAAACTATGAAGAGAAGAAACAAAATCTGTCTCGTTTATTTTCTAAGATAAAAGTGAGTGTCTAATCAGAAAAGGACAGAAAATACCGTGAAGATTTACAGTGTAAAGTATTTAGATACTTTTATGAACTAAATTATTGCCTCAAGTCACTCACAAGTACACCGAAAATTCTTTTTAGGAATACACGTTATTCACCGACGAAAACTGATGAAAAAAGTGCCATATTTTGGTGAAGTCTTCTTTGAACGCAAACTTCATGTTTGTTTCAAATTTTCTCACTCTCTCTTTCGCCAGCCTATGTCGATATGAAGTGACTTCGAAGTAATCTGAAATCTGGAGATTTTTTTCAAACAACACCTGCAACCAGTGAAAACATCAATTTAGCTCATGAATACATCAGACAAAGTACCGAACGAATTCACTGGTTGCAGACATTTTCCAACAATTCTAAAAAAATACTGGGGAAAGAGAGAACAAGATATTTAAATAATTGAAAACAAATGGGATATTGTTCTTTCTGTAAGGTCGTGTATTTAAAGGAAAAGAAATCATACAAAATGTCTTCAAAACGTCTTGGGAAAAATCATTGAGAAATAATTTGCGTTTCATACTCTGTAAATGTTACAATATTTTGTTTGCTTTAGATTGTCGCTGGGAATGATAAGCAAGTATTTGTGTTTAGTGTCAGAGTATTCCTTGTACTTAATAGATTTATTACCTTATTCTTTGTGTATGGATTTATTACCTTATTCTTTATGTTTGGAATTATTACCTTATTCTTTATGTATAGTTTATTACCTTATTCTTTATGTATGGATTTATTATCTTATTCTTTACGTATGGATTTATTACCTTATTTTTTATATATGGATTTATTATTTTATTCTTTATGTATCGATTTATTACCTTATTCTTTATGTATTGACTTATTACCTTATTCTTTACGTATGGATTTATTATCTTATTCTTTATGTATTGACTTGTTACCTTATTCTTTACGTATGGATTTATTACCTTATTCTTTATGTATTGACTTGTTACCTTATTCTTTACGTATGGATTTATTATCTTATTCTTTATGTATTGACTTGTTACCTTATGCTTTACGTATGGATTTATTACCTTATTCTTTATGTATTGACTTATTACTTTATTCTTTACGTATGGATTTATTATCTTATTCTTTATGTATTGACTTGTTACCTTATTCTTTACGTATGGATTTATTACCTTATTCTTTATGTATTGACTTGTTACCTTATTCTTTACGTATGGATTTATTATCTTATTCTTTACGTATGGATTTATTACCTTATTCTTTATATATGGATTTATTATTTTATTCTTTATGTATTGATTTATTACCTTATTCTTTACGTATGGATTTATTATCTTATTCTTTATGTATTGCGTGTATACATAACTGGCCGCCTGTAATTCTGAGCTGTAATTTTGCAGTGTACAAAAAGTGAATATTTAAACAAAAACAGCAAAAGGTGTTGGCTAAAAGTTCGAAAGAAAATTTTATTATTTAATATGGTTACGAAAAGATAAAATAATCAGCTTTTTAATTGTATAATTATAATTCAGTTTCCTATAGTAAACCATATACAGATGTCATGGAAATGTTTACATCTGCTTGATTATATAGTACCGTGGAAAATCCTGGGCACTTTTAAAGTATTGTAAAATTCTAATAATTTCTATCTTATAAGTGTTTTTATTGTGCTGTCTACAGATGAAACTAAGGGCATATTAATGTCCTTTTCAAACCTAGTTATCATATTATTTTAGCAAACATTCTAAAGAGAGTAGAAGATGCGAGACGACCAGAAACAATTCTGTGCAAGATTCTTCGACCACCACACATAAACCGTATCAGATGATGTTTAAAAACAGAAAAATGCCCGTAATGAAACTTATATAAGATTGATTTCAAGAGGTTAATGTTCCTGGTCAATATTGTATCTGACTTGAATAATTGCTTCAATATGCCTGGTACGGAGGCCGTACCAATCTTTCACCAACTTCACAGTTTCTAGATATTATTCTCTGTGGTTGAGCTCCTAATTCTTCCAATGAACACTACTCATTAGTCAAAATATGATCCCTGATTTATCCAGGGATTTAGTATGGCTAATCTTTCAATAAGGTGACACATTAGTCATTCAGATTTTGTTGCGTTGCTTGTAATATGTGCCATGAAGCTGCGATGAACCTAAAACTATTACATTCTAGTATCAAATGTTCCTTCAGCAACAGGATGTATTTGGCACTATTCATAGTATCGCCAATTTTAACAAATTCTCTTGAGTCATCTTTACGTATCAGGCACTTATCCCCCAAAACGTTATTATTTTCGTTGTGTAACGTCGGCCATGTCGTATTCCTATCAGCTTTCTGACAAATTCATAATTATTAGAGTTCAGCTCCATCTTTGTTTCAGCGATGAATGTAATCGTATCACAAGCATTTGTATCACACCGTCCATATAAAATCAACTTTATGTTGTCTTCAAATGTTCGTTTGTTTTTGTTTTTTGTTTGAAGCTGATTTCTACATTGAAATGAATCTCCTCTGCTCATGTTCTTGAAGGATTCCCTTAGTGTAATCTACTGACACCAAAGTGAGTTAGTCGTACTAATTCATCAGTCTGTTTCACTGAATTTTATTCTCTCCTGATCAGTGTCCCTTTTGTCCTATGCTATGAATTACGAGGGCAACGATATATGGGTCAATTCAAAAAACTTCTAATTCTTTGAGACTCCGAAAGGATTTTTTAAATGCTGCTTCTTGACTTTCCAAGTTCCTTAGAAATTGCTCGCTTCTTTTTATTCTTGAATATCTTCACTATTTTCATCTTGGTTTCTTTGGAGATTTTCGCTATGATTTCAGGTAATGGAGGAATGCATCAATTCGATATCAGAATTTACACTATAAACAGAAAAAAAAAACTGTTGATGTCCCAAAAAGTATTTGCCTATTAGCGGTGGAACAGAAAAGAGAAAACAAAAGATGGTCAGATAGCCGGAGAATTTTGCACGGACATTTTGGGAGTCGTTTCACACTTTCTCTCCTCATTCAGAACTCTTGCTAAAAATATGATAATTAGGTCTGAAAATTTCTTCAGTACACAATACAATAAAAAATACTACGTATAATAATTAACAATTAATAGAACGTTACAATAGTTTAAAATGGTCTGAGATAATGTTAATTCTTTTAGTATATATATAAGGTCGCTAAATATGTATTTATTCCAGTAAATATACGTTTTCATATATCTATATATAAGGCGATATTCAATAAATTAAGAAAAGTCCAATTGATTTAACTGATTAGACAACTCAAATGTTTCGCATCATCTCACTCATGCATCTATCAACGCCAGATGGTTTAGTATAACTAATTATCTATTGAGCACTTTTTGGCAGAAGTTCAACTAGCCTGAGATAGATAGATAGATAGATAGATAGATAGATAGATAGATAGATAGATAGATAGATAGATAGATAGATTTTAACAGATTTTAATAGATGGGGACCGATATTAACATAGATAGATAGATAGATAGATAGATAGATAGATAGATAGATAGATAGATAGATAGATAGATTTTAACAGATTTTAATAGATGGAGATCGATATGAACAGACATAGATAGATAGATAGATAGATAGATAGATAGATAGATAGATAGATAGATAGATAGATAGATAGATTTTAATAGATGGAGATCGATATGAACAGACATAGATAGATAGATAGATAGATAGATAGATAGATAGATAGATAGATAGATAGATAGATAGATAGATAGATTTTAACAGATTTTAATGGATGGAGATCGATATGAACAAATATAGATAGATAGATAGATAGATAGATAGATAGATAGATAGATAGATAGATAGATTTTAACAGATTTTAATAGATGGAGATCGATATGAACAGACATAGATAGATAGATAGATAGATAGATAGATAGATAGATAGATAGATAGATAGATAGATAGATAGATTTTAACAGATTTTAATGGATGGAGATCGATATGAACAGATATAGATAGATAGATAGATAGATAGATAGATAGATAGATTTTAACAGATTTTAATAGATGGAGATCGATATGAACAGACATAGATAGATAGATAGATAGATAGATAGATGGATAGATAGATAGATAGATAGATAGATGGAGATCGATATTAACAGACATAGATAGATAGATAGATAGATAGATAGATAGATAGATAGATAGATAGATAAATAGATAGATAGATAGATAGATAGATAGATAGATAGATAGATTTTAACAGATTTTAATAGATGGAGATCGATATTAACAGACATAGATAGATAGATAGATAGATAGATAGATAGATAGATAGATAGATAGATAGATAGATAGATAGATAGATTTTAACAGATTTTAATAGATGGAGATCGATATTAACAGACATAGATAGATAGATAGATAGATAGATAGATAGATAGATAGATAGATAGATAGATAGATAGATAGATTTTAACAGATTTTAATAGATGGAGATCGATATGAACAGACATAGATAGATAGATAGATAGATAGATAGATAGATAGATAGATAGATAGATAGATAGATAGATTTTAACAGATTTTAATAGATGGAGATCAATATTAACAGACATAGATAGATAGATAGATAGATAGATAGATAGACAGATCGATAGATAGATAGATAGATAGATAGATAGATAGATAGATAGATAGATAGATAGATAGATAGATAGATAGATTTTAACAGATTTTAATAGATGGATATCGATATGAACAGACATAGATAGATAGATAGATAGATAGATAGATAGATAGATAGATAGATAGATTTTAACAGATTTTAATAGATGGAGATCGATATGAACAGACATAGATAGATAGATAGATAGATAGATAGATAGATAGATAGATAGATAGATAGATAGATAGATAGATTTTAATAGATGGAGATCGATATTAACAGACATAGATAGATAGATAGATAGATAGATAGATAGATAGATAGATAGATAGATAGATAGATAGATAGATAGATAGATAGATAGATAGATAGATTTTAACAGATTTTAATAGATGGAGATCGATATGAACCGACATAGATAGATAGATAGATAGATAGATAGATAGATAGATAGATAGATAGATAGATAGATAGATAGATAGATTTTAACAGATTTTAATAGATGGAGATCTATATTAACAGACATAGATAGATAGATAGATAGATAGATAGATAGATAGATAGATTACAAAATAAATCGGAGAGTACGCCCACGAGATGGGCTTCTTGAGAATGAAAAATGATGCAGATGTGTGTCTTTATTTTGAGGGATGCGTGAAATTTCAGGCAAGAAAACGATAAATAACTGAACAGATGATGGAACCAATCTTTTGAAATTCCCTAAACGTTTGAGTGGTAGCTTTTATAGGCAATTAAGCCCGAAAACTTTCATCCCCTTGGAATATGTGTAATTATAAAAAAATTTTTCGCTTAAGGAACTCTTAGTCGTTGACCCAAAGGTAATGATAACCGCGGAATATAGAGAGTACTTGTATTTTATTAAAGTATTTCATGCAAATCTTTGTCTAATCATGTCTTAATAATCATTTGAAAAGTCTTTATTAGCTATTTTCTGTCTGTATTCGTTTCTCATACTAGCTCGAAATATTTCAATAAGACTTAACATTGTTTTTGTTCACTAGTCTTTAGCTAAAGATTTTACTTTCTTATCTAATATATGGCTTCCTCGCCATTCCTTGTGCCATAAAACTCTTAAGCTGAGCTAATGTTTTGGCATTGGTTTCACCATTCTGATATATAGATGTTGTCCGCGAACCGTTTTTGGCAAACTAGACACATTCAGCCATTTTCTTGTTAGAAGCTCCGCTGAGATTTCAACTTAATACTTTCTGCAGATGTTAATATAACGTGGGTTCCGATTACTTTAAGCAATATCAGTAACTGAAGAAATATCTATAGAACATAACTATATTAGACCATCAAATTTAACCCATAATACAGTGTTACTTGGATTAAACGCATCACTGTCCACCCGCGAAAACATCCCGCCTGCCTGTGTTCAAGAATCCCAGATTGATTAGGGTAAAATTTTATATCCAAGTTCCATTGTCAGGATTATGGTTAACAAAAGCTGGATGTGTTTTAGGTATCTGGCCTGTAGCATTGCAGTCTTACTTAGTCAGCCCCGCCTTATTCAACATTTTCTGGAGTACAGTGGGCGATGGATAAATTATCGTCTAAATGATGCAAATATGAAAATAACACTGACGACTCATTTAAACAGATATATGTACTAAAATTACACAAAAATATCTTGAAATACTAAATAGTAAATTTATTCAATAAAATTGCTATCGGCTTCAACAACGGCCTCCAGACGACTTCGGAATCTCCTACAAATCTTCGTCTCATTGTTTAAGTTGGTGAATGCTGTCGTAATCCTTGCCTCCAGTTCATCTGTGGTACTACAAGAAGTTTTGTTGGTCTCTCGCTGAACTTCTTCCCACACGTCGTCCCTGCAAGGTGCTTGCAGCCTGGGGAGATAGTTTGCCACATCTAAGAGGCGATGTGGTCGTAGAAATTGTCTGACAGCAATTAACCGGCCTTCTCTTGCTTGTGTGACTTGGTGCAGAGTGATGTTAACCGATATAGTGTTTTGCAGCAGCCACCCATAACATAATAAATAATTCTGAATATCTATTTTGCATTCGAATTGCAGTTATTACGTCAATGCAATGCAATCCTATATTTGAATTCAGTTTTGAAGAGTACGATAATATTTTAAATGAAGTGTGAAACTCTCTAATGTAAGAAAACTCAGATCCTTTCGACATTTTTTTTCCTTCCTTAACATATAAGCATGAATATTTTTTAACATATCATTTGCAATATAATCACAGATATTTCAATAGAATAAAACTTTTCACTTCATCACTTATATATTGTTTATTCTTCTCCATTTCTCGCTTTATAAGTCAATTTAGATGAAAATATATTTCTTCCAGCGTAAATATGAAACAAGTCACATGAAGATAAGAATAATTTTGGGATTAACTGTATAAAAATCACGCGTGTGAATTTTTAAGGTTTAAAACTGATTAAGTTGAAAACTTAATTTGTTAAAAAATACTGAAACACTTTAAAATTCGTTTTCGCACCTGAGCAATGATTCTGACAGAAAAACAAGGCTTGGCTGTATAGGTATCCACCCAAGAATATATTTTGGGTTTCATGAATCAAACTTTGTTTCTTATCACATCATATACACTACGCTCAATATACAGCGACACAAAACTAATTATCTGCTTTCTATTTGCAATAAAATTCATCAAGATATTTTTTCTTGTTTTTCATAAATGTTCTTTTGATGCCCAGGCATTTCTTCCTATTAATTCATTTCTGCTTCTTCCATTGTCACCGTGGCAACTATACGTCATCACCGCCTCAATCTCGTAATGAACAACCAGGCAACGACATTTTTGCGTCTTTGTTGAGACGAACACCATCGAATACATGTCTCGCGTAATTATGAAAAGAAAATGAGATAGAAATCGCTGGGATAGTCGATGTCCATGTTTCATTTGTAACGGAAATAACCGCGAAGATTATATATATATATATATATATATATATATATATATATATATATATATATATACCTCTTTTCTTATTATTCTTTTCCTTCCTCTTCTTCTTTCTCTCCTCTCTCTCTACATATATATATATATATATATATTATATGTTTTGTATGTCCTATGCACGTTTATTTAAATATTAATATTTACATGTGAAAGTACTTTATGTATGAATATGTAGTCTTGAAAAAGATAGGAAATTGAAAACTACACATAGAAAAGTCAAACAAAATTTACAAAATAAAAGACAGGGATATTTTGATATGCATTCAGCGATATCTTGAATATTTCCTGTCGGTAACAAAATGAACGCAAGCATAAAAAATAAAATGGTGGTGGTGGTTGTGGTGATGGTGCTGATGATGCAATAATAGCGAACAAGCTAACAATGAGAAAACTTCGAATATAAAAAAGAAACGAATAATAAGAAAAAAACATTTCGCTGAAGATTTCTCGTTGAATGTTAGCCAACCTAAAACAGTACAATACAAAACACCACATCGTGCATACAATCTATAAATTGCTGAGTAAGCTGGAATGCACGATTTTTTATTTCAAAGATTTTTTACAATTTCTACTTTAATAAGATTACAAGGCGTTTTGAAAAAACTAGCAAATACCAAACAAGAAATAGGTTCAAACTTACAAATTTAGTTTTGTTTATTCTCAGGTCCAACACTGTTGTGTTTTATTCAGCCTTGTGGACTTGGAGTAATATTTGAAAAAAAACAAAACGAATTTTAGTAACTAACAAATGTTTATCCTTCAAGATTATATATATAAAGACATTTTTTATGTTTATACGTTCTTTTTATAGATACAAATATTTAAGTAAATGTTCTGTTTTTAATAAACAGTATTAATAACATTTACCGGCCTGAATGTCCGAGAAATGTTCATAGAAAATATGCGTCCTCCGCATATTCTATACAGAACAGTCATATAGCCTGACGTGCTTTTACCGAATGAGCCACAGAGGAGTGCTTAGGTTAGCA
>OZ038484.1:127623522-127648522 GCA_964036315.1 Acanthosepion esculentum | reverse complement strand
GATATCTCCAAAGCGTTTGATAGAGTTTGGCATGCCGGCCTTCTTCGCAAGCTCCAGGGTTATGGTATCACATGTCGATTGTTTGACCTAATACAATCATTCCTGTCAAACCGTGAATTGAAGGTCGTTCTCAATGGATTCATCTCCAGCTCATATCCCACTAACGTAGGTGTTCCTCAAGGCTCCATCCTACGCCCTACTCTGTTCCTCATATTTATAAACGAACTTCCTGATGCCATAGACTCCCAAGTCGGCATCTACGCTGACGACACCACAATTTACTCCTGCCTCAAACACAAATCTAGTGATGCTGACAAAGTTAACCTGGCAGTTCAAATTGAAAAGGACCTCCAATCGGTTGTGAACTGGGGCGAGAAATGGATGGTTAACTTTAACGCCTCTAAAACAAAACTGCTCTCTATTAACCACCACAAAGATCCATCCCTGCATCCCATTAGAATGTCTGAAGACCAACTTCTCGAGGGCTCCTCTCTGCGGCTGCTCGGTCTCACGCTGTCCGCTGATCTGAGATGGAACAAATACATCGAGTCAGTTGCATCATCCACCGCAAGGAAAGTTGGTCCCCTGTGCCGAGCCAGGAAATTTTTCTCCCCGGAATCGATCCTCCAAGTCTATAAATCGACCATTCGCCCTTGCATGGAGTATTGCTGCCATATATGGTCTGGAGCCCCTGCTGTTTGCCTCAGGGTTCTTGATAAGATCCAGAAACGGATATGCAATCTGATTGGCTCTGATCTGTCATCTCGTCTGCAGTTGCTCTCTCACAGACGCGATATTGCCTCGCTCTGTCTTTTTTACAAATACTTTCACGGTAATTGCTCCGAGGAGCTGCTTTCGCTTGTCCCTAGGCCTCATGAATTTAAACGTCCTACGAGGCTGGCATCCCGTTCCCACCCCTTCACCGTTGAAACTGTTAGATGTAGACGTCTCTTCTGCACCAACAGATTCATGTCTCGCACATCTCAACTGTGGAACTCCCCTCCCTATTACTATTTCCCTGACAAATACAATCTCCAACTATTTAAGTCTAACGTCAATCGACATCTCCAGTTGCCTTGATCTATCCACTTCCCTTCTCCACATCCTTTCACCTTTCATTCCTATCTGCTCTCGCTCCAAATCTTCTGTAACCCCCTTGCCTTGATCGATCCACTGTCTTTCTCTTTCTCCACATCCTCTCCTTTACCACTCCTATCTGCTCTTCCTCCAACCCTTCTATAACCCCTTGCGTGATAGTGGCCTCCAGCATTGCTTGGGGTGATACGCTTAAAATATATATATATATATATGTATATATATATATATATATATATATATATATATATATGAAGGAATATATTTTTAAGATATGCTTATGGAATAAAGTGCTCAATATCAGAGATTGACCGTATGGAAATATAAGAGGGAACATTGAAGTCAAAAACTAAGAGTAAACAGACTGTTTCATGCTAGATGAATGGACTGTTTCACGCTATATATATATATATATATATATATATATATATATATATATATATATATATAGAGAGAGAGAGAGAGAGAGAGAGTGAGAGAGAGAGAAAGAACGTACATGAAAATCAACAGTCACATCACTTTCGATTTCTCTAAGAGCTAATGTTGATTGTAATGTCCACATTGATTATATCTACAAACATTCAACGGCACCTCGACGCGGTGTAATGGCTAGCAAGCAAAATTACGACTGAGTAGTGAGTTCGATCGTCACTGTTTGCACCGTACTTTCGGTTTTGTGCCGCATTTAAGCTACGCTTGGAAAATCGCTATCTACAAAAGTTTAGTCTCAGAATCTGGACATTTTTCCCGGTTATATAACAAATTTATATATATATATATATATATATATATATATATATATATATATATATATTGTGTGTGTGTAAGAGAAAAAGAGAAGTTTTTTTGTCTTGGAACCACTCCTCAGTATTTAAGATGACTGAAAAATTTGGGCAGTGTCTGCATCAATTTTGTTAGCTAGATTCTGGAATAGCTTCGTCAGTCTTTGACGAGCCTTCCTTAGGCGGGACACAGTGTTTCGAGTGGCAGGAATATTTCAAGGCTGTGTAAGTGTTGGTTGTTCAAGATGATGAGCGTCCTGCGTGAGTCATCATCAGCAGAACGTCTTAAGGTGTGGGAAAAAATTTCTCAATTCGCCATGTCCCCCAAAACGTAATTGAGAGCTGAAAGGACGCCACTTCGAGATGGCAGGTGAAATTTAAACGGAATCGCAGACTGTATTGAAAGGCCTTCAGGACGAAGTATTCATAAATCAAGTTTTATTAAAGACCATTTTCCTTTAGAATGTTTGCTTTTATTGATTTCCCTTGCGATACGGGTAACGGATATTGAAATACATATATGCAAGAACCGTTCATATCTTCTTACTTCCGACCCTCAATGGCCATTATGTAAACCGGGGGTTACGGTTTTTAAATTAAATGAAATATCAATGACATCAATACACGCCCACTCACACACAATCGACAGACACATGCAAAATGGCCCCCAGTACCTCCATATATATATATATATATATATATATATATATATATATATATATATATAAAGACATATATATATATATATAAAGACATATATATATATAAAGACATTTTTTCCATGAATCTCTCACGTACATTCATAACTGCTCATGGCGTATCAAATGTAAATAAATGACGTCACACATTATGAAATGGACAAAGTCCGAGAATTATTTAAAGACATTTTTTTATGTTCATGCAAGACTGAAGTTTATAAGCAGTAAATTCGACCTTGCCAACCGAATGATGCTTTGTGGCCGAGCGGTAAGGCACGTCAGGCTATATGACGGTTCCAAATCGAATTCTGTCGAAGGACGAATATTTTCTCTGAAAAGTTCTCGGACATTCAGGGCCGGTAAATTTTAGTTAATACTGTTTATTATAAACAGAGCATTTACTTAAATACTTATATCTATAAAAAGAATGTAAAAACATTAAAAAAATGTCTTTAAATAATTGTCGGACTTTGTCCATTTCATATTATTTATATATATATATATATATATATATATATATATATATATATATATATATATATATATATATAGTTACTGAGGTGGATAAATCAAATGACTAGATATTAGAAACCGTATATTGGTGCGTTAGCGTGCATACAGAGGTAAGCGAATAAATACTTACTGAATTTAATTTAATGTATAAGAAAAACAATGCTCAATATGGTTAGAGAGAGATAAGTATATATTAATAAATATACGTATACCTACGTTCAGATTGCAAGTTATGTTTCGTTGTTTTAACACCTCGTGAGGCACAAATTATTTTGATTTTTTTTTAAGAAAATATTTTGCCTGATGAGTTGGTAGCACTTTTAACGTAAGGATATGTATAATTATTTATATATATATATATATATATATATATATATATATATATATATATATATATATATATATATATATATATATATATATATATATTAAAGGAAAAACAGACCACTTTAAGACTCCATGTAATAATCTATTTCGCCAAGCCCTTTATTAAAGGACACTGGCTCATCAGACTCCACTTCCAAACGGTGAAACGAAAAATGATAAATGAAAAATTGAAATAAACTTATACACTTTTGATGGTAGTATGAAGTTTATGTAATTTAACAGAGGCGGGTAATGAGGTGTAGTGTGAGAGACATGATCGAATTTAGAGAGAGTTTGCTTTAATATTTCAGTCATACTTAGTATTAAGGTGGGGGGGCATACATTGACATATTTAAACGGTTAACTTAACGGAAGTGTATATTGACAGGGAAGGGGGAGAAGAGAGAAACAAAGAAGGGAGGGAGAAGTAGAGAGAAAGAAGCTCTCATTAAGTTTTTCTAAGCCACAGTAGGAGAGATAACTTTAGCAATTTATGTAAAAATATTTCAATGTTTGATAGTAATTTAATTTTTAAAATTACCGAAGAAATTAAATTGATATTTGCTAGCAATTTAAAATTCTAACTCTTTTAACAAATAATTTTGGGATTTAATATTAAATAAATAGTATATTTACAAATAATATTAATAGAAAGTACATTATAATTTAAATTATAACAGTTTATTTATATTAATCTTTCAATATTGTAAATGATTGTTAAGGCAACATCTTTATCAGTTTGAGTCTAATTTATGAAAGTAATTTAAGACTATTTTTAGAGGGTAATCTCTTTATATATATATATATATATATATATATATATATATATATATATATATATATATATATATATGATTTATAAAAAAAACAACGAAATTTCGTTGTTGATGATTTTTATTTACTTTTTCAATAATTTAGTTTTTCGAATAATTATTAGGATTTTCGGTTCTTATTTGTAAATATAAGTTCCCATATTTAATCATTTTTTCTAATATTTTGTGTTGTTTGCTATGTATTTCATTTCATTTTTTTTAAATATTGTTAGTTTGATTTTTTTTTTTAATATCGCGTTAAAAACTTAAACCGGCGACAGAGCAAACAACAAAATCTATTTTTATACAAATGAATAATAAAATGATAGATTATATAAAAAATATTTTGGACAGAGGTATCAAAGCTCCATAGCAACAGACTGTGTCATACTTCAACGCAGACGTCAGATAAACTGACCTGCTGCATGAAACAGAATCTCACCAGTGATGCCGATATTGAAATTCATATATATATATATATATATATATATACATATAGGCATCACTGGTGAGATTCTGTTTCATGCAGCAGGTCAGTTTATCTGACGTCTGCGTTGAAGTATGACACAGTCTGTTGCTATGGAGCTTTGATACCTCTGTCCAAAATATTTTTTATATAATCTATCATTTTATTATTCATTTGTATAAAAATAGATTTTGTTGTTTGCTCTGTCGCCGGTTTAAGTTTTTAACGCGATATTAAAAAAAAAAAGAGAACTATGTTGTCTCGAAGTATCACTATTCCAATGTCTTACAGTAATCGTCTGACGCGACTGTCTCTGACTCTGACTCTGACTCTGACTCTCTCTCTGCTTCCTCTTGAGACGCAGTATTTATGGGGTATGGACTAGTCCATTACTATTATGGGTAGGTTCCCATAACATATATATATATATATGTTATGAAATGGATTAAGTCCGACGGATATTTAATATATTTTGTGTTTATATGTTGTGTATAAAAAGTATTAATATATATAAATGTAACTGATACTGTTTATTTTTAAAAAAACTGTTTATTTACTTAAATTCAATTGTATCTAATAAAAATAACGTATGAACAGAAAATATATTATATATACATGTCTATATATATTTATATATATATATACCTTATATTGAAATTTTGATTTTTCTTTCTTCCTCTTTTAATATAATTTTTTTCTTTTGCATTTTATGTTCTCTCTCTCTCTCTCTCTCTCTCTCTCTCTCTCTCTCTCTCTCTCTCTCTCTCTCCCTCCCTCCCTCCCTTCCTTTTGTCTGGACAAATTGAGTCCATTTCTTAAAAATACTTCGGTCTGAAGAGATGAATGTTTGTGTATATTCATGAAATAAATTATAACTGAATGGGTTTTTAAGGATTGTCTGTAAATATTATTATTAATAGTAGTAGTATTAGTATTAGTATTATTATTATTATTATATTGCTCTGTTTCTTACATTGAGCTATCTTTCAATTCATGTAAATAGAGCAAAGTTAAAATAAATAAAACCTAATGAGCCTGGTACTACCTACTTGGTATCACCACATGAGATTATCATTCTGAACTGACCAATTCACCCTGATGATCCCATGTTGTGAAACCTAGGTAGGTTATTATATATATATATATATATATATATATATATATATATATATATATATATATATATATATATATAAAGAAAGAATAACACTTTGATTTTGGGTAATATATAATTTTCTAAATAACTTCCCGGTGAACAATGACTGGCAAAACTAAAAGATTCGTACCTTTTCACGCTATCACCAGTTAGTCAGTAACTGTTCTTCTTTTTCTTTTTCGTTTTCTTTTTTTTCTTTTTTTTTTTTCTTTTTTTTGAAAATGAGTATTTTATACTCCCTCTGTAAACCACAGATATTAAGACGAGAATAGCTGTTGCCTCCATAATATGCTCAAACCAACTAAAATCACCGAGAGGGGAAGGCGTATACGGCAAAGAAGGAAATGACGATAAACTACTATTAATTGGGGAAAAATCCAGACACCAGAAAAAAACAAAAAACAAATGCTCAATAGCATAGTCGGAAGAAAGAGCCCAACGCCATATTTAATAGCAGAGCAGTAACAATTTTCTAAATAACTTTCCGCTGAATAATGATCGACTACATCTAAAAGTTTCGTGTAGTCCACAAAAAAGGATATATAGATATGTCTGTGTGTTTATGTGTGTGTTTATGTATTTTGCATGCTGTATTTCTTCAGAGGACTGAATACGTAGGCTAAGAATAGTTTACCCACTTGGTCTTCAACCAAATGTACACACACACACATATATATATATATATATATATATATATATATATATATATATATATAAGTGAACATAAAAGTCTGTTTCATGCTAGATGGACTGACGATTGCATTATATATATATATATATATATATATATATATATATATATATATAAGTGAACATAGATGGACTGACGATTGAATCTAGCATGAAACAGACTGTCGCCTCTAAGTGTTGACTTCTATGTTCACTTTTATATTTACACTCGCTCTATTCCTGATATGGAGCACTTTAACCCATAAATATAGCACACTTTAATACTATACTTCTTCATATATATATATATATATATATATATATATATATATATATATATATATATATATATTAATCTATTTTAGAAGCCCTTCTAGATAGTTTTACCGTCAATATCATTAGAAAAAATAAAAACCGTCTACATTTCTGAGATGAGGTCTTTTAATTATTTACGTTATTTACATTGTTCAGAGTGTTGTCATCATCTTTATTGCCATATTCACGACGTTTCGGCCGTTGTTCGGTCCGGACTTGAAGTTTCGAAGTGAACACTTTAATTCTAGTTCAACGTGCCATTCCTCTTCCTCAGTTATCTCCCTTTAACTCAATTCTTCAATTTACTTTTTTTTTCTTTTTTTTTGACACACAAATCTTTGTGTAAAGACACTGGATCCAATCAACGCTTTTATCTACTGGTCTATGTGTCCTTGAGAACATCAGTGTATGGATTTATGAGGACTTATAAATTTAATATCTCAATAACAATTTTTTACTAGACCTCATAAATATTATTTTTTGTTATTATTGCTTTTTTTTCTGTAACTCTTTATTACTGTTTTCCATATTGTATACATTTCTATGCTTGACCGGCTCATATGTGGTTATTCCTTAGGTTTTCCTGTTTTGCAGTGTTCTCTGTCTATTATTTCAACCACGTACTACAGAAGGCGTTGATCTATCTTTTTCCCTACTAATATGGTCAGGTACGCCTGATTTTTCTATTTTCATTCGTATTACGGTTTTTCGATCTGTTTCTTCATTATATTTCATACCATAGCTGCAAAGTATGGCATACACGCAGTCTTACAACATGAAACAAAAGTTATAACTGTCGACCAAGAGGCATATGAACAAGTAATAGTCAGTATAAGCAATGCCCAACAACGTAACAACTACCCTGGCTACATCACAGCAGCTCCGACCAACTGGAATAGAAGGGTACAAGAGGATAACAACACTCATGACACTTCCCAAATTACACACACACACACACACACACACATATATATATATATATATATGTATATATATATATATACATATATATATACACACATATATATATATATATACATATATATATATACATATGTATATATATATATATATATATATATATATATATATATATATATATATATATATATATATAAAAGTGGACATGGAAGTCAGCACTTAGAGGCGACAGTCTGTTTCATGCTAGTGCAATCGTCAGGCGACTATGTATATAATATACAAGGGTCAAACATTAATATTCCATGGTTATAATTTATTGCATTTGAATCGTAATCTCTCTCTCTCTCTCTCTCTATATATATATATATATATATATATATATATATGTAGTAATTTTTCTAAGCGCAGATGTGGCTCCACACTATCGGCCACATCTAAGCTGTGCTTAGAAAATTACTATATATATATATATATATATATATATATATATATATATATATATATATATAGATTATGATTCAAATGCAATAAATTATAACCATGGAATATTAATGTTTGACTCTTGTATATATATATATATATATATATATATATATATATATAATATATATATATATATATATATATGTTCATTTATTGTAAATCAAAAAGTAATTATTTTCTCTTGTGACAGAAAATGTGTTGTTCGATAAAAGAAAGACAAAATCACCAAACAGAGAAATATTCATCACTACACACAGATGATGCACTTGCAGTCAATACAAAGCAAAAAGAGTAAAAATTAACGTGTAAAGAGGAAGCATAAGAGAAATTGAAGCCAAGATTGTTGTTGCACTTGTATGACATCACCGTCAAAATTGCACTGCATCCTCTCGGCAGTCATATTCATCAGTGAAGAAATTGTCTGAGTGGATATGAAAATAATTGAATAATCACATTGTAATTAGGCAGTGTAATTAAATTCCAGCCAAAAAAATGAAAAGCCTGAGCACTAAAGTCTGATGCTGTAATATTATTACGGTTTATTCTCGGGAAGTCGAAATATAAGTAAATTCTTATAGAAGCTTAGTTATTCAGTTACAGACAAAAATGTAAACACACATGCTTACACCTGCAAAATGACCTCAATCTAAGTTCGTGCTTCGTGTATATATAATAATTTGTTTTTAAAGATTTTATGTAAAACAAATAAAAATATTATTATTAATAACAAGTATATGTATGTATACACGCACAGACAGACACAGACACACACACACACACATATATATATATATATATATATATATATATATATATATATATATATATACTAAAAAAATTCCCAGAAATAAATCAATACATATAGTGCAGATGCATTGAAACAGGAGTACTACTACTACTACTACTAATAATAATAATAATAATAATAATCATCATAATAATCATAATAATATTAATAACAGGGATAAGTTTAATCACAACATATATATATATATATATATATATATATATATATATATATATATATATATAGTTATTGAAAGGGGAGATAAAGAGTAGAAATAATGTATAGGTCTTAAGAACATAATGGATGGTGTGAGATTGAAAATATTGTATATTAGTTTGAATCTAATTCTAAAACATTTGGAACCAGTTCATTCCTTTCATTTAGCAATATACTTTGATTGTCAAAGTTAATGATTCTAATTCTGAACACAAGATTTTATTTTATATATATATAATATTTATATTATATATATATATATATATATATATATATATATATATATATAATATAAATATGATATAAATATTATATATATATATATATATATATATATATATATATATATATATATATATATATATATATATATATATATATATATGATGGACTCTCCCGTCGGTTTCAGCGTATGAGGTTCCGACAACTGTGCTTATTCAACCATGTGTGTAAGTCGCAAGTGATATTTCAGTCCTGCCAGTGATTTGCAAAGAAGTCCACAGATTGTGCAAGAGTGTGGATTGTTATATATAGTATATTGCAAAAATGCACATGCAATAAAATGTTCGATGTCAAATTTGAAGTACGAAATACAGAGGATTAAAATTTAATATAATTATAAATTTACCGACCTTCTTCCATGTACGCTCCTCTCAATTGAATTTACCAGTTACTGACCTACTCTTGTAGAAATAATGCTGTGATTATTAAAAAATTAAATTGAATCTTGAACGACTCAGCGACATTTGAAACTATATTTAAATGTGCCTGAACTTGGAAACTAGTTGACCCATTGAATTGAGAGAAACCATGTTCAAAGAAACTGGTCATTTACACATCTCTCCTCTCCTGTGACTGCATCGAATATCATATATATTTTAGTGACTAGTGTTGTTAAATAGATGAGACCTAGAGTCAGTAAAAAGGCTAAAGCAATGCACGATATCGACCTATATCCAATATACGTTTTGGTAAATGTTTCATAGATTGGGCCTGTCAATGTGAAGATTAGATCAGGTCTCTGTTGTCAGCGATTGCAGTGTTTAATTGCTACTTTGAAAGAGAAAACAGTTTGTTCCTTCTCGAAAGTGCTGTTTCATCATGGTAGAGAAAAGACCGACACATCAATGATGTGATCTGTAATGATCGCTTCAAAAATTATTCGACATTCTGATCTTAGTTTCTTCTGGCTGACTGGTCTGTTTAAATTTTAGTTTGATCTAGCTTACTGCTCCTTTTCAATGCCAATTTTATTTCGCTTTCTGATCTGTTTGAATGTCAACTTGAACTGGCTATCGTATCTGTTAGAATCTCAGTTTGATGTTTACTGATCTGAGTCAATCCCAGGTTGATTTGATTCTATAATGTATTTGAATCGCAATGTGATCATTCTTCTTTAACTGAATCATTATTTGAGTTGGCTGACTGATTTTTGTGCAATGGCAGTTTTTTTTATCTTATTGATTCATCTATTTAGTTCTCAATTTCATGTGGCCTTCCGATCTTTTGGAATTTCATGTAATTTTCTGATATATTTGAATCACAGTATTCTCTGACTTCCTGAACTTCTTTAATGTCAATTTGATGTTTAATTCGTTTGAATCTCATTTAATCTGACTTCGTCATTAGTTTTATTCTCAGGTTTATTTATCTATTTGATCTGTTGGAATCCCAATTTGATCTGGCTTTCTGACCTGTTTGAATTTTATGTTGATCAAGCTGTCTGAACTGTTAGAATCTGAGTCTGATCTAGCTTTCTGATTTGTTTGAATCTCAATTTGATCTGGGTTTTTTTCCCTTTAAATCTCAGTTTCATCTGTTTTTCCCCCTTGAATCTCAATTTGATCTGGGTTTTTATTCACTTTGAATCTCATTTTGATCTGTTTTTTTTTCCTTTGAATCTCAGTTTGATCTGTTTTTCCCCCATAATCTCAATTTGATCTGGGTTTTTATTCACTTTGAATCTCATTTTGATCTGGCTTTCCGAACCAAATGAAATGAACTCGAAAATCAAATGAATATTCAACTGTATTCATGTACCACTGATTTCCTGTCGCAATGTCTGTTTGCATAGTTCCTATTTAATCACCCATCCACATGCGCAAATCACCCATCGTACTCTGCCTATCATAATCCATTTTATATGAATGGCTGTATAACTTCTATCCGTGTATAATCTGCATTTGTTATTTTTCTGTGATATTCTTATTTTTCAGCTTAATATAAAATCAGTAATTGTTCTTTGATACCATTTATACCAACTCAGTTTTTCGTTTTATATTTCCTCTTCCCACGTATTTTCCCTGCTGATTCTCTCCTTGAATATGTTTTTTGAATTTGTCTTTCTCCTTTTGGGGCCTTCTCATTTATCAGCTTTCTGGCCGTCTATTCTTTCCAATATTAGATTTCCTGAAACTTTCAGCTGTTGTAGTCTTACACTATTCTGCTGAATGAAATCATCTACTATCTTGATAGAGGAATCGTCAGAATTCGCAAAGTTAACGAATCGTTTTTCTTTCCTCATAATCAATATCTTTTCTTTGCTGCGCCACCTCGTGACGTATTATGACCTTTTCTGTTTTGTGATCACTGTGAGTCCAATCTTCTCTCGTCGATTTTATGAAGGGCTTTGATATTTCCTCCTTTGATCGGATTTCTGCTTATTTTAGCTTGTAAAATTTTTGCTCGCTCTTCTTAACGTTGCCGACATTTACTTTCATCTTCTTCTACTTGATTCACTCCGCCAGGAATATTCCAACTTGCACTGTTTTTTGGGTTTTTTTTTCTTCTGTCGTACTCGCTATTATTCTATGTCATTTTTGTCTTCAGCATCAGCTTGTTAAAGAAGTTGTTATTTTTTAGTTACATCCTTTCTTTTTCTTATTTACCTCCAAATAACTCATAACTGCATTTGATTAAAAAAAAAAGAAACGGGGAAGGGCTTTTAAATTTAATAAAATCCGTAAGCAAATCACAAAAAAAACACAAATGTGTAAATGCATAATTTCACAGGTTGTACTTTAAATATACTTTTCAGGTTTTGTATTTTAAATAAATATTAAATCACGCTTGTTTTTGTTTCTACATATTAGGAGAGAGACAAAAAAAAAAAGAAAAAACGGAAATAATTTCATTAACTTTCTACTGAAACTAATATAAACGTGAAATGAAATTAATCATTCATTTTCCCTGTGACTATCCAGAACTGCACCGTTCGACGTGTTCACACATATAACAAATGCATGTAATTTTCTTTTGTCTGAAAAAAGAAAACGAGGTGAAAAAAACAAAAAAAACTAAATCAAATGCTTGCAAATAGTGAGAACTAAACCATAATCTTATAAAAACGACAAATGTTCCTGAAAACTTTCAAAGTCTCATTAAGTAAAAATGATGTTTCCTATATCCCCATCAATATTAATAATACATTACGCAGTGAGCTTTATCCGGGATATCATGGACAAAAATTATGTGCAACTCTTCAGGAAAATATGAACAACATGGATATATATATATATATATACACGACTCTCCCGACGAATTCTATGTATGAGGGTCAAGCAGATCAGTTCCTAAGAAAATGACAGCCCGACACCAGCACATGAGATTTGATTATAGTGGTGAAGGTTTTGTGCAGAACCAACCGCACTTTTTGAAGGGCCGAATACAGAGACCTGGTGCACTACGTGCCACACGGTCCCCAAACGACTCTTCGCAGGTTATGAATTCAGAGTTGTCCTTCTAGTTGCAATCCAAGGTTATAGAGCCCAGTCTGTCCTGCTATTTACCCATAGCTAGGGGGAGAAGAGGAGAATTCATACCTTTCCCCAGGGTCTTAGCACGTAAGTGAATGTAATGGATTCGACTGGAATTCGAACTCGGCTCTCCGATTCCTCAATCCAAGCTGCTATCCATTACTCCACCGTGCCTGCTATATATCTGGCGCAAAATAATAAAAGTGGGGCATAAAGTGAGATATACCGTATTTACTCGCGTATCACGCGACTTTTGGAAGACCTAATTTTGAAGCTAATTTTTAGGGGGTTGCATCATACACGAGATATAAAATAAGCATATGTACTGCTGGCATTTGCTATTGACCAAACTATCTATACATTTAGTGTAGTAAAATTAACTTCAAAATTAGCTCATCAAATGTTTTTCACGGCTAGTGGACTAACGGAAAACAGCGTGTAACATACTGAATAAGTGTACGAATAGTAAAACAATGATAAGACCCAAAAATTGATCAAAAGTTACGTAATGCAACAAAAGATGAAAAGTTGGGGAGAGACATGATCGGTTACGTCCTGAAAGAACTTGGCATATGAAATAAGAAGAGTCTTTTGGTTCTTACTGGGTATAAATTGAGGGAATATCTCTTTTTCCTTGATATTTCTGTTAACCTTAATACTGCTGGCGTCTAATCAGCAAATTTAGCTAACCTTTCATTTTTCTTTTTTATTTGACTTAATAGTGGCTTGTGTCTCAAAATCAATAATCTAGCAGATTTTCTTTTCTTTGTCAATGATAACGAGGTTATATTTTCTAATCTGATTTGGTCTCTTGAAATATAATTTACATTGTTTGTTTCTATTGATTTCTATTTATTCTTATATTATTATTCATTATGAGTATTGTTGTGGATTCCGGGAATGGAGTCCTGCACAAATAAATAAACAACGCCAGTGATTGAGATAGAAAAATAAGTGTATTAAACGTAAGAATACAGATTGAAGTGAAGATTAGTAGTCCAGGAATGCGGGTTAGTAGAAAGTATATGTACAAGTCTCTGTAAGTGAAGTCGTAATTATATATCTCTCTCTGGACTCTCGTATAACTCTCTGTGAACACCCTGTGTACTGTCTCCGTATCTCTCACCCTGATTCAACGTATCTCAACCCGCAGATATTCTCTCTGTCAGTATAAGTATACTTTGGACGAGTCCATCTTGTGAAAAAGGGGTCTGCCCCACAACAATTATCATTAGCTTTATTATTATTATTATTAAAAATATTATTTACATTATTCGGACTATTGTCCTCATCTTTGCCCTTTAACTGACATCCAATAAAAATGGCAAGTGGAACTAGAACAGTCTACCCCAGTGAGCGAAATAAATGGGTTCAGTTCGACATTCCAACTACCTGAAGACGGCCGGAGCGTACAGCGGCCGAAACGTTGTAATAAATATGGCGGCAAAGATGAGGACAATAGTCCGAATAATGTAAATAATGTACATAATACCGCATCACAGAAATATAGACAGATATTATTAAAAAGTATTTTTAACCTGTACTTGCTATATAATCACATGCCGGGTAATGACCGAGATTAAGCTAAGGACGTGTTTTTTGTTTGTTTGTTTTTTTGGTGTTTTTTGTTTGTTTGTTTTTTTGGTGTTTTTTGTTTGTTTGTTTTTTTGTTTTGTTTTGTTTTTTGTGTTTTTTTTTTGTTGTTGTTGTTTCCACTTAAACAAAAGGCAACTAGAAGCAAAAAACCTGGAATGGACAAAGTTCTTCGTAGGATATGGGCCGTGCTGGTTAGAACTATTTTGCGGGTTTCGTGGAGAGATGGTGCACCCGGGATTTTGTTGAGTTGTTCTTGAGTTCTTTTCTTTATCAGGCCAAAAGCTCCAGCCACAATTTTTAAAAAGTTCATAATTTCAAAGTGCGACATTTTCTTTCTATTTCCACCTGCAGGTATTTGTATTCGCTTAGTTTTACAAAAAACCTTCACAGAAATGTTTTTTTGCCTCTTGGTAGGCTCATGTCAATCGTTTTGCTAAACGTATCTCTTCTGTCAAATAATAATGTCGAAAAGATTTGCTAATAGTTTTCTTCTTCTTTTTCATCGTTTTTCATCATCATCATCATCATCATCATCATCATCATCATATTATTATTATTATTATTATTATTATTATTGTTTATGTTATATTATTATCATTATTATTTATTTCCTTTGATATCTGCCGTTTACACATTTCTTTCCGGGTCCTTGCCCAGGGACCTAAGGTTAGAAATGGTATCATGACACTTTCCACTGCAAAACAAATTATTATTATTATTATTATTATTATTATTATTCGTCTGCTTATTAGTATTATTATTATTATTACTATTCGTCTTATCGTTATTATTATCATCTTCATGCATCGTATGTTCTCATCATATATCTGATATCCATCGCTAAAGGCTGTGTGATGTAGAAGATTGTATCAATAATCACAAAATTTCCTCAACGCATCTACTCACGATTCCTGTGTTTCCGACATAGGTCTAAGTGTTCCTTTTATAAACAAGATTCTAACCTTTATATTCTATAGAATCAGCAGCTCCTTTATTTTTGGGTTTTGTTTTCTCTTTGAATTTTTACCAAGTATACCGATATTAATAGGCATGATGGACACCTTCATATTTCATGCTTTAAAAAGATCATTAGCTTGATTTGACGAATTAAGAAAAATGGTTAACGACGCCAGACCTTACAAAAGCTAAAATAATGTTAGAAAATTAAAAAAACAAGAGATAAAGACGTCTCAACGAACTGTGAAAACTTCCTTTAAAGATCCTGAACGACTTTGACGAAGGTTTAATAAGGAGGGACGCCTGCACGGTATCAAGATGGTATTTATAAAAATATCAGATGAAATTTTCATGCTTTCCAGAGTCGAGTAAATGTCGAAAAACCCAAGATGTCGGATTAGCCATCAAAAGGTGTGACTCATCGCCAAAATTCCTTTAACAAATATGAATCAAGACGACCAAATAAAATTGAAAATAGAGTAAAAATCAAAACATATTTTCCAGCTGTCCTTTTCCCTGATGTAAGCGGTGTTTCTCATTAATGAACTCAATAGGTGGAGCAAACATTGGTTAGCTAATGGAGGAAAGGTCCCTCACTGGTTGAGACGTCGGCAAGATGGAGGTGGTATACTGCTTTGGGAAAGGGCTATATAACATGAAGTAGTTGGCCTATGTTGAGTTCAAGATGTAATTAAGGCGACAACTCAGAAAAAATTCACTTGTCGAGTCCAAGATGAGTTTCAGAAGGAAATGGTTTCTTACGCAAAGTTCCATTATTTTCAAGGAAGAAATCTAACGAATGTCTAAATAAATTGTTTCGAAGACGCGGTTGATCAAATCGGCCGCTTTTTCGTTTGACATTAACCGGATTCAATACTTGTGGATCATTCTGAAGATGAAAGTTTCATTCACATTTAACAGCCAAATGAACGTTTGAATATTCTCCCGGGTGTTGTGCAGTCGACGAAGAAATGCATCATCATCATCATCAACAACAACATCATCATCATCATCAGTCCTAAGAACGGTTGCAGCCTCAGCGCAACTGAGCAGCAGACCAGATTCACCCCACATACATGTTCTTCATTCCTGCGTAGCGTCTCTTGGACAATTAAACCTGACAGAGCCCATCCCACTCCAAGTCAAAATAAGAGCCGGCATCCTATGACTTGAATGCTCGCCTTAGTCAGGGACATGTTACCGTTGATTCAATCGAGGGAACACTGCTCTAGGTTTTGACTTCAATTTAGAGAACACTCCGCCCAGAAATGCCTTGTCATCACTCCACTGTTAGTATGGGAAATCCACTTGGTCCATGCTTTTCCAACTATTACATGTCCCACGTAGAAAATACGATATTTACACATGTCCGTAAACTGAAAATATATATTCGCCACGTAGATGATATTTTTATTTTAACAAATAACATTAAATAAATAGATAAACTTAAGAGCATATTTGAGAAAACTCCGTTCTTAACTTTACCTATGAACTTAGTCAAAAAAAAAATTCCATTCTTAGATGTTCTCGTAGAATACAGCAATAACACTTTCATTACAGCATTATATATAAAAAGCCCACTAGCAAAAACTCGTGTCGCCTTAACTTTAAAAGCGAATGTCCACTTAGTTACAAAATAACAGTAATAAAAAAAATTTCTAAAAAGAGCACACCAGAATTCATCCTCTCGACTACTCTTCCTCAAAGAAATTAATAATGGTAAACAAACACTAATAAAAAACGGCTTCCCTAACCACCTTATAGACCAACAAATTAGACTATTTTTCCCCAAAGTAAGTAATAACGATAGTTAACAAACAGTCAAAAATCACATATACATTTATTACAAAAAGCAAATGCACATTAATTACAAACAAGACGAATCTTCACTAAGACATATTATAACGAAATACACTACCCCAATTGGCCCTAATAAAAAAAAATCAAATTAATTATCTATTATAAAAAAATTTAAGACAGCTATCCTTATCCTAAAAAATAACAACACACCAGCAAAGTCAAAATTACAAAGAACGAATATTATCTATGAATTCAAATGCATGCTTATCCAGGCGCCTTACATTACACCTATCTGATCACAACTCCATTAGAACCCATTTGAACATACACGCAAATTTAACAGACTCCATTAGAAACATACTAGTAGAAAACACAAATATATTAACTGCATCCACCCGTAAAAAAAGATTAAAAATAATGGAAGCTTTAATAATAAAAAAGAGAAAAAACAACTCTTAACAATATTAACTACAAACAAGGCCATAATGTGCTAACCGTATTCGGAAATTAAAACATCCCTACTACACACTAAGACATACACATAATGCACACACTGAAGCTGAAAATCGAATCAGCCTTGATAATGGCTAAAGGTATAGCCGAAAGCGCTCGAAAATATAAAACATTTGGACAGTTTCTACACACTCTTTGTCCAGAAAAGAAAGCTCTTGTCCGAACATAAGAAAAATGAAATAAAAAGCTAATAAGTAGTACCTTATCTGTCGTTTTTAACGAAACATGCATAAACGAAATACTACTGCCTAAATATACAACTATATATATATATATATATATATATATATATATATATATATATATATATATGTATGTATGTATGTATGTATGTGTGTGTATACACACACACACACGTATATATATATATATATATATATATATAAAAAGTGAACATTGAATTCAAAATTCAGAGGCGACAGGCTGTTCATGCTAGACGCAATCGTCAGACTGTCAGACGATTGCGTCTAGCATGAAACAGCCTGTCACCTCTAAGTGTTGATTTCAATGTCCACTTTTATATTTACATTCGCTCTTTCTATTGACATTGAACACTTTATCCCATAAATATAGCACACCTTAAAACTATATTTCTTCATATATATATATATATATATATATATATATATATATATATATATACACACACGGTTCTAGTTTCACGTCCTACGTGCCATGTCTCATATAATAAAATTAATATTATTATGTTCAATGTAATAGTATCACTTATCTCCTGTTAACTCATCTCTCCAATTTCTTTACTGCCTTAACCAGTTATTGAACTCACAACTCATTGGGTCCTGCCAATGCATCAAATCAATGAATTTACTCACTGTGCCATGTGTCCTTAAGGACATCTGTGTATGAATTTCTGGGACATATAAACTCAGAACCATTTTTAGCAGTGCTCTTATTGCAATTTTTGCTGTTATCATTACTATTACTATATATATATATATATATATATATATATATGTGTGTGTGTGTGTGTGTGTGTGTGTGTGTGTGTGTGTGTGTGTGTGTGTGTGTGTGTGTGTAATAGATCCGTTGGTATATAATCCAGGTGGATCTTAGTAATATAAGGTATTAAAACTGATCCATAGAGAGGGCTCTGGGTATTATCACAGAGCATATATTTTATAAAGCAGGAAATAATTTCATCAAATTTTACTTTAATAGCTTGGTTTCCCTAATTATTTAACCTATCCTTAATGGTGTAAATGGATGATATATATATATATATATATATATCATTGCATATATATATATATATATATATATATATATATATATATATATATATATATATATATATATATATATACACGCTCTATCAAATATATTGAGCACTTTATCACATAAATATAGCACACCTTAAGACTATATTTCTTCATATTCAGCTCCTCATAAATAGTAGAGCACTTTCGTTACATTTATACCACAGCATGGACATAGAAAAATGTAGCCTTGACTACTCCCTAAAAATCATACCCATCCCTTTCTCTTGCACATATAAACTAAAATTAATTGAAAAACAGAACGTTTCATAAAAAGAATGAGATAGAAAGTCCACTTCTTTTTAAACCAGGACTATCACAATAACAATACACACAAGGAAAAATACGGCTTCAGAACAAAAAAATGTCCCCCGCAACAAAAAGAATTAGACGACTTCGAGAAGGACTTAACTGACCTAGTTAGAAACATAAAATTCCATAAAAAACAAGATGCATTTTAAAAAAACTAAAAGAGGATATAACTAAAATAAACAATTCAGCAAAAACAGTAGAACACGATATCGATAAGGAAGCTAAAGCAACCACCTAAAAATTAGACCTAGATGACCGAATAAGTTGCATCAGCAAGGCGCAAGACTTTATCACATTAAAAGACCACAAAGAAAATTTCAAAACCAACCCTGCATGCAGACCCATAAACTTAGCCAAAAGCGAACTAGATAAAATAAGTAAAACGATACTAGAAAGAATTAATTCCGAGTTAGGAGTAAACTAGTGGAAAATCACAAAAGCAACTATTGACAGGTTCCACAGCATAAATAACAAAAAAACATGCCAATTCCTACAATTAGACATAAAAGAATTTTACCCAACCATTACAGAACCCATGCTAGATAAGGCCATCAACTTAGCTGGGTAGCAAATAATAATAAAACCATACGAAATCGACATCATTATTCACTCCCGTAAATAATTACTATTTCACAATGAAGAAGCATGCATAAAGAAAGATGGGATTTTTGACACTACAATGGGAAGCTTTGACGGTTCAAGATATACGAAAGTATATAATTACTACACGAACTAAGCAAAATAAGAAATAGAAATGACATAAGACTCTACAGGAACGACGGTCTCATAATCTTAAGAAACGTCAACAAACAAAACACAGACAAAACTAGAAAAGCAATAATAAAGATTTTCAAAGATAACGGATTTGACATAGATATAAGAATTAATCTAAACGAAGTAGATTTTCTAGATGTTACCTTCAACCTAAGAAAAGACACATATAAACCATACAGAAAACCCAATGATAAACCACTCTATATACACACATCTTCGAACCACCCGCTTTCTATAATCAAACAGATAACAAAATCGATTAACCGCAGGCTTTCCGACAATACCTCCAATGAATCCATATTTAACAAATCTAAGAAACACTACGAAACAGCCCTAAAAGATAATGGATTCCCAGCAACACTCACATACTCACCACAGAACACAAAAAAGGACAACAGGAAAAGAAATATCATATGGTTCAACCCACGGTAAAGCAAAAACGTATAAACAAACGTAGGAAAAATATTCTTCTAACGCTTACACAAACACTTCCCGGAATCAAGCACCCTACACAAAATATTCAACAAAAACACATTAAAAATCAGCTACTGTTGCAAAGATAATATGGCACAAATAATAAAAAAAGCACAACAGGAAAATTACGAACCAATTAAACCCACGTGTTACTGCAGAATAAAGAGCGAATGCCCCTTAAACGGTAATTGTTTACAAAACAACGTAATATACCAAGCCACGATAAAATCACCAGATAATGAAGAAAAGGAATACATGGGAGTAACTGAAGGACCCTGGAAACAAAGAAATTATGCACACAAAGCATATTTCACAAATAGTAAATATGCGAACAGCACAATGCTTTCTAACTATATCTGGGAAATTAAAAACAAAATGAACATCACACCAAAAATATCTTGGATAATAAGGAAAAGATCATCAGCCTACAACAACCAATCAAAAACTTGCAAACTTTGCTTAGAGGAGAAAATAGCTATCATCACCTTCCCAGACCAAAATAAATTATTAAATAAAAGATCCGAGCTCATCTCACAATGCAGACATGAAAACAAATTTTTACTACGTTACTTAAAAATCGAAAGCTAAAAGAATAAACAAATAAAATAAACAAATAAATAAATAAACAAAATGACAATAAAATAAGTAAAATAAATTAACCCAAACAAATTACAAAATCACACCCGTTAGAATATAAGAAATAGAATAAATACATAAAGAAATAAAAAAACAAATTCAATGAACCAAAGTAAATAAAGTAAATAATAAACAAATTAACAAACCATTATGACCAAAATATTAATTAGACTATAAAAATAAAAGCAAAAATCGGACGAAAAACATACCTATAACTGTTATATAACGATAAAAAATACTACCTTAGTTAAAAAACGAAAACTGAAAAGAGTAAATAAAAATATACAGTATAATAAATAAATAATAAAAACAAGTAAAATATGTTAATCTAAATTCAACCAAATAAATAAACTAACAAACCGATCCCGATAAATTAACCGTTAGAAAAAACAAATAAAGACAATCAATCCAAATAAATACATGAAGTAATTAATAAATTAAAAACTGCTCCCGCCGAAATAATACTTAGAATAAACAATCAACACCAAAATTGAATAAATATATTTAATTATCTTCCCAACCAAAACAAAACGATTAAATAAGCGATATAAACAATTTTTTACTACGTTGATAAAAACACCGATTAAAATGAAAAAAAGAATAAATATATAAAATGAAAAATGAAAATAAAATTAAATAAAAATAAACAATGACAAGCAGAATAATTTAACCCAAATAAATTAATAAACAAATAAACGACTTCCGGTAAAATAACCGCGAAAATAGACTACCCACGATGCAGCACTGTATATATAATTAGCTGAGAAAAATAACAGCACTCGTGGCCTGAAGATTGCGAATTTTGACTTCAATGTTCACTTTTATATATATATATATATATATATATATATATATATATATATATATATATATATATATATATATGGAGGGGTATGTGTGTCTGTGTGTGTGTGTGTGTGTGTGTACAATATTGTATATGTATATAAGTATGAATGCATGTGGGTATATATATATTTGTGTGTGTGTGCGTGCGTGCGTGCGTGCGTGTATTGTACAGCATGATTTATTCCATTAGGTGTTTCGGTATTACTTACGGATTTTTGGAATCTATTTTTTAGATAATTTATTCTAATTTTAAATTGTTTTGTCTTTAAATCCCTCATCACTTAATAATATAAAACCCTTGTTGTCTAAATACAATATATTGGCAATCCTATGAAAACATATATAAGGTTGGTAGAGCTTGGTATCCCTTAGCAGGGACCTAAATTCATTTACATACAACCAAAGGCTTTGGTCATAAATAAACTCCCATCCCGGCCCATCTCTCGTTAGGGAGATACCTCACGCCCTCCCTTGTCACAAACCGAGGGTCCTTATCTAAACGAGTCGTCCCTTTGAGTAGGCCTGTACCTTCTCCCCGACTGCTATCTAAGCTAAATTCAAACACCCTGATTCCGAGACAGTCAGTCTAGGGCTGAAGACTAGCATAAGGTTGTGACGGTTTGAAATAGACTATACTCACATGAGGTAATTTTGTATTTTTACCATATATATATATATATATATATATATATATATATATATATATATATATATATATATATAGATATATATATATATATATATATATATAGATATATATATATAGTGAGAGAAAAAGGTGTCGGTATGTGCGTGTGATGAGTGTATAGACATCTTTATAGACATAAGCTTTTAAACACACACATACATACATATATATATATATATATATATATATATATATATAATTTATATGAGTGAGTTTCCTGATATAGTTTTATAGATGTGTTTGTGCTAGTATATGCGCAAGAGAAAATTATTTATTTAGATTCAGATATCGATAATCGGAAACTTCTTAATGCGTTTAAGTTACTCGAATCTCGTGCCAGGAGAACCACAATAGCCATGTATTCCTCGACAGATCAATCTTGTCCCTTTTGTCCTGCTCACATTAGTGCAGTGCAATCTTATGGATGACCTTTTCTCCACACGCCATGATCCCTACGCTATTTTAGCCTGAAGCACTGACCCTCGATTTCTTTTGATTGATCCAACTTTGCTAAGGTCATCTGGATCATCGGGACACGAAAGCATTTCTCGGTAAGATAATTAAAAGAAGGTCCACATATAGAAACAGAAGCAACGATTTTCTTCTCTATTTCCCTTAGGTGAGCACGATTTCAGTATTTACTTCTTTGAATATATGAAGAGAATATATGCATAAATTTTATAGATACATTTTATACAGCGACAGAGCCTGCTGGGAGTAAAGATTTTTATAACCAATATATAACTAAAAAAAATACTAAATTGTGTAATAACATTTTTCTGTATAGTTTTATTAAGGCTTTTAAAAATAACAAAACATGAAAATGTTTAGAAATTTATATTTGTAGACGCGACTCCCTTAACCGGAGGCGACTGATCAACTAATATATAAAACATAAAGCTTACATACGGTATGGTTAGTTAATTTTATCTCATAATCTCATAGAATGAATTCAACACTCTTGCGATGTTTTGTGTGACGAACGTTTTAACCATTAGCTTATAGAGTATCTCTCATAATACGAAGTGCTACCTACTTTGGTCCAAGGCTATCACTGCGAGACATTGGATGAGGTGAAAGCTTACACCAAAGTAATCATGTCTTACTTGAATATTTTGTTTGCGTTGAACCAACAGCGAGATTTAAATTATTCATATAGAAAAGAGAGTGATTGTTATATATCATGTATTCAATCCTATATATATATATATATATATATATATATATATATATATATATATATATATATATATATATATTATAAATTAATAGATTTAAAATATGGTTTTACCGCTACACAGTGATGACCATGTTTCAGAAATGGAAGCTAAGGCCCCTGAATTTAATTTTGTTATTAAACCAAAGACATTAGTTCCATTTCCTCATCAAGCGAATTTTGGAGTAACTTACTTTTTAAAATTTACGGTTGTTAACGGCACAGGAAAGATTCATAGTTTGAGGGTTTCCAAGGTTACCGATAAATCCATTCATCTAGACAAGGGGTGGTAGAGGGTTCAATTTTTAATTTTCGTTGTCTGAGACAACGAAAATTAAAAATTAAAAATTGAACCCTCTACCACCCCTTGTCTAGATGAATGGATTTATCGGTAACCTTCAAGGGTTCAATTTTTAATTTTCGTTGTCTGAGACAACGAAAATTAAAAATTAAAAATTGAACCCTCTACCAGCTTGGAATCAGGCAGAATCCGTGAGCTAATTAAAAATATTCCGGGCCGGCAATCATAATTTTTGGGATTTTCTAGTTTTCCTTACAGCGATTGTTTTTGGACTCAGCTATCTTGAATTCTACTGATAAAAACATTTAAAGGGACACAAGTTTCTAAATTTCAATAGCTCATGCTCAAATGAAAAACAGTTACTGTTCTCAAATTACAGTGTTTCAAAATAAAAATGTCCGTGTTTTCAACTTTAATCCTAGAGGCCTTAGCCCAGTATATCTTACTATTTTGGAACAAGTCCTACTCTGTGAACAAATTAAAAACATCCCGGGCTGGATCCGGACCCGCAATCCTGAAATTTGTAATTCCAAAGTTTTCACTACTGCGATTGTTTTCGGCGATTTTTTACGTGAT
>OZ038484.1:127541022-127618522 GCA_964036315.1 Acanthosepion esculentum | reverse complement strand
AACAACCTACTAATATCCTATCACTAGTACAATGTAAATGGTATTATTTATTTGATTTGACTTATTCTCACAGCCGCAACTAATGTTTCATTTAACAAACAGTATAAATTCGGTTATTAAGTCAAAATATATCGAATGAATATTTGCTGATTTATATCGCAATCACGAAAAGTACTAATTCCGTTCGTTTCCAGAATCGAGGTTAATCCTTTAAAACAAAGAATCTCATCGATCGTTTCAAATCGATACGTAAAATTGAATTCAAATTTTATGATCAGAATAAATAATATAGATCAGGTAAAGATGATAGCGTTCTGATTGTGTTACGAGTTCAGTGCGTCTGAAACATTCATTCGTTCTATTATAATTTGAAGGACGTTTTCTCGTATTTGGAGAAAAAAAAAGTGCAGTGTTCCAACCAGATTTGTATGGATAGCTCCATCGGTAAAAATGCTGGCGACATGCTCAGCGGCTATAGATGAATTTTAGAAATCAACTTGTTAAGACTTTGTCAATTTACGCAGGGAATTCAAACACTTCAAACCATACATTGTATAACGTCACTTATCGTTTACAATTTTATATGAATAGAGAAGCGTAATAAAGAGACACGGTGGCGTAATGGATTGATGAATCGGAGAGCTGAGTTCGAATTCCAGTCGAATCCATTACATTCACTTAAGTGCTAATACCCATGGGAAAGGTATGAATCATCTTCTTCCACACCCCAGCCATGGGTAAATAGCAAAACAGACCGTTGCCACCCAAAGCTTTTGAACCCGTTCTGTCCTATAGCCCTGGATGGCAACTGAAGAAAGAAATGGTAACCTACTGCAGGAAAAATCTGTCTCGTCAGTCACGTATCGAAAGATACATGGTTGCCTATATCACATATGGCACATGACTGACTGAATATTTTATTAAACTGAGACTAAAATGTGTTGAATGATGTATCTTTTTAATGTGTTGCTAAAATTCAGTATTTATTATCATCTGCCGGCCTCAATATTCAAGAAAACTTCCTGGAAAAAATATGCTCTCTCCGGCAGTACTAGTAAAAAAGAAACAGGAAAATCTCTTTAGAAACAAAGAAAAGAATGCTGGACTTCTATGCGATATTTTGCCTATATAGTAGAGAATTCAGGATAATCTATCTACAGATGACTAGAAAATTGGAGACAGCAAAAATGTGGTTCTGCATAAGGATTCTGAGACTTCCATGGCTGGAGCAAATAAGCAACGGGGAGGTCTTCAGGAAAATAGGGCCATGGGTGTCTACACCAAGTAATTATTTACCCGCTGCCCCGCGCAGCAAAATGTGGCACAAAGCCGAGTTTAAAGTGGGTTATCCGAGCCCGTAAGCTCGGGCAAAAATTCCCTATAGACCACGTAAAAACGGAGTCAGTTTCCCGAGACGACACTCTGCCCTTCGGCATATCCTCGGTGGGAAACCCATCCCTCTCCAACTAAAAGCACAGCTGATATCCTCCAATCTGAAGGCTCTGGTCACAGACATGTGGCTTTTGATTCCATCGAGGGAATTCTTCCGGCCTGGACGTTGATTTCAGCCTAGGAAGCGCTCCGCCCAGCAATGCTGTGCCATCATCGCACAAATTGCATACATAGCTAATAAGCATAGTCTGCACCATCATGCAGTCTGGATTTTGACCCGACAAGAGATTCAACGCCCCTTTCACAATGTTTTTTTTTTAATCTTTCTGTGAGTCTGGACACCTTCTTCACCGGAAAGGTCTGTTGGAGGAACCGCTTTAACCGCCGATGACCAGCAGTTAATACTTGCTTTACATGGTACCAAAAGCACTCGTAGAGTGACTTAACAAAATTTCAATGTGGGCTTTCAAATAGCTTGGAGACGCCCTATTCCTGTCCAAGCTCCTGACCGACACAGCCCGAAATATGGTGTTAGTTACCTTCCGTCCGTACACTAAGAAATAGTATTACGTTAAATTCATTACACAAACTCACGTGCTAATACGCTTGGGAAAGGTTTGAATCCATCTCTTCTCCCTAAACCCCCAGCTATGGATAAATAGCAGGACATACTGGATCCTCGAGCCTTGCTTGGCAGCCGGTCTAGCAGAATTCAAACTTGAGGGCTAGTGTACGGACTAAGGGCGAACTCACACCATATCGGTCAGGAGATTGGAGAGGAGACGGGCGCCGCCAAGCTATCTGAAAGCCCACAATTAAAGGATCATGAGGAGGAGGAATCAAATCTGCTTTTTTTTTTCTGACCTCAGGTCCCCCTCCCGCGATTGAAGCAGTAGAAAGACTGACGACGATCATGGCGATGATGATGATGATTGTACAATTTTAGCATTCATTTCGATATCTGTAGATTTCTTTCGCTTCAACATATCAAAGAATTCGCATCTGCAGAACAATAGGTAACAGTAAACAACAAAGAAATATTCTTTCTGTACAGAACGCCTTAAATATCCTTGAGAAAACCGATAATCTCATTACTTTCACGAAAAAATAGATGGAATACTCAGATTAAGCTGTTTATACGGCGTATTTTAAAGGCTGTTCTTAGATTTTTAGATTTGTAAAACTTCCAAATACACTTGGTCAAATTTATAAACAGCTGGGAGGAAAATCGATCGATTTTTCTATCGTGGCCTATTTTGAGTCGAACCGCTTAAAGAATCTGTTTCTGAATGGAATTTTACGAAGTTTCGGTATCCAGTTCAATTACATATGTATAAATAAACATAGATACAGGATTAGGATTTTTTAAAAATATCAAGTATGAAATAAAATTCTTTCAAAAACGTATTAGAAGATTAGCGCTGAATATGCTTCTAGAGTATCTTATACTTTTCTCGGGATCTCAAGGACACACTGATTTATTAAAATCATCGTCTAATCTACACAGATTACGCTGCCGAAAGATACCTAATACCCTAATAAATTATATTAAAATGCCACAAATTTAAAGTTTATTAACGTTTAATTATTTTCCACATGCAGCCCTTTCCCAGATTCGAACCTTTGCTCACAACTCGCTACTTTATCACTATTTGCACAGCAAATGTTAATTTTGTGTTTCATTCATTTCGTCCACCGCAAGAAAAGTTGGCTCCCTGTGCCGCGCCATTAAATTTTTCTCGCCGGAGTCGATCCTTCAAATCTACAAATCAACCATTCGCCCTTGCATAGAGTATTGCTGCCATATATGGTCCGGTGCCTCTTCTCAAGGTTTTTGATATGATCCACAGACAGATATGCAATGTAATTTTCCCTGATCTGGCATCTCGTCTCCAGTCGCTCTCTCACAGACTTGCCGTCGCCCCCCTCTGTCTTTTTTACAAATACTTTCATGGTAACTGCTCCAATGAGCTGCTCTCGCTGGTTCCCAAACTTCATGAATTTAAGCGTTCTACTAGGCTGGCATCTCGCTCTCACCGTTTTAATGTCTAAAATGTTAAATGTAACCGTCTTCTACTCCAATAGCTTCATGTCTCGCACCTCTCGCCTGTGGAACTCCCTCCCTTTTTCCTGTTTCCCTGATAATCTACAACTATTCAAATGTAATGTCAATCGACGTCTCCAGATGCCCTGATCTATCCCCTAACCTTCTCTTTATCTTTTCCTATATCACTCCTATTTGCTCTAACTCCAACTCTCTGTAACCCCTTGCGTGCTAGTGTCTTCCCGCTTTGCTTGGGGTGAAACGCTTAAAAATAAAAGTTCCGCCAGTTCAACCCTAACCAGCTAGTACCTGCCATTTACACCGGGTGGTATTCAACCTCATTCTATTTGCATTCAATTGAGGAGAAGGAAGTTCTACTCAGCCGTCTTCTTCCCCGTTACTGTTACTCTATGGAAAAGACACTTCCCCGAACACTACGTCATATGGCCATATTACATTGAAACCCTCTTTCTCGTATGAACAACAAATTTGAGCGAGGCCTAGCCTGATGGGAGACCGCTTAGCAATACCAAGTGCTGTAATTTATAATGTACGGGTGGCGTCATGGATAACGGCTCTTATTTGGAAATCGGAGAGCTGAGATCCAATTCCAGTTAGGTTTCTTATATTCATTTAAGCGGAAATGCTGTTGGGGGAGGTATAAATCCACCTCTTCTCCCTCCAGCTATGGGTTAATGATTAGGGCTTGTATCAATAAATCGTAATTATCTCCAAAACATCTTATAATCTAAGAATATTTCCTGGCTCTACATAATCTTCAAATGGATGATGGGCCATAAAAAGCAAATCAGTCAATTTAAAACTCCGATTACTACCATCTTAAGTTCTAAAATTCAAGAGTCAACCTCTACTTACCCCACATATATATCCCATAATAATTACTTATTACTACCTTCGTATATACCCTTACAGTAATCTTACTCAGTCCATGCTTTGAATATTGCTGCCACATCTGGTCTGGTGATCGTGCTATATATTTAGAGATTCTTGAGAAAATCCTAAGAAGAATCTGCAAAGTTAATGGTTATGACCTGGCATCTCGGCGCCAGTCACTTTCCCACCGCCGTAATGTAGCCTCCCTGTGCCATTTCTATAAATAATTTCCTGGTTGTTATTACCTGTATGGTAACTAGATTTCATGAATTTAAGCGCAGTACTAGATTGGCGGCAAGGTCACCTCATTTTGCAGCTGTAATGGCTAGATGTAACCGTAAGTTCTATGCTAACAGTTTCTTCTCTTCGACTTCTCGCTTGTGCAACCCTTTTCCAGTTTCTTGATTCCTGGTCAACTTTGCTTTTCAAATATTTAAATGCAATGTCGGTCGTTATTTTCTGTCTTCTTAATTCTTGTTCTTTGTCCTCACTCCTTAATAGCATTAATCACATATTCTCTCACGCTCAGTAAGCCCTTTGCGTCTTAATGACTTTATTGCCTTGCTTCGAGGAAAGAAATAAAAAAGTCTCGACCTAGAATTGTTCTTGACCCTTGTATTGAGTGAACAATATTTGAAATAAACTTCCTTCCTTCGACTGAATAGCGACGAAACCGTGATGTGTTTTGGATTCTGCGAAGCGACGGAGTCTTTGATTGGGTATAGCTGTCCAGGCTCATTCAAGTGTTCCCATAAATTTGTCGAGCCTGTCAGCCATGCGTGCAGGAAATGTAGTTTCTCCGTTATATATCCTCAATGCGGTTAATATCTGGTGAGTACGGTTGCCATTTGAAGTCAGATGAATTGGTGGAAACAGCTACATGCCGCCGCACACATGATGTGCTTTGGAATCATGTCGCTAAAATAAAGCATCGATAACGAGATTATATACTACTGCATAGTTATTAATAAGTTCTTTTTTCTTAAAGTCTAAAAGAAATTATCTCATAATTATAATCCTACGAGCTGATATCATGACCAATAATTTAATTTTCGGATTAATCAACAAAGGCTCTGTAAATTTTCTTTTTCTGCTGGATTCCGCGGTTTTGAAATTGCTTGAGGCCTTTGCATATTGAATGTGTCAAATATTGTGTCCATTACTTCCTCCTCTTAGACCGTTAGAATCCTCTAACAGCCTCTTTCTGATCTGATTTAAGTGCCTTTTATGCGAGAACTTCGGACCCTGAATTATGTAAATCATGTTCCCGATTAGTTTCTCTATTATCACTGGTCCTAATAGGATGTGTTGTTTTTGAACATTTAAAAAAAAACTTTCTCCCCTGGGTTAAATTTTCTTTTTGGTACAAACGACGTTGGTGATTGCAGTAATTTGTCGAATACCGATCTAATTTTTCGGGCGAACAGTACTTCCGCCGGCGATAATGCCGATGGCGTACTACTGTTCGGTGTAATTCTAGACACTTTCAAGAATTGTTGTAAAGCCTTTTCCGTTGGTACGTCATAAGCTTTCCTTAGTGCTCTTTTTAATGTATCTACAAACCTCTCAGTTTGCCCATTTGATCTTGGGTGATATGGCGGGGATTTGATGCGTTTCATCTGAAAAGTTTCACAAAATTCTTGAAAATCCGCAGATGTAAATTGTGTCCCATTATCGGTGACTAAACAATCAACCACTCCGAAACGAGCAAACAGCTCGTGAAGGCAATTTATTATAGTTTTAGAAGTAGGTTTTCGACAACGAAATACTTCTGGCCATTTGCTGTAACTGTCTACTAAAATCAAGTAGTAGAAACCCTCTAATGGACCTGCGAAATCTACATGGATTCTCGGCCAAGGTCGATCTGTCTTAGGCCATGGCTTATGAGTGATCGGAGTTGCCTTGGCTGCTAAGGAACAGCCCTTGCATTTGTCCACCATATGTATAATATCTTGATCCATGTTTGGCCAGTACACGTAACTTTGCATTAAAGGATTTCATCCTGTTCTTTCCTGGGTGGCCCATGTGAAAATCCTTGAGGATTCGCCTTTGTAGCGTTTTCGGGGTTACTACTCTTTCATTATATAGCAGAACATTATCACATAACGAAAATCTCTCTGATATATGCTTATCTTTACCTACAATCTTTGTTTTCGTTTCCTTTATAAATTCGTCATTCACTGCTTCGTTTCTTATTTCCTGTAATGTGACGGAGAGGTCTCGAATTGTATTACGTAATGATGTTCTTATATCTTCCTCCTATCGTAGAGCTGCAATTACGGAATCTTCTAATGGCCCCGTTTTCTTTGGTATTAGTCTCGAAAGATCATCTGCATGCCCGATTTTGTTTGATGGAAGATACTCCAATTTAAATTATAGTTTAATAAAATCGTCCCCATCTTAGCAATCTATTAGCAGTGTAGACAGGTAAACCTTTCTTTGATCCAAATATTGTCAATAACGGCTTGTGGTCCGTCTGTAAGGTGAAAAATCTACCGTAAATATATCTGTGGAATCTCGTAACTGCAAAAATAAACCCCATCCCTTCTTTTTCGTTTTGCAAGTAATTTTATTCGGTGGTAGTAAGGTTCTTGACGCATGCGCGATGGGTTTTAGTGTCCAATCCGGCATTTTATGAAGTATACATGCCCCAACACCATAGGTACTCGCGTCACTCGCGACTATTATTTCCAATTTGGGATCATAATGCGCTAAAAATAAATTTGCTGTTAGAGACTTAATAATTTTGTCGAAAGTTTTCTGACATTCATATGGCCATTCCCAAACTTTTTCCTTCTTCAACAGTTCGTTTAGGTGTGCGCGTAATTTGTGCATGTTAGGAATAAATTCTTGATAATAATTTACTAAGCCCAAGAAGCTTTGTAACTCGGCTAAATTTTTTGGAGCCGGCATTTTCTTTCTAGGTCTGGTCTTATTCCTTCTTCGTCAATAATATGGCCCAGATATTTTATCGCCTTCATAAAGAAGTCACATTTATTTTCCTTTCCTTTAAAACCGTAATTTTGTATCTGCCTGAAAACCTCTTGAACGTGTTCCCAGTGCTGTTCAATATTTTATCAGGATGTCATCAAGGTATGTGATCGTGAAATCCAGTCCGCCTAGCATAGTGTCCCTTATTTGCTGAAATATCGCCTGCGCGACCTTGATCCCGAATGGTAATCTCTGGAACTTATATAACCCTTTTAGTGTGTTTATGCACAACAACCTCGAGCTTTCCTCATCTACTGGTACTTGTAGGTATGCTTAGCTGATTTCATTGAGAAAAATTTTCCTCCGTTCAACTTTGTGAAAACTTCCTCTGGACTAGGGAGAGGATAGTGATATTCCTTAATCACTGCATTCAATCCCGTCGATAAATCAGCACATACTCTTATCTCACCCGATTTCTTTTTCACGTAAACCGTAGGTGTGGCCCATTGACGATATTCCACCTTTGTCAATATGCCGGTTTTCACGAGTCTATCCAAATCTTCGTCTATTTTTTTCTAATGATGCGAAAGGTACATTTCTTTTCTTCTTGAAAATGCTTTGTACTTTTTCTTTTAGTGCGGTTTTGGCCGCCATTTTTTTACACCTCCCGATGCCGGCTGAAAATACGTCGGGGAAACTCACCTTTAATTTCTCCTTCAATTTCTCTGCCTCGGTCGATAACCTTTCCTCTTTTGGCAGAACGTATTTATCGGTAACCCCCAGAGGTCACATTTCTGCATCCAGTCAGTTCCAAATAAGTTTTTCGTATTTTTTAGAACATACATCTTTAATTTCTTGGGCATCCCGTTGAACGTCATATTTGTGATAATCTCCCCTTCAAATTTGATTTTACTTCCTGTTACCGACCTGGCTATTTCATCTGTTCTCAACATGGTCGGTTTGTTTAATTTCTTCCAAGTCTGTAAGCTAATAATGGTCAAATCTGATCCAGAATCTAATTGTAATCTGTTTTTTTTTGTTTAACATTTCGATTTGTACGTATTTTCGTATATTTATCCCGTCCGCTTGATCACTTCTAGTAGCTCTTACTCGGCTTTTGTTTCCTTTCTTTGTTCTACAGTGCGAACTTTTATGTCCCACTTTATTGCCCGACAGTCTTATAGCGGTATGGACAATCTTTGTACCAATGCACAGCGATAGCATGGACTGGGTGGTCGTTTCTTCTGCGGTTTCATTTGAGTTTTTTTGCTAAAATAATTGGTTTGGTTTATTTTTGAGGAGGGAGAAAAACGTATTTGTCGTTGTACTTTTCGTATGTAAGCGACGCCAGACTCTTCGATATCTTTCGAGTCTTTTTTACGCTTATACATCTCTGACAGTCCTCAGCCAATTTTTGTTGCATCAATTCTGGTTCATTCTCAAGTTTTGTTAGAATTCTCCGTCTGATCTCCGCATCTTTAATCGAAACCAGGCCTAGGGACGAATATCAAACATTTAAAATTGTCAGGGCTGAGTTCAAATAACTTAAAGTCATCGCAGTGTTTGTTTACTACGGAAGCGAATGTTATATAGTCTTCGCTATACTTTTTTGTTAAATTTAAACATTTCCACCATTTGTGGAATAGTGAAGTATTCGGGCTAAATAATTCCGTTAAAAGTTTCACGGCTTCATTGAAAGTCAACTCATTCGTTTTCCTCGGTAGGATGTAGTCTCCAAATTTAGTGTATTCGCTTGACCCTAGTTTCGTCAGTAGTAGACGTACTTTTTTCGCGTCTGACCAATTACCTCAATCAAACTCATATGAATTTTCATATCTTCTGAAGTAAGCCACGAAGGTTTTGTCTTCGTCCGGTGCATAAGTGAAGTCTTTGATAGAGCTCTATATAGCATTTTGCGAGAATGCCGCTTCATTTCCAGAATTTTCTCCTTTATTTGTTACTACCCGTAGTAGTTCGAGTTGCTTCTCGTCGTTTTTCTGTTGAATTTCGAATTGTTTTTCTTCGAGCTTACTCTGTCTTTCCTCATTTTTTTGTTGCTGCTCGAATTGCATTTTCATTAGTTCCTATATGGTTGCCCTAAAGTCTTCCATGTTTACACCGTAATTTTGTCTAAGGACTTTTCCTTTTTTCTCAGTGTAGACTTCAGTTCTTTGTCGCCTGTTGTTCTGGAACCTTAGTACGAAACACATTTTCCTGCATAGAATTCGATTCTGTTCTTGCTGACAGGTAAAATTCGTCTCAATTTTTAAAAAATTTTTTTTATGTTCGCGTAGAACTTGTTTTTTCTTTTCTCTCAATACTTCCGTCGCCTCTGTTATGGACCACCGATAGCAAAAAGTTTTTTTTTTGTTTTTTTTTAGATTCTCCGCGTAGAATTCGTTTCTTCAGTATCCTCGTCGGTACTTTTATAGCCCAGGTTAGGACCAAGGAAGAACAACATGAACACAAGAGTAGAAATAACGAAGATATATTACACGAAATAATAATACAAAATGTGGAAGGTGTTAGTATGACTGTCAGTCTGGTTTGGAGTGAACTACTATCGGCTCGACTCGATTCATCTCTCTCTCTCTCTTGAGAGGCGTAGTATACATAGTGTTAGGAAGAGTTCATTCTGTAGTTATAGGTAAGGACCCATAACAAATACATAACCTACCTAGAGAGTAAAGTGATGGCGAAACAAGGTTTAGGGGAGATAACAAGAAGATAAAATGTAATAAGAGTTACAAAGGACTGTGGAGAGCCATGATCGTCAATGTCCTGGAGGGAGATGGCACACAGAAGACGATTCTAAGCCAGGTCAACTAGCAACTGCTCTAGAATCTTTGTAACATTTGCTTATAAATTACATAGACGAAATGTGACTATTATGTGGCAAAGGTTTTAAGATATTTTACTTAGCGTTTCGTGTGAGAATAGGTTTTCCTTGAATGGTCACCTTTTTGATACTTTATTTAATCTCATCTTTCAAGTAGGAAAAATACTTTTAAAAGAAAGCCATATTTCGGTGATATCGAAACGAAGGGCCATAATATAGGGATGTAAGTATATACTTTTCCCAGGGCTAATGGTAACTATTAGTTATAAATAGACTAATTCCATACGAATAAGTTTGACTTTATCATGTATCTTTTCTTTTTTTATCCATTACATGCCAGTAACTTCGACACTGTGTAATGATTAGCACGATTTACTCGCTAAATCAGTTACAAATGAGTAGTGAGTTCGATTCCACCTGGTGCCTGCATACCTTTGACCTTGTGCTCAGTAAATTACTATAGTGATTTGACAAGCATATCTTAGATGTGGCACAAGGCTGAAAAGCGATTTTCCAAGTGCAGCTTAGATGTGGCACAAGGCCGAATGTGTGGGGCACCCAGTGAGGATCGAACACGCTATTCAGTCGTACTGTTCTAACGAGACAAGCTTGCTACCAATTACACCGCCTCGAAATGCCCTAGTAAATTACTATATATGTTGAAATTTTGCGCACTTCGACATGGCGTAATGGTTAGCATGCTTTACTCGCTAGATCAACGCGTAATGAGTTCAATCCCCCATTTCGTGCCATATGCTTTTGACCTTGTTCCACAACTAAACTACGTTTTACTATATATGCCAGAATTTTGGGCACTTCGACGTGATGCAATGTTTAGCAACCTTGTCTCACTAGATCTGTTAAGACTGAATAGGGAGTTGGATCCTTTCTGTGTGCTCAATAATTTTGGCCTTGTGCCACATCTAATCTAGGCTTAATGAATTACTATATATGTTGACATTTTTCGGCACTTTGAAGTGGCTGGCATGCTTGCCTTGCTAGATCTGTTACGACTGAATAATGAGTTTGATGCTCACTCGGTGCCCCACATCTAAGCTACCCTTAGAAAACCACATTACGCTCTTTGGTGGAATAATGGATAGCGAATCGGATTGAGGAATCGGAAAGCCGAGTTCGAATTCCGGTCAGATCCATTACATTTACTTACGTGTTAATACCATTCGGAAAGGTATGAATCCTCTTTTTCTCCCCTCCAGCTATGGTTAAATATAAGGACAGGCTTGAATCTATTACCTTGGTTGAAGAAGGACAAACTTTGAATTCAAAGCCGACCTGGAGGCACATGGAACTAGAACAGTCTGCCCCAGTAAGCGAAATAAAGGGTTCAGTTCGACAATCCAACCAACAGAAGAAGTCCGAAACGTTGGAATAAATCTGGCGACAAAAAGATGAGGACAATACTCCGAATAATGTAAATAATGTACATAATACCTCATCTCAGAAATATAGACAGATACTGAAAGGCCGGAATCTTGTAATAAATATGGCGACAAAGATTAGGACAATAGTCCGAATAATGTAAATAGTTTACATAATACCTCATCTCAGAAATATAGACAGATACTAAAGGGCCGAAACGTTGTAATAAATATGGCGACAAAGATGAGGACAATAGTCCGAATAATGTAAATAATATACATAATAGCTCATCTCAGAAATATAGACAGATACTAAAGGGCCAGAACCTTGTAATAAATATGGCGACAAAGATTAGGACAATAGTCAGAATAATGTAAATAGTATACATAATACCTCATCTCAGAAATATAGACCGATATTAAAGGTCCGATACGTTGTAATAAATATGGCGACAAAGATTAGGACAATAATCCGAATAATGTAAATAATCTACATAATACCTCATCTCCGAAATATAGACAGTTACTGAAATGCCAAACTTTGTAATAAATATGACGACAAAGATGAGGTAAATAGTCCGATAATGTAAATAATGTACATAATACCTCATCTCAGAAATATAGACTGCTACTTTTATCTTTCGAAAAAAACAAAAAACAAGTCGGCCAAAAGGCAAAAGGGTCTTTTTCCTTCATTTTTTTTGTCTCGAGTTGTGCTGGATTCTTTTCCCTGATCCCTGTTTACATCGTTTTGATCACAATGTGTTCTTTTCTTTTTACCTCTGGCGGATTATATTGATTGCGAAACTGTTTGTATCCATTCTGCACTGGCAGCGATGCAAATAATGTGGATATTCCTCGCTGGTGAATCTCAAGAGAAGTGAAGGTAAGCAAAGAACGGCTCGTAGGTATGAACGTCAGAGCGGCTGGGTGAAAGAGCGCGTAAATATTGATGCATGAGAAAGGAATCGAGGGAAGAAAAAAGAAAGAACGAAAAAAAAAGGGATTGAAATAAAATCGGGGAATATATATTGGAAGAAACAGGGGAACGGACAGATCAATCGCGATTTGAAAAATTATGTTGGAAAAAGGGGTGGGGTGAGATAGATAGATAGATAGAGAGAGAGAGAGAGAGATGGATCAGAGCAGAAAGATATTTGAACAGACTGAACAATAGATATTTACAGATAGATAGATAGATAGATAGATAGATAGATAGATAGATAGATAGATAGATAGATAGATAGATAGATAGATAGATAAATCAGGGCAGAAAGATATTTGAACAGACTGAACAATAGATAGATAGATAGATAGATAGATAGATAGATAGATAGATAGATAGATAGATAGATAGATCAGGACAGAAAGAAATTTGAACAAACTGAATAATAGATATTTACAGATAGTGATCGAGTGAGATAGATAGATAGATAGATCAGGACAGAAAGAAATTTGAACAAACAGAATAATAGATATTTACAGATAGATAGATAGATAGATAGATAATGTGCATACTGATAGATAGATAGATAGATAGATAGATAGATAGATAGATAGATAGATAGATAGATAGATAGATAGATAGATAGATCAGGACAGAAATATATTTGAACAGACTGAACAATAAGTATTTACAGATAGATATATAGATAGATAGATATATGCATACTGATAGATAGATAGATAGATAGATAGATAGATAGATAGATAGATAGATAGATAGGAGTAAACGGGTGATTTTTTATTAGAAATGAAACAAAATAGGAGAGGTAAATCCCAACATAGAACCACAAGGAGTAATTTTAAATTCGTTGTATTTTTTAAGCGGGAAATAAATAATGAAAGCCCTTTCAGAGAGCGAACAAGGATGTTTAGAAAAAGCATAAAAATATATAAACGCGAACTGAAATTACGGTGATATAACTGAAAATAGGTGCTGTAAATTAGACAACTGTAGGGGAAAAAGAAAACACGTGCTAGTTAACAATCTTTGCACATTTGTAAGAAAGAATGAATGTCCCTGGTGAAATAACTGTTATCGTTTTGATAAACAGAAACCCAGGAAAAAGTTCAGATTTCATTTAACTTTATACCCAGGCCCTTAGAGAAAACGAATAAATTTTCAGCCTGAGTAAAATCGTTATCTGACTTGTTAGAGAGACTTAGAAAAGGTCGGCTACATTCCCTGGAGAGAGCAGTGATGACCGTAAAAGGTGTCACCTTGCGGGTGGAAACATGCTGATTCGAGTATAGAGCGAACAAGGATATACCTATTTGTCTAAATTTAAGTTTTTGACTCTAATACAAACCAAACCTATGTCTAGGTTTTTGATTCTCGCGTAAATTAGACTTATGCCTGACTTTTTTTTAATTCTAGAGTAAACCGGATACTATGTACCTTTTTTATTATTCTAGTGCAATCTAGACTTAAATCTACATTTTTGCTTAGTACAAACCGAACTTATGTCCACCTTCTTGGATCTATTTTCATCTATAAGGAGTCCAGCATTCACTGCCATATAGGAAGTCTGATATACCCTAGATATATCAACTGTCTCTAAGTATGTCTTTTTTGTTTCCAATTTTTCTAAAATTTCGTTTCTGCTCACACGTTTGGTCAATGGCATTCCCAGCATCCTTCTGTAGACTCACATTTCTTTTGTTTAAAGTCTATTCTTCATCTATAAGGAGTCCAGTATTCACTGCCATATAGGAAGTCTGATATACCCTAGATATATCAACTGTCTCTAAGTATGTCTTTTTTGTTTCCAATTTTTCTAAAATTTCGTTTCTGCTCACACGTTTGGTCAATGGCATTCCCAGCATCCTTCTGTAGACTCACATTTCTTTTGTTTAAAGTCTATTCTTCATCTATGAGGAGTCCAGCATTCACTGCCATATAGGAAGTCTGATGGATGGTACGCATCCTATTGAGCGTTCTGATTTTAATATCGCACTTACCGCTCTAGTGTATTTAGCAACTGTCCCACGCAATCACATGTGGCACGAGGCCGAGTTTAATGGGGGGTTCCCGAGCCCGTAGGCTCGGCCCAAAAATCACCGTAGACCCTGCATAAATAGGATCGGGTCGGTCTACTTCCCCGAACGAGACTCTACCCTTCGGCATAGCCTCGCCCGGGTTCCTCTCTTCTCAGAGGCAGAGATTTCGACCAGCCAGCCGAAAAGATTTCAGCTAGACTCGCACTTACCGTTCTATGTTAAAATACTTTCCAGATATTTAAATTATAGCAAATATTGTTTGTTTTTGCTATCTGTAATTTGTATATTTGCCTCTTCCTTTTGCGGACAATAATACATTTTGTTTTCTTGTAATTGATGGTTAGTCCATTATTCGCGCTTTTCTTTACTGCCTTTTGTAGGAGTTCTAGTACATTACTTTCTGCTATATACCGTATTTGTGAAAATTAATGATTATGTCCCAATCCTCATAAACAATTTGGACACTATTGCATGTGTTGACGGGATGTGTAATATGCTTTCTAAGTAGTTCACCACTACCACTGGTTTACCTACTTCACGGCGCTCGCGAGTATTGTATTTTGCTGATGTTATAAAGATTACCATTCCATTTCCAACCTCCGTTTTGGTTATTCCTCATTCAGTAACCTTTTCTAAGTTACAATACGTTCTATGCCTGCTATGAACACTATGTCATCTAGATATATTTTGTTGTCAAAAGTGGGGACACCAATAATGAACCTTGGTAGGACTTCTACTTCCCTCAGAATCGTCTTAGTGTTTAGGTTGAATAAGTCCGGTGAGTAGACGCATCCTTGTATGTTATACTACTCCTTAGATTGCTTGCTCATTTTTCAAAGTATTTATTCCTATGAATTTTAGTAATTTATGTCTTTCTCTTTTTCTCCTCATATACCCGCGCCTCGAAGACCAAAGTTACGCCGTCCCTGGTTGATCCAATCAACTGGCAGCCACTGTCGCTGGACGAGGTCAATCTGGAGGACGTGCAGTCTTTCGTCTATCTCGGTTCAACCTTTATACCATCCGGGCAGGTTGCAAGGTCCGCATTCGTGCGTCTCAAGCGGTCACTATGGGCGCGACGAGAGATTTCCACGGCTACGAAGGGGCGCATCTATCAGGCTCGGACTATCCTTCTCTATGGCTGCGAAACATGGCCACTTAGAGCGGTTGACCTAAGAAGGCTTGAATTGTTCGACAACGATTGCCTTCGCTGAATTCTACGATGCCGCCGAATCAATCGTGTGCGCACAACCACTCTGCGTCGTCGCCTGAGTCTCCGTCCTCTTCCACCCGTCCTGCTCCAGCGTCGTCTCCGATGGTTCGAACGCAGCTCGACGCCCGGGGGGAGAGCTCATCCGCAATGTACTTCTCCCTCCTTCTCTTCCTGGCTGGCGAAGACGTGACGTGGGCTAGCACAATCAAGGATGACCTGGCAATACTATCGGGTCCAGAAGATGGAATCGCGAGTGGCTCGCTATTTCGTGTGATCTGGCTCAGGATCGGCGGACGTGGACTGCGATGGTCCGAGATGCTGTACTTGCTCGGGAGGAAGCCGGTTCAACCCGACCAGGGTGAAAACCGATACAAGTCAAGTCAAAAATGACCCTCCTGGGTATGACGGTAAACTACATCTGCGTCCTGGGTAAGACGACAAACTACATCCAACAGCAAGGCCTCTGATCGAGAGGTTTTGAGGAGCGTGGAACCACCTCTTAATTCCTGATGTCCCAGGGAAGACATAATTTATTAAAACCTACAAAGGACAGGAAGTTGTGGCGACCCATGATCGCCTACGTCCTGAGAGTACACAGCAAATCGAGAAGAAAAGTAAGAAGATTTACATCAGCTGGGTGCGTCCCTCCTTCGATATCTATCTATCTATCTATCTATCTATCTATCTATCTATCTATCTATCTATCTATCTATCTCAGTTTCTTCTCCATCTATCTATCTATCTATCTATCTATCTATCTCAGTATCTTCTTTATTTATCTATCTATCTATCTATCTCAGTATCTTCTTTATCTATCTATCTATCTATCTACCTATCTATCTACTGAAAAGGATATTTATTGAAAAGCTCTCAGAACACAAAGAACCGTCCTTGGTATGATGATAAATTCCATCCAGCCGCAAGGCCTCTGATCAGGTGGTTTTGAGGAGCGTGGAACAACCTTTTAATTGCTAGTGTTCCCAGGTCCACCTTGACCCAGACTGGTAGCACCTGTTAGGGGGTCCCAACTATGGGTAAATAATTAACCCCCAAACTGGGGTCAAAACATATGAAAGTGTAAAAAATAGGTTTTGATACATACCAGAAATACTTTGTAAGAAAAATAAATATTACCAGCAATAAAAAAATTGTCAGCATTAAACAACCCATTGAGGTTAACATGCCGTAAACCAAACCAAATCAAAAATCCTCATATACACTCGTATGTGTGTATATGTATATAATTTATATATACTTCCGAGTGGTGTAGAGTTTATCAAACGTTTCTCATAAACCATTACGTACAACTTAACCTTTCACAAAATAAAGATATACACACCTGGTCAAAATCTTAAGACCAGGTACAAAAGGGTTAAAATATGTAAAATATACCAATAAATTGTTTGTTTAAAAATATAAAAAAATGTTTGTTTAAGTTAATCAATCATAATCTTAACATTTTCATTTGTTTGTTGATACACTACATTTTCTAATTAAATGTAAATGTTTCGCAAATATATTTCGATTAAAGTAACAATATTTCATATTTTTAAGCCTTTGTATCTGGTCTTAAGATTTTGACCAGGAGTGTATAATTATATATCCCGTGGGTGACTGCGTACGATTGGAGAACTGAAAACCTCTCAGAGAAGAACGTGATTGTTCCTAAAACTCTGAAAAATGACCAAACATCAAAATTTCCCTTTTGTTTTATTTCTTATTTATTTAATTTTTCGAACCCCTTCTTGGTTGGGCTGCGAATGTTACAATACTTTCTTTTATAGTGAAATATATAAAAGAAACTATAGGCACAGAATGACACTGTGTGAGAGTCGGGAACGGTCTGATAAAGCCCAAATGAACTCCCCGTTAAAAGGAAAAAAATGAGATGAAGTTTAATTAAAAACGAGAAAAGGAATAATAAATGTAAAAGTAAAAAAAAAAATATTCGTCATTTAATTACTGACTTGCTTCGTTTTATAAAAAAAAACTGTTTAAACAACTTCACGCCTTCTGGTTTCATTTTTAGTTTTGATTTTGATTTTTTAATGTTAATTCCTTAATTTTCTTTATATTTTTTAGGAAATTATTCCTCGCCGGTTTATTCGTTTTATGTCGTCGATTCATTTTATTTGTTTCCTTCTTTACAAGTAATTCTTGTTGAAAACCTAAACAGTTTAAGTTCAAGGATTTTCTCGGCTTGATCCGATGCGCATGCGTAGATTGTCACTGAATAAAAAGAAGAGTGTTTGGAAGCAAATCAGAAGAGAGCAAAAAATATCACTAAGTGTGAGTGTTTGTGTTCGGCGCTAAAGAAATCGGTGAGATTGACGGTTAGACTCAAGATCGATTTTTTATTTATTCAGTTTACTACTAATGTTTTTTAGAAGAACATGACTTCAATGAGAATGTATTTTTGATTTGCCTCAAGATTTAACATAAGAGATCAATGCGGTTTTACCAATACCACGGATAAAATTAACGATTCTTTGACAAGAACATGGTCACCATATTGTAGATAATAACTGGGCTCCATCACACGTTTTATTTGCACTTTCACTGGATTTAAGTTTACCTGTCTCAAATTGTGATCTCATGATTAAACCTGGAATCATTCATTTTAAATATTAAATGGTTTCCTTCTTTACAAGTAATTCTTGTTGAAAACCTAAACAGTTTATGTTCAAAGATTTTCTCGACTTGAGCCGATGCGCATGTTGGAGTTTTGGGGTACCCTGGTATACTAATGAGCCAGCCAAAATGAGCTGACTGATTTTATAGTTCACCAATAGGAGATATAACCAATCAGAAGGCTTAAAATATTCAATACGACGTGTATAAAAGGCGGCCATGTTTTTTTTTTCGGAATATTCACTTCCAGCCTTTGATATCGAAGACTGAAGAATTACGGAACAGCTGCTGGTGGTATTGGCGATATAGTCAGATTCAGTAGATTGTCTGAATCGTGAGTGTTTATCTTTAACGTTGTTTCATTGAACAGATTACGTACTGCGCTGTATTCTATATTCATCGACTATGGTGAACATGGTCAACCGCGCATGCGTAGATTGTCACTGAATAAAAAGAATATTTAATATTAGTTTAATACTAAAGATGCTAAGGTTTTCATTTGTGTAAGTTTAGAGAATTATTTCTCCGACATTTGTCCATCCCCTTATTAATTGTGCAATCATTGTTATAAGAAACTTTATGAAACTGCGAAAATGATTTCCATATAAATTTAAGGAAATGAATATAAAACATGTGTATTTCTCTTTTTGATCACCACGGGGATATTTTAGAAATAAATGGTTACTGTCTGTGATTAACGGATTTATTAAATGAATAAAGCAACTACTAACTAAATTCATGATCAATCATTAGTATCTCTGTCTTAACTAAATCCGTACTAGTTTTGAAGTCACTCAAACAGCCGTCCTGGGTATGACGATAAACTACGTCCAACAGCAAGGCCTCTGTTCAGGAGGTTTTGAGTATCGTGGAACCACTTCTTAATTGCTGGTGTTCCCAGGTCCACCCCGACCTTGGTTGGCAGCACCTGTTAGGTTCCCAGCTATGAGCAAATAGATAACTCCCTAAACTGGGGTCAAAACACTATGAAAGTGTAAAAATAGGTTTTAAAAGCAGAAATACTTTGTAAAAAAATATTACCAGCTATATATTTAAAAAGAAATATTACCAGGTATACATTTTTTGGGGGAAAAAAGAACAAATATTACCAGCGATACATATTTGAAAGCAAATTATTACCAGAAATAGACTTTTGAAGAAAAAAATTACCAGAATTAGATTTGTTGTAGGAAAAAAAAATGACCAGATAAAATTTTTGAAGAAAAATATATTCCCAGAAATAGATTTAAAAAAAAAAATAATACCAACAATATCATTTTTGTCGGCATTACATAAACCAGTTGAGGTTGATATGCCGTAAAACAAAACAGACGAAAACCACTCAAAGAGAACTCTTTATTACGAATAACTGAAACCTGGACAAACTGTTACTACACAATGCATGAAACAGATAAAAGTCATTCTGTGTGAGTCGCAGCAAAACAGCGTCCATCCTAATATTGCAATTACAATGCAGCAGACAATGGAATTGGGATAGGTAGTTCTTATGCAAACCGCGATTATCGTAACTTTTTATATTAGGACAATAATTCGTTTCGCTTTATGTAAAACCTATTCGCTAATTAGTAATTCCAAAAGTTAACAAATACTACGAAGATTTCTTGGCTTGAAAACTGGAATCAATTATCTGTATATTTTTTTTCGTTTGTTTACGTTTTGTGTTGATTTTTGTCCGACTTTTCGTTTATTTTTTTTTAAATTTTTGTTTCTTTTCGTTTTGTTTGTCTTTTCATTTTGCTTCAATTTCTTTCTTTTTTTACTTTTTTTTTTTTACTATGAAATAAACAATTTAGCTGACAATTAGTTTAACCACCTCGAAAGGTGGAATTTCTTTTTCGTAGTCGAATAATAAGGTTTGTGTATTTATAAGAATAAAATATTTCACCCCAAACATAATTCCAACGATTTATTATTGTGGGTCTATATTATTTTATTTTATTTTAATTAATATATCTTATTATCTGTTCTCTTATTTTCTTTCTTTTCTTTATTCTTGATATTTAACAAGATGAAAAAATTAGTAATACTATGATTAATAAAGCAGAAAGATAATTCTAAATATTTACTATCCTAAACATTGTGTGGAAGACAACTTTTGATTTTTCAAATTGCTCCACGTTCCGTGTCATGTGGAATTGACTCCTTATCACTTTTCATTACGAAGTGAACGGACATTTGAGGCTTTATATTTAACTTAATTTGGTACGCAGCGATATACAGGGAAATTGGAACATAGTTTTGTACTAATCATCTAAGTAGTGATTTCACTTATGTTTTTAACATTAGTATTCGATATTTTCGTTTTTTCTACTAACAGCAATGCGAAACATACAATTATCTCAGCAACTCAGCATTCCTAGGCTCTGAGTGGAAGAAAGAAAAGTTTAAACAGATACATGTAAATTGTTTTCGGTTTACAGCAACAAATATACCTAGTTATATTGATTGAGTCGTTAACAGGTATGAAGTTATATATATATATATATATATATATATATATATATATATATATATATATATATATATATATATATATATATATAGTTTAAGAAAAACTAGGTAATCATAAATGTGTAAATTTCTTTTCATTTTTCGTTTCAACCTTTGGAAGTAAAATCTGATGATCCGCGGTCCTTTAAAAGAGCTGTGGTGAAATAATTAATTGTATGGAACCTTAAAGCGGTCTGTTTTTATTTAATATATATATATATATATATATATATATATATATATATATATATATATATATATATATATATATATGTGTGTGTGTGTGTGTGTGTGGAAATATATAGAAAAATAAGAAAGAACGTTAGGTAAATAATCCGAAGTTCTTTAGTATTTTTGTTTTTAAATAAAAACAAAAAAACAGTCCTCGGTACAAAAGTAGAGCCTTAATTATAATTATAATTATTTAAAAAAAAAATATGATTCCTCCGCCACATAAAAGTTCTCATGTTTCAAAAACAAGAGCCAAAAACATCTATATAATTATTAAAATTAAATTGAATTAAAGTATCAAGCGAAATTTTTTAAATAGATATATATATATGTATGTCTGTATGTATGTATGTATTGGAATATATATATATGTATGGGTGTATGAATGTATATATATATATATATATATATATATATATATATATATATATATATATATATATATATAGTACTGGAAAATATGAAAATGATAGATAGATAGATAGATAGATAGATAGATAGATAGTTTACTGATATAAATGTATATAAAATGCGAAAAAACTGAGATAAGTATGGCGAGACTGATATAGATTAAATTATACAGTGAAATAGATATATTTAAAGAAAATTAACCTGAATTGGACAGAAACGTATAGTTATATGTCAGATAGATAGATAGATAGATAGATAGATAGATAGATAGATAGATAGATAGATCGAGAGTGAGAGAGATAGAATATTAAGATGCAAATATATAAAAATTAGAAATGCCTGTGAAAGATAGGCATAGCAAGATTAAGTAATAGGCACAAATATTTCCTAAATTGACAGATATATACTCACAGTTTTAAAGCTTGTTTAGATAAGGCCATTTCGATAGATAGATTGATAGATAGATAGATACATACATACATACATACATACATACATACATACATACATACATACATATGCACATACACAGACTGACTGACAGACTTAGTTATAAATTTATAGACAAATATAGATAATTAAATATTTATCTGCTTTCGTAGCTATAGTGTGATATTTGTGAAAAGTTGTATTGAAATTTTCTTTGTTTTGAACCTCTGAACAAATACCTATACATCATAATTTTGTTCGGAGGGCTTCATGAATGGGCTTTCGGTATTCGTACGTCTCTTTTTATTTCCCTGTTTGTGAATATATATACGTATATATATATATATATATATATATATATATATATATATATATATATATATATATATATATATATATATGTGTGTGTGTGTGTGTGTGTGTGTGTGTGTGTGTGTGTGTGTGTATATATATATAAAAGTATATATATATATATATATATATATATATATATATTTATATGTATACACATCTTCACAAACAGGAAATATATATATATATATATATACATGTATGTATATGTATATATATATATATATATACATATATATGTGTTTGTGTGTGTATATATATATAAGTATATATATATATATATATATATATATATGTATATATATATACTTTTATATGTATACATGTTCACAAACAGGAAATATATATATATATATATATACACACACAGAGAGATAGAGAATTATGTGAGCAGAAAAGGTGTATATATATATATATATATATATATATATATACATATTCATATATATATGTGTGTGTGTATATATATATATATATATATATATATAAATATATATGTATACATGTTCACAAACAGGAAATATATATATATATATATATATATATATAGAGAGAGAGAGAGAGAGAGAGAGAGAGAGATTTATGTGAGTAGAAATGCTTCATATTCAGCAATATTAAATGGATTTTTTCGAAAAGTAACGAAATCGAAAACATATATATCAATAGATTGTAAACTGCGGAAACAAATCAGAAAATGAAATCCTGCTCTCAATTGAATGGTGTCATGCAGTGCAGGCTTCAAAAGTCGATAATTCAACGAAAAATCTGTTTCTTCTCAATTACCGACTGGATTGTGTTTATTATATGCTTTATAGTAACATTCCAGTAAATTCGCAACTTATTCTAAAACAACCAATTCTAAAAGGCACATAGGTATCGACAGTTTAACATTGACATCTTTTCTATGTGGAACTATATTTCACCTCATCAGTGTGAGTGTCATTAAAAATTAATTTGTCTATCTGTTCAAGATAGATACGCATACATGGTTCGACAATTATTTTTAAGACATTTTTATGTTTATACATTCTTTTTATAGATAGAAATATTTAAGTAAATGCTCAGTTTATAATTAACAGTATTAACAACACCTTTTTAACGATGGCTTTATGCAGGTACTCTTATATGCATTTATTATACTTCGACTGGCACAGGCCTTCAATATTAGAGCGGCAGCTGAATAGTGAAACTGTCGATCTGACTAGGATATAGAAATTTATGCAGAGAGCCCGGATAACTCATATCGATTTCTATCGTAATTGGAAACAAAGACGCTTCTAAGGAAATGCAAGAATTTATTCATAGCCCTATTTTAAGAGGGCGCAGTTCCGAAACTTCCCGGAAGTCAATTTCTTTTTAATGATGTCTCTTGAATGCACAAGCCGGTAGACGTAGATTTGCACTGCTTAAAAAAAACAGGGATATCTTCTCAACCATGCGTATCCACTAAATATATCATTTAAAGTAATACGAACAAACAAATACCTATAAATAAGCGATATCTTGTAGATCAATCATAGTTTTGGTCTTTCTGAATGGTACGCTTAACCTCATATGGAAAATAACGTTTCTTAAAATGTTCATTGTTCCCTTCTCATTTGTTCATTTACACTATTTCAACATTAATATGTAATATGTCTTCATTTTAAGTAGAATGAAGCGTAAAGCATATGAAGTTGACGTCAGGTTTTCTGGCATTTTAACAGATTTTATTATTCATGAGTATGCATAACAGCATTACTCGGAGATGGAAATATTTTCTCTGGTTTTCTATTCTTTATGCCAAACATTCAAATGAAATGCGTGTTATCTCTTGATACATCGATTCCTGCTTTGATTGGAGGAATTTATCGAGATCTTCAAATATTTGGAATCGTATGATCGGACAAGGAGTGTTGCTAGGAGCAAAATAAGTTAGATTCTGATATTGAGAAATCTATACAGCAGATGAATAAGTATTTCCTCGGAAAGAATCCATTAATTTCAAATACTTCATTAATTGCTAATTATAGCTTTGCGGTGTAATAGTCTCAAAGCGACGTTTTGTATTTGCGCCTGGGTTGGATAAGCTAATGACATATGAAAAGTTAATGACAATATAATTCTTAAAGGACAAAGATTGCCATGAATTAATAGATATAAGTCTATGCGAGTCAAAGACGCAGACATAGATTCAGCTTACACAAGAGCTAAAAAGGTAGAAATAGGCTTGGTTTGCATTAGAATAAAAAAAGATACATTTAGGTCTGGTTTATCATAGATAGTAGATATAGGTCAAGTATAAAATAGACTAAAAAGCCAGACATGTATCCCGTTTACACTGGACGTCCTGGGTAAGACGTCAAACTACATCCGCGTCCTGGGTAAGACGATGAACTACGTCCAGTAGCGTGGCCTCTGATCAGGAAGTTTTGAGGAGCCTGGAACCACCTCTTAATTGCTGGTGTTCCCAGTTCCACCCTGACCCGTGGAGGTAGAATCTGTTAGGGTCCCAGCTATGGGCAAATAGTTAACTATTACCAGCAATACTTTTTGAAAAAATATTATTACCAGAAATACAGTTTTGAAAGAAAAGTATTACCAGATTACCAGAAACAGATTTTGGACAAAACAAAATCTTACCAGCAATAAAATATTTTGCCAGCATTAAATAACCCATTGAGGTTGATATGCCGTAAAACAAAATAAACCAAGCCAATCTAAACCAAAGAATACATATTCTATTCATACGAATCTATCCTAAAAATGTTGTCGTCATTAAATAACCCATTGAGGTTGATATGCCGTAAAACAAAATAAACCAAACCAATCTAAACCAAAGAATACATATTCTATTCATACGAATTTATCCTAAAAATGTTGTCGGCATTAAATAACCCATTGAGTTTGATATGCCGTAAAACAAAATAAACCAAACCAAACTAAACCAAAGAATACATATTCTATTCATACGAATCTACCCTAAAAAATGTTGTCGGCATTAAATAACCCATTGAGCTTGATAGGCCGTAAAACAAAATAAACCAAACCAAACCGTTTACACTGGAGTTAAAATGGTCAAGATGGGTTCAGTTTACACTAAAATCAATACGGAAAACATGTGTCCGGTTTACACTAGATGTTAAAATATTCAGTTTACGCTTGTGCCTAAAATATTGACCCAGGAGATAACACTTGCAGGATGTGGTTCTCTTTCTGATCTTCTGCAGATGGCGTCTGCTTATTATAATCCAGCTGACAGGCTATCCTTAGATATATGTAACGATATACAAATGACGGCATTTGTAAATAAATAGAGTATGACTATCATTGAACTGCTCACTCTTTTATGAATCTCAGCTGAACAAGGGAAAAACTACACTATTTACATTATTCGGACTATTGTCCTCATCGTTGTCGCCATATTTATTACAACGTTTCGGCCGTTGTACGCTCCGGCCTTCTTCAGGCGGTTGGAATGTCGAACTGAACCCTTTATTTCACTCACTGGGGTAGACTGTTCTAGTTCCACGTGCCATGTTTAATGGATGTCAGTTATCAGTTATCTCCTGTTAAATCCCTTCTCCAAGTACTCCACTGCCTCAAGGACACATGGCACAGTAGTTAAAGGCGTTACTTAGATCCAGTGACAGGACACAAATAGTGTGAGTTCAATACCCGGTTAAGGCAGTGGAGAACTTGGAGAGGGGAATTAACAGGAGATAACTGATAACTGACATCCATTAAACATGACATGTGGAACTAGAACCACGACCGAAACGTTGTAATAAATATGGCGACAAAGATGAGGACAATAGTCCGAATAATGTAAATAGTGTACATAATACCTCATCTCAGAAATATAGACAGATAGTGAAGGGCTGAAACGTAGTGATAAATATGGCGACAAAGATGACGACAATAGTCCGAATAATGTAAATAGTGTACATAATACCTCATCTCAGAAATATAGACAGATACTGAAGGGCTGAAACGTAGTGATAAATATGGCGACAAAGATGAGGACAACAGTCCGAATAATGTAAATAGTATACATAATACCTCACCTCAGAAATATAGACAGACACTGAAGGGAAAATCTATTTTGCAAAAAACAGAGAATTCTACGCCTTCATGAGTACAGGTTTCAGTTCCAGCTGTCGTATTTTCCTAATTTGTTGTTTTAGATTATCTTTGTTAAACAAAGAAAATATATTAGCTAGATTTTTTCAAATATTTGCTGGTTCTTACGAATCTAAGCTTCATTCAGCACAGCGTTAAAATATGTTAAAATATGTCAAAATATGTTAAAATATAAGAAAGACGATTGCGTTACACTCGCTTTTTCCAAGTAAATATGAGCTTTCTACTTCTAAATGTTTCAAAATCTGATATTCCGAATGGTCATTTTTTAGAAATTGGGCCGAGCACGTTCTTTGCTTTACAAATGTTGCACAAGCTCATTCTTCTAATAGAAAACATGGAAACAGCTTTGGAAAATTTTAATTGTGGTTTCAATATCAGATAAAATGAGATTATGAGATATTTTGAATCTATCGCTGTTCCTCTGTACTCGTTGGCGTAAGTGTAAGGGATTTTTAAAACCTTATTACTTTAGTCATTTTCATTAAAATGTCTCTTCTTTTCTATGTAGCGTCCTCCTTCAGAACGTTGGCGATCATGGCTCTCCACATTTTTCTGCATTTTGCAGCTCATAGTAAATTTTGTCTTTTTGTTATCTCTCCTAAAAACTGTCATCTATTAACACAATCACCTTAGGTAGATTATGCGATGTTTTCTTCAGCTCCTCTTGCCTTCAATATGTGTTGTGAGTGTCACATTTGCCAAGCACTCTTTCCTCATTATATTCCGAAGACATTTCAATTGTCTCTTTCTGATTCTAAATATAAGTGTCATTTATACTTCCATTTTCTCTAAAACTTCATCGTTGCTCAGCTGTTCGGTCCATGGTATTGTCAGAATCTTTCTGTGAAAACACACATCTGTTGCTTCAAGTCTCTTCTTCATCTTTGAGAAGATTGTCCAGCATTCACTGCCATATAAGAAGAGGTGATTTAAAATTTAAATTCATTCATATTAAAATTGATAAACCAGAAGCACAAAAAATATTAGACATTTATGAAGAATCTTGAATTATGGCAAGGGAAATTAATTGTAGAGAAGATGATTAGAATCTAAATTCTCTTATTCTCGTTGCTTCAATAGAAGTAGCATCAAATAACATTCATTATCCGCTGTTAACGGAGCAGGTGTAACATAAATGAGTCTGTGTTCCTCTGACGTCGCTCGTAAAACACTAAATATTTCTTTTTCCATCCGCCGTTCTTCATGCCCCGCACACGTCACTAACGTTATGACACAAACACACACACACACACACACACACAAACACACACACACACACACACATATAAATATATATATATATATATATATATATATATATATATATTGATGCATGTTTGATTAAATAATATAGACAATTAAATTCTTTTCATATCGTCTGATAAGCTTAATAACATTATCATTGAAATACGAAAGAAATTCACAATGTTGATACATATTTTTTAATCCAATCTAAGCTTTCGGCTTTCATAAGCCATTATCAAAGATGACAAGTATATTACAATATATTAAGCAATACACGGACAAAACAATGGTGATTGTCTGTTTCTGTTTACATGGAAGATTTCCAAGCGACGACAAACTCGTGCATATAAGACGCTGGAAGCGAAAATCGCTCAGCAGCTCATGACGTCCCACATGACCACGCGAGAGTGAAAACGAGAAGTATTAAGTATGGGAAGTCGTTGGTATAAACCAATGGCTTCTGTTACCAATTATAGGCTTTTAAGAATAATTGTGGAGATTTAATAATTTATTTTGTTTCAACTGTTTTATGTATATAGCTTCAAGAATTTGTAGTTTTTGTTTATTGTTTTCATGTTTAAGTATAGTTGTGTTTTCAACGAGGATTTTTCGGAATTGTGTATGCGGCCAGGCATGTTCTTTTAAATGCCTAAAAATGTTAGAGTTATCATTCAAATGTAGAATCAAGGGTCGTGAAAGCGAGTTTGTCATGTGACCAACATAAATATTATTTAATCCGTTGGAGATAAAATCTCCCAAAGGTCACTTGAATTTGTAAACTATGTTGGTTTTTTGCAAATCGCTAATCGGGGAAGAAGAATCATTGCGAATAATTGATTGGGATATACTAGATTTAGTGTAGTATATGATTAACTTACTTTTTTTTTCTTTTGCTAGGATCTGTTGTAGATATATTAGCATTTACTAATTATATATTTACTAATTTATATATATATATATATATATATATATATATATATATATATATATATATATATATATATATATATATATATATATGCGTTTGTATGTGTGTGTGTAAATATATATTCTGTATTTACTTGCGACCCCACACTGAGTCAGGTTGTGACACAAGGTCGGTTTTTAACGTGGGGATCCGGTTGTCTTTACTTGGGCCCCTGGTCTTAGCTGTGATACTACCAGCGCAGGGACGAATCCCTGTGACCGGTAAGGAGATTTACTCGTCAGGTTGAGATACAAGGTCATTTATTAACGTGAGGACCTGGTCTTAGCTGGCCATAGCTTGTCCAAGTTGGTCAGAGCTGGTCTAAGCTGGGCATAGCTTGTCTTGCCTTGTCGTAGCTGGTCTAAGCTAGGCATAGCTGGTCCAAGCTAGTCGTAGCGGTGATACCACCAGCACAGGGACGGATCCCTGTGACCGGTAAGTATCAGAGTGTGTATACAACTCGAGAGAGCGGAATTTGCACACATGTATGTATAAAATTCTCCCGCTTCTCACTGCTTCAGCCATCTTTTATCATACCAAAACCACGGCCGACTGACTAATTAGCGTTCTTCGCCTTGTCCTCAGTTACCCAGTCAAATGGCCTCCTCCAGTCCGACTAATCAGCACACGACGTGCTATTGGTCGAATTACGCTAAGCTGTACAAAAGCCACCGTTTCAGAATATACACTTTTGGAATAATCTAACGTGAGGAGGGGAGATTCATGCCATATTCAAGGAACAAAATACCGCTGCTACGTGTCGTGTATTGAGGTAAGGAACTTATTTTCCATTGCACCAGATACAAGCCACTCTGACTCGCTTGCTTCTACGTAATTGTTCACCAAACCAGCGAAAATGCTGGATCGGTCTGCGTGTGTACGACTAAAACATTTCGAGATCACATAATGTACAGTCAAAATAGGCAGAGAGTTTACATTTATAATGATACAGAATTACAGAATGCTTTTTTTGCTGCATTCATAACAGACATGGCCCTTTTTGTTTTTAAATCAATTCACCGCAAGCAAGACAATAATACCGTTACGGGGTTACTGGGAGGAAAAGAGAAATGAGAAAAAATATAGAAGGAAGCGGAAACAATTCTGAAGAGAAAGCCGGGGATAAGGCTCTACTCTTGTTAAAAGGATCGGGGAGGAGTTTGAACCGAACGATTGGCGAATCTGTTTATTACACTGCAGTATTACAATAAGTCACGAAACGAAACGAAGAAAAGTATCTGTTCAAACGACTTTACATTATTTATTTAATTAAACTTTACAACATTCATTCATAAATTCGTTCATCTGACACAACGAATTATTGTGATAATGGTCATTTTCAAGTTTAAATATTCTTAATAAAAACAGAAAAGACTAAAAGATTCATTGTTTTACTAACACAACAACGTCAACATTTTCTTTCTTTTATAATAGTTTTCAAGTATTTTCTCTGTCAGTTATAAGCTGTCTTGCCGTGGCTTCAATCTGTCAAAACTGACAATGAATATTGCAATTGTAAACATTTAGCTTGTAGACATTAAATAGAAATATTATTTTATAGAAGCTTGCACTGTTATTCGATCTTTTCTACTCACCATAGCAGCGTGTTACTTATATTACTAATATTCAATAGGAGTACATAAGTTCGTCTATCGGCCGGTTCACACTCCTTCACGGAACAGAGGTTTATCCTTTGTTTCCTGTATAGGATGGGTTTCCTTCTAAAGTCTGCTTCGGCTTTATACTCCTAATACTTGATCTTTTCTACGCTAATATAACTCCACACAGTAATTCTGTACCTCGAGTGGCTCTTGACCCTTGTATTAGGTGAACATTAGTAAAAATGTCTAGCGATGAAAAAGATGCCAAGTTGTTTGGATTCATGATTTCTACAAATACATTCAACTCGCCAATATAGTTTTACGCGTGTCGATTTGCACCTCGTTAACCATAGTAAAATGTAGAAATTGTTTTTAAAAGACCAACTTTGACATCTGAAGCAAGTAAATGAAGCTTATGTTTTATGTGCGATTTAAATTTTGTTTGTAAGATGTATGCACTAATTGCATTGAAACGCTATAAATCATTTCGAGAATGATAATGTTTATTGAATTCTTGAATTCAGCCATTTTGAAAGATTGAAGAATTTGAAAAAGTATTACAGTAGAAAAATAAAAACGCTTTGTGCAAAGTAAATTTTAAATTTTAATATCAGAGATAAAAACATGACAAGGTTCTACCGAAAAAATAACATAGGCAAAATTCCGATATCAACGAAGGTATTGATTCACATAGCGTTTTTATAGCTTTTGAATCTTTCTTTGAATGTTTCTCTTCCCATCAAAAATAATTCTATTTCTTCTTTAAAAAACATCTAACAAAATAATAGACGCTCCAAATAAGCAATGTGTTTGTGTGTGCTTGTGTATGTGATCGCCATATTTCACTGTATAGAATGTCGACAACGTACAGGACGACTCGATCCATAGCGGTGGAGAACGATAGATGTATTGGCATTTTATGGATTTTTCACTTTGGATTTTCTCGAACTGATTGTCGAATGCAGAATTATAACGAAGAACAAAAGCCAGCAGACATGACAGACAGAAGGATTTTTTTTTTGTTGCTTCTTCAAATAAGAACGATATTGAAGAAGTTCGTTTTTCTAATCATATGAAAATATAAAGGAGCTATCAGAAATGCACACAGCCGGGCATACATAAACATACGCTCACATACATACATACACATATGTTCGCATAGATACACGAACGCTCGTATTTATACACACACTCATACATACATGCACACATGGTCGCACACATGCACACACGCTTGCGTGTATATACACACGCTCACATACATACACATACGTTCATATACAGACACATACGCACTCGTAAATACACATACACTGACTGGCATACACATACGCTTGCATACATACGCATACGTATACATAAGCTCGCATACATACACACACACTCGATTACATAGATTCACATACGCTCGCATATGTACGCATAAGCTCGCATACGCACGCACACACAGGCACACTTGATAGCATAGATACACATACGCTCACATACACACTCACTCGCCCGCGTACATACACACACGTTCGGTTACACACACATACGCTTGCATAGATAGACACACGCACGCATGCATACATATACATGCATAAATACACATAGGGATGTATATACATAGTAGATATTAACTTTTTTGTTTTAATTTGCGTTCCTTGCTTTTGTGTGTAAATGCATCTGTGTGTGTGTGTGTGTGTGTGTGTGTGTGTGTGTGTGTGTGTGTGTGTGTGTGTGTGTGTGTGTGTGTGTGTGTGTGTGTGTTACAATCTCAAGGAATAAGATAACCCCTCCTCAAATTTAAAGAAATGTTCTACAGATGCATTCTGGGATTTCTTTTCAACCAATAAGAAATAGACAATTTTCGTTCTCATCCCGAAACATTTTTTGTTCTATCATGCCTTAAAATCAGATGGTTATGACCACTTGACTGTATCCCTTTGGCATGTGAACAGTTTTTCTATTTTGTCAATTCTTTTGTTTTATTACTGTCATAAAGTTGCTATCCTTTCGTTTGCAATTTAAATATATTGATTATTTTTGTTCTGTAATTTTTTTCTTCCTCTTCTTATGATTGTCAATTGAGAATATTGTCGATTCCACTTTGACAAATTTCTCCATTATTTTTAGCCATACCCGCTTAATCTACAATATGCGCATATAGACACGACGATTGACGTGTATATGTATATAAATCTATGTAAAGAGCCCAAGACTACGTTTCAAGGACGTTTGCAAGAGCGATCTGAAACTCATAGGCATCGTATTTAGTAGATGGAAAGAGCTAGCAGGCGATCCCAACGCCCAGAGCCATGATGGTCTTGGAGGAGACATGAAGGCCGGAAAAAGACGAACCCAACTGTTGGAGATCAGAAGACAACGAATGAAGCAGAGTGATATATATATAGAGAGAGAGTACCCCTAGACTTTCATTTCACATTCCAGCTTCGTATCTCACGCCTGCAGAAGTGAGTGCCAAGATATTCTCATGACGTCCTGACCGTAGGTCATCTTCAAGAGTTTCCCTACACCTCCTAAATTCAGCCGTCCACTATTGTTAATATCGTTATGCTTTCAAAAGTCTAAATATAATATCTCTCTAAAATATTCTTAAAAACTCTGTGTCACTAAAAGGAAACTATGGACGACGCTAAGTGATGAATATATATTTATATCCGAATTTTTATACACATACTCATATTTGCTATGAACAAATCAACTTTGCACCAAGGAACATGCGTATATATATATATTAAAAAAAAAACAGAAATATAAGCAGTCCCTTGCTTATATCCCCTGACGTATGGACTGAGTGATTGCTGGAGTGTCCATCTACGAAAATCTGAAGTCGGGATGCTGAAGATAACAGCAATCACCTAAGTGACAAACTTTATATTTGTATTAATGATATGTCATAGATTGACCAAGATACTCTCATTACGTCCAGACCGTCGGTCATATTCGAGAATCTCGCTTACCTTTCGAAATTCAGTTGTCACTTTTGCACTATGGATAAAGTTGGATCATCATCCCCTAATATAGCAACTGTGTCATCATTAATGTCCTTGGAGAGTAACCTCATTTGTGTAGACATTTGATAACACTACAAGGCCAACATTGTCCATTTTCAAGAGAAGTCGCTACTAGTTACTTTTAAAAACTTCTTTAAACATTCGTATGTCAGTTTACCTGCAAATAAACAATTCAGCTATTAATAAGAAGTGTTGAAATTAATGACTTCAAGATTTCACATGTGTAGCATCATTCCTTCGTAGTAGTCAGCCTACGAAATTTTCAACCCACCCTCGTATATACAGTGTGTGTGTGGCGTGGGGTAAACAAATATTCCTATATATATATATCTTTTAACGTATAATTAACTAAAGATCGTCAGACCGAATTTTATTCCATAAGACATTACTTTAAGAATAACATATTACAACACGATGTTTTTGTATTCAAATAAGAGAGTTATCTCCCTTAATACATAGCGTGTCTACTTAAATTCATTTTTTTTTTCAAAATATTTAAAATATCTTTTTTTAATTTTTCGTCTTTCGAAATTAAGAATTCGAACGATATAAATAATTAATTATAATATTATATGTAATAATAATTAGATGAACAAGTTTCTATACACAATTTTAAATCAACACCACGGGAACTCGAATTTGATTACGTTTCAACAGTCAGTGAGTCATTTGGAACTGAAGATTGCGTATACGCATGAAACTTCAAATCGAGCTATCGACGTGGGATATTATGTATATTCTCACACACACATACAAATCTCTCTCTCTCTCTCTCTCTCTCTCTCTCTATATATATATATATATATATATATATATATATATATATATAATTAAGTAATTCATTGAGTCTGAAAGAAACCCCACCCAAATGCAGAAAGCACTGGAGGGCCGTTTTCTCTTATATTTGGGACCCATCAGAAGTGCGCATCCACTACCGAGAATTAAAACCCTGACAGTTAAGTTATCAAGCAAACGACATACCAACTGTTCCAACGAGCCTCGGTGACGAAGAGGTAGCAAATCAGACTCAATATACCGCCGCTCGCTCACATATTCCGTGGTGGAACTCAACTGAAATTCACTGTAACCATAGGGATGTGCCCCGGGAGCCACGGCTACTATCACCGAGCCGTTCAAACTGAAGCATTAGAAGCCGGATGAAGCAATGATATACATATGATAGAAATTGTAAGGAGGATTTGATAATTATAATTAAGTAATTCATTGAGTCTGAAAGAAAGAGTCTGCATTCTGTTGAGGTTTCTTTCAGACTCAATGAATTACTTAATTATAATTATCAAATCCTACTAACACTTTCTATCATATATATATATATATATATATATATATATATATACACATACAAATCTATCTATCTATACATATATATATACGTATATATATACCTATATATACGTATATATATATGCACACATATATACAAATCTATCTATACATATATATACATATATATATACGTGTGTATATATATATAAACACATACATACAAATCTATCTAGTTATCTATCTATCTATACACATATATACATATATATACGTATATATATACACATACTTACATACAAATCTATACATATACATATGTATATTTATACATATATATATACGTACATATATATATATACATATATATATATATATATATATATATATATATATATATATATATATATATATATATATATATATATTGAACATAGCAGTATATTTAAACTGGTATTTTTCATTTAACCGTATTCCATTAAAACAAGTGCGAAATGCTACACTGGATACCTCAAGACTTTCCACCTTCTTCCCTGAAAACCACTGACGTTGATCGAAAGTACAAAAGAATACAGAAAATCTTATACTGAGACATTACACAGGCAGATAATGACTTATTTGACTCCAGGACAAAATAAATGCCTGTCTGTTTTATTGAATATATATATATATATATATATATATATATATATATATATATATATATATATATATATATATATATATATATATATGTATATAATTAAGCCAAAAAAATGGAGTTACCGTCCTTGACTTTAAACTACTGTTTAACAACAGCGTCCGTATACGTCATTTTTAAACTGAAATTAAATTTTCTAATTTTTAATTTTTCAATTCTAAGTGTAAGTTTGAGCCTATTTTAAAATTCAAATTTAGATTATAATAGGATTAATTATTTAACAACACTACTAACTTATCCAAATAGCACCACGAAACTCCGAGACTCAGCTCTCAGTACCTGAAGATGGGTAGTTGTCGAGTCGCACTGTCGCCGTGGGGTATATCTATTAATATATACATAATAACTCTTATTTTGCATTGAGCACTGTTTTACTTGCACCTAAGATTATATATATATATATATATATATATATATATATATATATATATATATATATATATATATATATATATGCATGTATATATATATATATATATTTATATATATATATATGCATGTATATATATATACATATATTTAACAACGCAAGTTACTCGTAGATTTATTTAATTTTTTAATAATTTACTTTTTCTAATAACCTTTATATTTTTCGGCTTGTAAATATAATTTCCTCTGTCTAATCATTTTTTCAAATATTTTTGTTGATTTGTGATGTCGCCAGTTTAGTTTTTTTTTTAATATCGCGTTGAAAATTAAATCCGATGACACAGGAAGCAACACAACGATTTTTTTGTATAGATAGATAGATAGATAGAGTTAGGGAACAGAATTGGATAGATAGATAGATAGATAGATAGATAGATAGATAGATAGATAGATAGATAGATAGAGTTAGTGAACAGAATGAGATAGATAGATACATAGAGAGAGAGAGAGAGAGAGTTAGTGAATAGAATGAGATAGATAGATAGATAGATAGATAGATAGATAGATAGATAGATAGATAGATAGATAGATAGATAGATAGATAGATAAAAAATAACACTATATATTTGTCTTTGATTATTGGTGTTGGCATATGCCTGGGTTGATCGATCGTGACTGGGAAAAATTGCCTGCAAGATTCTAAGAATTTGTCTGAATGCCTTTTGTTTTCCACTGGCACATGATAAAAAAATTTCGAAGCAGCCTCAGCCATTCTGTCTGTTATTGTATATTTAGTGTCTGTTTCCCTGTTTGGCAGTCTGCACCAAATCTAGTCAGCATTCTGTTTTTATTTTACAACAAATCTTGCAGTCTGCTAAGAAAACAGTTATCAACAATTTTGTCACGTTCGATATAATTATTAATAGAATCAAATATTATATGACGCTGGCTTTTCCCTGACGGTGTAAATGGAAAGTTATTAATACTTAGGAAAATTATGTAGAACTCTTGAATATATATGATCTTGAAAAGTAGTCAAACATACACTATAGGTCAAAGGCTTGTTTCATATTTTAAATAGTTTACGTTGCTTGCCTTTTTCAAAACTAATTTACTCGCTTCTTTCTGACCAGGGGAATTTCTCTTATTGCAGAGTTTTATTATGTATTCAATAATAATAATAATAATAATAATAATAATAATAATAATATGCGTCTTTACTACGTAATAAAGGAAGCCAACAAATTCAAAATGGAGTTTCAAATGGGCGCAGAAATACAAATAAAGCGTAGTAAACCGGCTGAAGCTTTCAAAATACTTAAAAAGAAAGCAAAGACAGATGCAACCGACCAAATACAGAATCAATGGCAAGATAAACCGCTTCATGGCCAATACTCTGCCCGTACCAAACAAGCTGACGTAGACAAAAACCGTACCCATCAGTGGCTACGTAGTGTAGGGTTGAAAGCTGAAACTGAAGGTTTTATCCTTGCTGCACAGGACCAATGCTTGTTAACAAGGAATTATCAAGCGCATATACTAAAATACTGTGTTAGCCCAAAATGCAGATTCTGTGATAAATATCCAGAAACGATTGATTATCTTGTATCAGGTTGCACGATATTGGCACCCACTGAATATAAAACCCGGCATGACAGAGTGGGCCAATATCTGCACTGGAAAACTTGCATCTTCTACGGAAAGGAAACTGAAAGAAACTGGTACGAACACCACCCACACCCGGTTACGGAGATAGGACCTGCTACAATTCTATGGGACTACACAATACACACTGACAGAACAGACCACAAAGACCACAAACAAAAAAGTTCCTCCTTATTGATATGGCAGTGCCTGCAGACTGCAATGTATCTTTGAAGATATTCGAAAAGCCGTCAAAATGCAAAGACTTTGAAATAGAAATCTCAAAAATGTGGCACATGGGAACATCAACAATCCCTGTTGTAGTTGGAGCCTTTGAACTGGTTGGAAAAGATTCCAGTAGACTAATTGAAGGGATTCCTGGAAGTCCATGCCTCAAAGAGATATAAAAAATTGTTCTCGCAAGTACAGCCCACACTTTACGAAGGGATTTATCTATGTAATTTTTTTTTTTTTTTGTCAGTGGAAAATGTCATGATGCCATTTCTAACCTTAGGAAGAAATGTGTAAACGCCAGATATCAAAGAAAATAAAAATAACAATAATAATAATAATAATAATAACGAAATTAATTCATTACTGCCTGGAGCTTCCTTAAAATATTAGCTCTTTTACCTAACCTGCTTTGCTGCCTAATGCTAATCTTACGATTAGCGGATTAAAAAGTTAATTAAGCTCTCTCTAAAAAATATTGTATACAAGGCATTAGGGGTTCTATCGTTTAGTATAGTAGTTTATCAGGAATTAATTAAGCAAAAAGTTTGAAACATACTAATTATTAAATCCAAAGGATGGCCTCAAACTTAGTGCCATTCTTAAATATTCCGTATGAGAAACGAAGTATATATATTAATGTGAATTTACAATATATTAGATTGTTCAGAAAATAATGTCCGATTTTATAATCGACTTTTATTCCTAAATTTATGTATTTAAATCAGTCAAAATAGGAACCCTGAATATCTATATATTACTATCATCAAGTTACAAGTTTATTTATGCCTTTACGCTAAAATTCAAGAGGTTGTGAACGCGAAGAAATCTTTGAAATCAGTTCCAGCATCTTCCTTGCAACGTAATGTCTTTTGGCATAAAAATGGTTTGGTCTGGTTTGGTTTGTTTTACGACATATCAACCTCAATAGGTTATTTAATGTCGATAACTTTTTTTTTCTGGTAATATTTTGTTTTGTCAAAAATCTATTTCTGTTAATATTTTTTCCTCACAAATGTATAGCTGGAAATATTATTTTTTTTCAAAAACGTATAGCTGGTAATATTTTTTTTCTTCAAAAATTTATTTCTGGTAATAATTTTTGACAAAGTATTTCTGGTATTAAAACCTATTTTTACATTTTTATAATGCCTTTTACCTCAGTTTCTGGCTTAACTATTTGCCCGTAGCTGGAACCCTAACAGGTGCTACCACCCCGGGTCAGGGTGGGCCTGGGAACACCAGCAATTAAGAGGAGGTTCGACACTCCTCAAAGCCTACTGATCAGAGGCCTTTCTGCTGGACGTAGTTGATCGTCGTACCCAGGACGCGGATGTAGTTTATCGTCATACCTAGGACGTCCCATTGGGGGGGGCGTCTTAACCCTCTGCAGAGGTGCAGTCGGCGTAATCTACAGCCCCAGCCGACAGGCCTGATAAAGATGGTCAAGATACTCGAAATAGTGGGTGAAGATTCAAGGGAATATAGTGGGTGTGGTAAAGTCTCTGTTCCAAGTCGGTGAGCTTCTGCAGTATTATACTGGCAACATATGACCGACCATATTCGTGAAGCAGATTCTTCATTCCATGTTCTGTTAATATTGATTGCAGTTTGAGAAGCATTAAAATCACCTATGAACTCATGCAAAAAAATAAACGTATCTCTTCTTTTTCTTCATATTCAGGATAAATGGTATATAATTTTTTTAGGCTAAATTCTGAAAGAGATTGACATAAAACTGACAAAAGTAACACTTTAATCATTAGGAATTAATATACTTTTGAACAACTATTATATGGTATATTAGAATACAATTAAAAAACTTTCTAAGATCGGACATTATTTTCCGAACAACATAATATTTTCTTATTGACATTATTCATGCTCAGTAAGGTTCATTTTCAGCCTCAACCGACCATTTTTCGACCATTATGCAATAATACATGGTGCCCAGTAAAAAAGCAGTTAAATTCAGAAAGACGTGAGAAAACCGTTGAAAACTGGTGACATCTGATGTGACTGAAGAATTTAGAAAGAATTTCTGCACATTTTGTCAATCCCCACGTCGGATATTCTTAGAAATTTATAAAAAGCGAAATTTGTCTGCAAATAACCTTTAAATGAAAAGTCACATGTTCGAGCAGCAATTAATCAATCATAAAAGAACCAATCAAAGTAAAGTAATTACGCGAGAGTTGAATGATTTTTCAAGGTCATCAATATTCAAGAAATTTATTCAAGGTTATTTAAGGTCAATTATTCCTGAAAGAAAAAACAGTGATTTTAAATTGGCCACTTTTTTACTGGACACTCTGTAGTAAACACAAACGTGAAAGAAAAGCAAAACACGTTTCATTTGTTCCAAATAAGTTTCCAATAAAGAAACAATATAGATAGTAGATTTTTGAAGACAAATTGTTCTATGAAATCGTCTTTTCAACGTACATAATTTTCATATACAGGAATTAATATTAAATCACAAATTATATTCTTACACCAGACGGTTGCAAATGTTATTCCCGCACAAAAGAGAAGATTAGTTTGGTTCGTTTTGTTTTACGGCACATCAATCTTAATGGGTCATTTAATGCCGACAACTTTTTTTGGCGGGGATAATATTTTTGTTTTGTTAAAAATCTATTTCTGTTGATATTTTTTTTCATAAAAAATGTATAGCTGGTAATATTTTTCAAAAACGTACAGCTGGTAATATTATTTTTTTCAAAAACGTATAGCTGGTAATATTATTTTTTCAAAAAAACGTATAGCTGGTAATATTTTTTCAAAAACGTATAGTTGGTAATATTTTTTCAAAAACGTACAGCTGGCAACATTATTTTTTCAAAAACGTATTATCAGAAGCCTTGCAGTTGGACGTAGTTTATTGTCTTACCCAGGACGCGGATATAGTTTATCGTCTTACCCAGGACGCGGATGTAGTTTATCGTCATAGCCAGGATGCGGATGTAGTTTATCGTCTTACCCAGGACGCGGAATTAGTTGATCTTCTTATCCAGGAAGCGGACGTAGTTTATCGTCATACCCAGTACGCAAACCTTCCTTGTGTAAACAACGTGAGTGTTTGTTGGGGCTCGCTGTTATTTGCCTCTAGCTCCTTTCGCTCATATTATTTTTTTTTGTTTTTTGTTTTTGTGGTTTTTTTATCCCCCTCCACAATTCCTTTTAGTGTACATTTTCTGTTTTTTAAATTAAAATCTCCCGTTGCAAGCCTGATGAGCGGGAGCGAAACCGGTTGCTTCGCGCGTTTTTAATATGTCTAGTAATATTAAGCTTAATACTTTTATTGCTGTGATAAAATTTTGTACCTTTAAAAATATCTTCAAATATTTAAAAGCTAGGTACAGTCAGAATTTAATTAGGAAATTAAATAAAATATTACTGATTAAGGCTAAATTAAGATCCGCTAAGCTTGAAATTAAATTCCTTAAGCAATGTATCTGCTACCAGGTTTGCCCGTCTTTTATTCAGTTCAGAATAAGGAAGGCTAAATTACATCAAGGTTGGAAGATTGAATCCATCTTCATTAAGGATAGGATTCAACAACTTTCAACCAGAAGCCTGGCACTAAAGCAGGATTATGAGAGATTGTGGTGCTCTTATGGGAACTCTATTTCCTTTTTCGATTGGGTCAGGTTCTGTAGGTTTTTGGGTTGGGTCCATCAACGAGATTGTATTAAATTGTCAACTAAGTTTAATGCTAAGTTGAAACATCTAGTTCATAATAAGTATGGAGTTACAGCAGAACCCAATTCAAATAACATTGTTAATTTGTCTTCTCACGAATTGACTGAGCTAGAATCATTTGTTCTTGCTCATGGGTTAGACTTTTGCATCCCACCATCTATGCCCGATAAAGAGAACATTTTTTCTGAGTTTGAAGTCTTTTATGCCCAGTTGGCAAGACTGACTCCCACTTCCGAGGAGGCAGTTTGTGATTTAAAAGCCCAGTTAAACAGTTCTGCACATGTGTTTTCCAGTTCTTCCGTGGCCACTTCTGAATCGAAATGGAAGGCTGAATATCAGCGAGTGGTTAATTCTCTGAAGAACAACCACGATCTAATAATTTCCAGACCTGATAAAGGTGCTGGAGTGGTTATTTTGGACCGAGCTGATTACATAGCCAAGATGTCTTCTATTTTAGAAGATACTTCTAAATTTACCAAGCTTGGATCAGCAGACACATGTGACAAAACTACTTCAGCTGAAGTAAAATTTCAGAAACTTCTTCTGAAATTAGTAAAGACTGGCGTGCTTTCACAAGAAATTGCCAATGAAATTCGTCCGTCCGTGTCAATTCGGCCACGGCTGTATGGGCTCCCCAAAATCCACAAGGAGGGCATACCTTTGAGACCAATTTTATCAATGGTTGGTTCAGCCCAACACAAGGTAGCCCAATGGCTCTCAACGCTTTTGGATCCTGTGTTGAAGGGTTTTAGTGGATTTTGCATAAAGGATTCATTTTCCTTTGTTGACCTTATACAAAATTTATCTTCTTCGGGCAAGTTTATGTGTTCTTTTGACATCTGTTCTCTATACACCTGTGTTCCTCTGATAGAAACTGTCGATATTTGCCGTGATATGCTTTATCGCAGTACTTTGTCTCCACCAAACATTCCGGAGTCAACCTTTGTTGAGTTGATGAAATTTGCCACGTCTTTTGTCGAATTTAGTTTCAATAACACCATGTTTCGACAATTTGACGGGGTCGCTATGGGTTCCCCTTTGGGTCCAGCTCTAGCCAACATATTTGTGGGCTTTCACGAACAAAGAATACGGAATAATGTACTTTGTCCTCAACTATATCGTCGGTAGAGCATAGCATGATGAAAAAGATGCTTTATGGAGAATATATTATAAAGAAATTAAAATAAGACTGTTACGAATGAGATTAAATTTCATAAGAAAGGTATCTAATTAATTTATAGGTACCTTTCTTATGAAATTTTATCAGAAGTGTACATAAAATACTATAATTTTATGCACATTTATTACATTTTACTGTGTTATTTGTATTTCCATTCATTTTATTATTAATTTTGGTATTTCATTTATGGAAAAAATGCCATAACTGAGATTAATATAAAAATAAGATCGTATAAATTTCATAAGATGATACTTGTAGGTACCCTTCTCAGTTGAAAATGAAAAATAAAATAAATTTCTCCATACGTGTTTCGCAAAAGTAAAGGCCTTAACAGCGGAGAATAATGCTTAACTCAAATTACGCAACTTAATTGTATTCTGGTTGGTCTTCCGTACTTTATAATTACAGCCCGATTATAAACACAAAATTACATTTCTTAATTACTGCGGATCTTCTGATTAGTCAAAACTATACAATTTACAACGCACTAAAAAAATATCTATTTCATCAGGACACTTCCAAAACCTGATGCGGCTTTTAACTAATTTTATAATATTTTAACAACTTAAATGTAAAAATCTATTATAATTAAAAAATAACAAATAATTATATTACAAATTCATTTTTCATCGAAAATTTTTTACTTTCAGAAAATATTGTCCATATTCATAAAAACAACTAAAAGCCAATAAAAGCATTTGAAATTAAATAATATCTTTGTTTTATTGAGTTTTGTATGTTACACTTCTGAGCTGATTTTCAAGTAGAGGGGATCCAATTAAAAACAAAAAAAGAATTGCATTCTTCAAAGCCTTGTGCTTTTAACTATTGTAATCACTAAACCTGACGCGATTGAATTTCTAGCGTTTTCATGAAATTAATTATGGGAGGAGGGTAATAAATATAAAAAAAAATTCTGCCATGACTTTAATAAAAGAAAACATATATATAGTAATTACAATCATCTGTGAATATTTTCTGAAAGGTTCATTAACATCCGACTATTATTTTTATTTTTGCAAGATTTTCCAAATTAATGTGTGTCATACAAAAAAAACAACAAAAAACGTGCTAAGTATATGTTATTGTATTACTTCCGGTGATCCAAAAAGAAACAAAGATATTTAAATGAAAATTTAGAATTTTCTAAAAAGAAGGAAAAATTTTAAAAAATAATTAAAATAAACTTTGATCTTTCCTCTTAATAATAACATAAATATTTAGACGATAAAATTTTGTTTTCGTCAAGTTTGGCATCTTTTTCATTATGCTATGCTCTTTTTTTAGCGATCTCGTAGTGGTACCTAGTTTAATCTGACATTATTTTTAATTCTCCAGACATTATTCTCAGTGGGTACACGTGTTTTACTAGACATGCTAATATCAGCCGTTAAAAACAAAAAAGAAACACGTGATCTACAACTACGAATTGGTGTACTTTTCTACACCGAGTAGAAGGTCATAACATAGATGCCATCTGGTTATAATGTCAGTAGAACTATTTCTTGTTATTGTACTGCTGAGTTCGTAAGACTCTACGAGGGCCGAGTTATGTAAAGCCCGTCGGATATACATCATCTTGAAATGTATTCCAATATAATTTCTATTACCAAAATGAAAGAAATGTAATAGTTAACTCAAAAATGTACATTTTACAATATCATGTTATTTTTTTCATTATTATTCCTATGCGTCATGTTTTATTTTCAGCGTCACCATTCATGTACTTCAAATGCGTAATGGCTACTTGTAACATAAAACAAAATAGACTGTATTTGTGTTTGGCAAATTTACAACGAAAGTTATTCTGTATAATTGCATTTTTTTTCAAAGCACAAAAATATTTTCTTGACTGGTTATGAATTATAAAAAAGGAATCATAATTTTGCAGCGAATAATGTTAATTGCTAACGAAAAAGATATTTCCGTTTCACAGACAAGCAGTCGAGCTACGCTTTTGACATGATGAACAAACAAAATGGACTTAACTCCACTCCCTTGTGTCCAATAATTATAAAGTATATGTACCAAATTAGAATGCTATTCACGAAAGGGTTTCGCCGTGTATTGCGAACTAATAAACAAACTTCCTCTCATACAGAGAAGATGACTTTCTTTTAACAAATACACCCTTGTGCAAATTAATTGAAACAACCGCTTGAATTTCCTTTCTTCCACCATATTGTCGGATTTAGAGCCACTAGAGTGACAGGGTGTAATCGATTTCTATTTTTTTCTCAGATTAAGTCATTTGCAGTGGTGTGCAGTAATATGAATCTATTTTCGGGATTTATGATGAAATTTGTTTGGCCTTGAAAAATATTGCGTCATCCGTGATTGCATCAGATTCTCATCACGCCCACATACTAGTGTACAAAGATTAGTATAGGACATTTTTTTTGTGGTGAAAAACACTGATTTGGAAATTTGTGTAAAAATAAAATTTCATTTAATCGTGCTACTTGTTGGCATCTAGATGCCATCCTTTTATTGTTGAAATAGTTAAATGGAACCGTCGCTTCTATTCCAACAGTTTCTTTTCTCGCACTTCCCACCTGTGGAACTCCCTTCCGTTTACTTGTTTCCCTGAAAACTGCAATCTTCAAAAATTTAAATGCAACGTCAATCGCCATCTTATGTCGTCTTGAACCCCGTTCTTGTTCTCCTTTCCTCAACCTCCTATACTCAATCTTTTGTCTCACTTTTACTCTCTGTAACCATCTACGTACTAATAGCAATCCCGTCTTGCTTGGGGTGAAATGATTAAAAAATAGATAGATAGATAGATAGATAGATAGATAGATAGATAGATAGATAGATAGATAGAAGACATAAACTTGAGAGAGAGGGAGGGAGAGAAAGGAAAAGACCTGAAAAATTCTGCAGTCAATAATTTCAGCTCTTCTTATTAATAGCTTCATCGTTTATTTCCGGGTAAACTGATATCCAACTGTTTAAAGAAGTTTTCAAAAGTAATTATTATAGTATCCATTATTGTCAGAGACAAATTGTTGTGTTATCAAGTAAAAGTGTTATCAAGTGTCTACACAAATTGGGTTTTCACCCCAAGGACATTCATGATGACATAGTTGCGATATTAGAGCAGAGGTTCTCAACCAGGGGTAAATCTACCCCTAAGGGGTAAAAAATTATATAGTCGGGGGTAAATAATTGAAGAACCTGATAATTTAAAAAATAATGTTTTGGTATTTTTACTAATGACTAATTTGCACAATTTTTAGTCACAAATTAGTCAGTACTAATCATAATCATCCATTCAAAAATAAATTTTTTTTAGTATTTTCCAAAAATTTTTAAAAATTCCAAAAACAAAAATACTAAAAAAAAATTTTTTTTTGAATGAATGATTAGGATTAGTATTAATTTGTAGATCTACTAATACAGCGGATAAAATGAATAATATTTGATTAATGACGACAAACGTTAATAAAAATACTGAATTTTATACAGAGTACTAACTTACACTAAAAAATTAGTAGATTAGTACTAAATAAGAAAACAGTATTTTGAGTGTCGCTTAGTATTCTTTTTTTTAGTCACAGTATTTTGACTAAAAAAAAACCTTAGTATTTTGAATGAAAAAAACCCTTAGTATTTTGACTAAAAAAAACCCTTAGTATTTTGACTAAAAAAAACCCTTAGTATTTTGACTAAAAAAAACCTTAGTATTTTGACTAAAAAAAACCCTTAGTATTTTGAATGAAAAAAATCATTCATTCATTTAGTCACGAAATTGTACACCAATGCTTTATGATGGCTATGAATTTTTTGTATGGGGTAAATGGAGAAATACATAAAGCCGAGGGGGTCAGTGATGGAGGAAAGGTTGAGAATGGCTGTATTAGAAGATGATGATTTAACTTTATCAACAGTGCAAGAGTGGGCTGCTGAAATTAGGAGGGGAAGGGAAAATCTTTAGGATGGCCCACGGTCTGGAGCGTATCTTGGCATGAGAGTACCTTGGCACTCATTTCTGCAGGCTTGAGATACGAAGCTGGAATGTGAAATGAAGGTCTCGAGGTACTCTCTCTCTCTCTCTCTCTCTCTCTCTCTCTCTCTCTCTCTCTCTCTCTCTCTCTCTCTCTCTCTCTCTGTCTCCAGCCTTCATGTCTCTTCCAAGAACATCATGGCTCTGGGCGTTGGGATCGCCTGCTAGCTCTTTCCAGCTACTAAATACGATGCCTATGAGTTTCAGATCGCTCTTGCAAACGTTCTTGAAACGTAGTCTTGGGCTCTTTACATAGATTTATATACATATACACGTCAATAGTCGTGTCTATATGCGCATATTGTAGATTAAGCGGGTATGGCTAAAAATAATGGAGAAATTTGTCAAAGTGGAATCGACAATATTCTCAATTGACAATCATAAGAAGAGGAAGAAAAAAATTACAGAACAAAAATAATCAATATATTTAAATTGCAAACGAAAGGATAGCAACTTTATGACAGTAATAAAACAAAAAAAATTAACAAAATAGAAAAACTGTTCACATGCCAAAGGGATACAGTCAAGTGGTCATAACCATCTGATTTTAAGGCATGATAGAACAAAAAATGTTTCGGGATGAGACCGAAAATTGTCTATTTCTTATTGGTTGAAAAGAAATTCCACAATGCATCTGTAGAACATTTCTCTAAATTTGAGGAGGGGTTATCTTATTCCTAGAGATTGTAACTAACACACGGTCAGGACGGCATGAGAGTATCTTGGCACCTCATTTCTTCAGGCGTGAGGGACGAAGCTGGAATGTGAAATGAAGGTCTCGGGGTATTCTCTCTCTCTCTCTTTCTCTCTCTCTCTCTTTTTTTTCTCTCTCTCTCTCTTTCTCTCTCTCTCTCTCCCTCTCTACTTCATTCGTTCTCTTCTGATCGCCAACAGTTGGGTTCGTCTTTTTCCGGCCTTCATGGCTCCTCCTTGAACACCATGGCTCCAGCCGCAGGGATAGTCTGCTAGCTCTTCCCAGCAACCAGATACGATTCCCTGTGAGTTGAGGCTATATGTCCAACGCATTTGGAACGTAGCCTTATACTTACAAAGGTGAAATTACTTAGACACACGTCATAAATTAATCAAGTACGATCTATAATATGGAATTATAGATGTGTATAGATATAGAAAAATGCTATTAATTATGGGTTCTTTGAATATTGATAGTTGTTGCATATTATAAGATTATACGTAAAATCTATTTTAATCGAATTGAATGTCATTGGGCAGATGTTTGTTTTTTTGTATACATGACGCTATCAACTCACTTCTCCTGTTCTGCAAGTTAGGAAGTTGTAAGAATGATTAGATGTAGAAGTTAACAATGGCTATTCTACAGAGTATTAAATGAAAATTATGTATTCTTTTTTGTATTGTACGAATACTTTTTTCAACCATTAAAATGGATAAATGGGATTTATTCTTATTAAATCATTTTTTCTGTTTTCTATGCATACTTAGTTATAATGAGTGTGTACTGTGAATTATATGCCCACTACCACTGTATATACGAGGGTGGGTTGAAAATTTCGTAGGCTGACTACTACGAAGGAATGATGCTACACATGTGAAATCTTGAAGTCATTAATTTCAACACTTCTTATTAATAGCTGAATTGTTTATTTCCAGGTAAACTGACATACGAATGTTTAAAGAGGTTTCTAAAAGTAACTAGTAGCGACTTCTCTTGAAAATGGACAATGTTGGCCTTGTAGTGTTATCAAATGTCTACACAAAATGAGGTTACTCTCCAAGGACATTAATGATGACACAGTTGCTATATTAGGGGATGATGATCCAACTTTATCCATAGTGCAAAAGTGGACAACTGAATTTCGGAAGGTAAGCGAGATTCTCGAATATGACCGACGGTCTGGACGTAATGAGAGTATCTTGGTCAATCTATGACATATCATTAATACAAATATAAAGTTTGTCACTTAGGTGATTGCTGTTATCTTCAGCATCCCGACTTCAGATTTTCGTAGATGGACACTCCAGCAATCACTCAGTCCATACGTCAGGGGATATAAGCAATTGACTGCTTATATTTCTATTTTTTTATATATATATATATATACGCATGTTCCTTGGTGCAAAGTTGATTTGTTCATAGCAAATATGAGTATGTGTATAAAAATTCAGATATAAATATATATTCATCACTTAGCGTCGCCCATAGTTTCCCTTTAGTGACACAGTGAAATTTAACAATATTTTAGAGAGTTATTATATTGAAAATTTTGAAAACTTGACAATATTCTGATTGGTGTTTATAAGTTCATGTTGCAAAATAAAATCTTTACATTTTCTTTAATAAAACGGGAGGAAAAGCGCCAATAAAAATCTTTCTTTTGGCTTTATTCATATATATATAATTTTTCATTTGAATCATATGTCTAACATTTCTATACATTTACAACACCTTACCTGTCCACATTCGTAATTCAGAAAAATCCTTGTTAAAAATACCTCCATACATGAAAAGAATAAACATAAATTTAAAATTCTTGAAGCTATCAATATTAAAAAATTGAAACCAAACCTTAATAAAATGAATTATGAATACGCCACAAATATTTTAAAATGTGTTTGAAATTACAAGGTTTACACTAATAGTTTCTCTTTCTACTACTCATTCCGTAAAATAAACTCTCCAAACCATAACTAGTTACCTCCCTTTAAACGGTTTCAGCGGTCACGCACTGACGCAGCGTTCGTCAGTGCATTTTAAGAAATTTAACTTTCAGAACGGTTTTAGCGGGCATGCGCTGACGCAACGTTCCTCATTCTTTTTGTAAGAAATTTAACTTTCAGATAACATAACAATTTTTCTCTGACAATAATGAATACCACAATATTTTTTTGTAATAAACAATACCCTGATGATGACATGAATATGTCGAAAGTACTTACAAATAAAATAATATATAAACACGGCGATTTTCTCTCGTCCTTCAATATCGAAATCCGAGTGTATGAAAAGATCTTATCGAAAATAAGTAGACAGAATATGTCTAAAGTATTCAACAAAACATGTCTATATATATATATAAATATGTGTGTGTGTGCTTGCGCACGCGCGTGTGTGTATGTATGTGTGTGTATCCATAGTGTAAGATGACGCAGTTCTCTGAAAGAACTTTAGAAAATAAATCATCGATGAAGGGAAAATAAGTCGAATGTGAAATCAGCAATGTGGTCGCTATTGTTGAAATCGTCCTCATCAGTGTCGATGCAAAGGCCATAATTAAGTTCCTCACTTGATCAACTACATTCGTTCCAATGCTTCATCTTCCAATCCTCGTCCTCGACGCCATTACTCAAAATACCATTTTCCCCCTTTTACTTCACAATCTAAACGTTTATCATTAGGAACACTTACGCAGATCGTGCGCACAGGTTTGTTAAAGCCATTGTCAGTATTCCGATCATTCCCGGAATAAAGAAACTACTTTTTTTTTTAATATCTTCACGCATTAGCGTGCGAAATGCTAGGCTTGTCAGCTACTCTGCCGAGATGTCCGACTATCTAATTGTGACGTGTTAGTTTCATTTCCAAACACATATACGCTTTCTTCAGAGAAATATTACTATCCATCATTTATGATTGAATAAATGAATTTTCACATATTCTTATACAAAATTACATCTCGGTCAGTTATTTTTATCATTATATATTTGTATTGTCGGAAATATATCGAGTAATATTGAAATGCAAAACTATCTTTAATGGCAGACAACATATGCTAATAATAATAAATAGAGGGTAACTTGTTCAACCGTCAGATTATAATAATAATAATAATAATAATAATAATAATAATAATAATAATAATAATAATAATAATAATAATAATAGGAAGAAGAAGAAGAAGAAGAAGAAGAAGAAGAAGAAGAAGAAGAAGAAGAAGAAGAGCTAACCCTGCGATCATATAGGAAACACATTAAAACACATTTAAATTAAAAACAGAGAGACGACCTTCAAATCTCCCGACACTTTGAACGGTATGGCCGTTCAAATTCGGCACAGAAAGATATTTTTTAAGCAATCACTCTTTGCTGCGCCGAGTTCCTCTAGTATATTTCCAAAATGCATATAGGAATTCTAACTTAACACAGTCGCATCGTATCCATGCCACAGACACAATACATATACTTATGTTTTAATATTCGGTCGGCTAGCTTCTACTCGAAATTTATTTTGACCTAAGTTGCTCGAACTTTGACTTAAACTTAATGTAACAATTTGCACACACCAAGTATGTATTTGTTATAACTCAATGAGAAGCAGAATGCTACTACTATTTATGCTTACATATATGACAAAAGATTTTAAATTTTATTTTTAATGTTTTATTTCCGGTGCTCTTTTTTCCTATAACAGTACCCAGCAGTAATAAACCGAGTAAACACTCTTACTACAATTGCCTGTCTTGTCTATATTAAGAGTCGAAAGGCCGGAAGTAACGACTGCCAAAGGCAATATGTTTAGCACTTTGTTACAACGCCAATTTACACGAAAACACAAGCAATTTCAGCGAAATTATTTCTTTCAAATATTTATTCGAGTCAGAATAAAATAATACCGTAAATAAATTCTAATAGAAAGCAATTAAGAAAAATGATTTTCTCTTTGGAATATCGTGAAAAAAAAAAACTTGAGGATTGTTTTTACATGGTTTCATTTTTCTTTCAATTAAAATTGCGATAATATAACATTTCCATTATTATATCATATGTCCTCACAGTAATATAAGGACAGTTTAATCGACAGCGATGAGTATTCTAGTAGAGTATATAACGTGATTCGCTAGCTTAAATAACGACGACTGACGAGGAGGTGTTCGCTACTTACCGTAAATATGAGCGGTTCATCTGTCGAGGTTAAAGTAAAGCGTTTCCTTGCTAATTCTGAAATAATTCCATTGCGTGCCTCGCTTCTTCATTATAACTCGTCAGTTTTAAATATCTAAACCTAAAAGTTGCTCATAGCTCTTACTCTATGGAAGGCGTTTTAATTGTATTATCCTTTTAAACGTGTTTAAATATACGTTTCCAAGTTTAAATCAAAATAGCTGCTCTTTGAACTACGAATCATGCAGAAGGACGAGATGATATCTGAAAGTTCTCGAGGTGTTTTTCCCTCCATAAGGGATTCCATTCATATGAAAGACCTACTTCATCTATGTGCCGTGTTTATTCAAGACATAGGCGTTAGGGATAAGATCTTCCACAATTTCATTTCCACACTCGATCGGCTTTCAAACGTATGGGCTTCTTTCTTTTATATATATTGTATCTCTTCACTTTCTCTCTCTTGTAGCTATAAGCAACTGTTGACTCTTGAATATGCCCTGAGCTGTTAAATTCGCCACATCCATTTTTCACATTACAGAAATGTCAATTTTTAGTATAAGCGTTCTGTTTAGTTTCCATTCTATATAAAATGGCCTCATTTTTCACAAGTTACGTCCATGGTCTTCACAGCATTCATTTGTAGAAACGTATTTCTGTCGCCTCGTCTTTATCTGTATGGAACTTGTTTTGCATCTGTGTATATTTTTGAAATGAGGTATTATGTACAGTATTTACATTATTCGGACTATTGTCATCATCTTTGTCGCCATTTTTATTACAACGTTTCGGCCGTTGTACGCTCCGGCCTTCTTCAGGTGGTTCGACACATGGCACAGTGGATAAAGGCGTTAGTTAGATCCAGTGACAAGACCCGAAGAGTGTGAGTTCAATAACCGACTAAGGCAGTGGAGAACTTTCAGGGGGAAATTGACAGGAGATAACTGATAACTGACATCCATTAACCATGGCACGTGGAACTAGAACAGCCTACCCAGTGAGCGAAATAAAGGGTTCAGTTCGACATTCCCACCAACTGAAGAAGGCCGGAGCGTACAACAGCTGAAACGTTGTAATAAATATGGCGACAAAGATGAGGACAATAGTCCGAATAATGTAAATAATGAACTTGTTCTGCATTCATTTAGGATAATGGAGTAGAAATATGGCATATAGAAGGATAGATGCGATATTAAAAACATCTTGTGTTCGATTTAAAGTCGAAATGAGCAATTCAAAGCTCTCTGTAGTAGATTTACCGAAACTAACGCAGAGTTTGATGCAAGAATTTTTTTTTTGGCTGTCGTAAAAGTAGCAGGTCCTTTTCAAAACAATTTAAAAAAAAAGAAAAACGCATAATAATTGAACACGAATACTAGCAAAAAATGAAGGCTAACTACCACTGAGCATTACCAGCAAGCGCATTTCCGATTCAACGGTAAAATCACAGTACGTACAGTCCGGGAAAGTTCCGATATCACCTCATATAAACAGATGGTTCTTCTCCTTTGAAATGTTTTTTTTTAAAGCATCCTAGGAGTTTAAGTGGCCTCATATCGACGCAGAACTTATTGTGTCAACAAGCATTAATGCCTCTCTACTTGTTAACCTCTGTCCGACTTCACGTCGACGCTCAGCTTTCCGGTATTCTGTCATCTATCGTCTTGCAGATCGATTTAAATGCTTTTAAAAGGAGCGAAGAAAATGCTAAAAGACGAACACAGCGCCTATCTCGTGAACTTCCGTATACGGATTGAATCTTCCCGCCACGACGAAGCCAGACAAACCGGAGTTATATGACAAGAGTCGACTTCACTTATGCGACATAAAGCACTGAATCGAACTTAAGCCAGTGGCTATCTTTATCATGAATATATCTACCAATACAGAGCTAAGCAGCGTGTTTTTCTTTTCTTTTCCAAGCATATTTGTCCTGTCATGAAAAGAGGAAAACCTTTTAGAGAAAGCTTCACGATAAAACCGGAAGTTTACAATACAAGTAAAAATGAACAAGGCCTATACTCTTCTTCTTCTTCTTCTTCTTCTTCTTCTTCTTCTTCTTCTTCTTCTTCTTCTTCTTCTTCTTCTGTGTGCCGTGTTCCTTCAGAACATTGGCGATTATGGATCTCCACAATTTCCTGTACATTGTAGCTCTTAATAAAATTTGTCTTTTCGTCATCTTTCGTAAAACTTGGTCTGCCATCCATTTACTCAAGTATGCAAAGTAGGTTATGCAGTTTTCCTCTGTCACACTTGCCTTCAATATGTCCTGTGAGTATCAGATTTTCCAAGTCCTCTTTCCTCATTAGCTGCTCTAGACATCATAACTGTCTCTCCTTGATGGTAATTATAAGAGTCCTTCTTGTTTCCATTTTCTGTGAAACTTCGTCACTGCTCACATCTTCGTTCCATAGTATTCTCAGCATCCGTCAGTAGATCTCTATTTCTGTTGCTTCAAATCTCTTCTTCATCTGTGAGGAGATTGTCCAACATTCGCTGTCATATCGGAGGATTTACATTGCGCAACATTTCAGTACTCATAATCTAAATACTATATCAACAGGAGGATGTGCGTTGTGGTGCAATGGTTAACGGTTCGAATTCCAGACGGTTTCTTTGCATTCACCTACGCGCAAATACACTTGGAAATGAATATATATATATATATATATATTTATATATATATATTAATATATATATATATATATATGAATATATGAATATATATACATATATGAATATATATATATATATATATATATATATATATATATATATATATATATATATAAAACAACTAAAAAGTTGTAAATTAAAGAAAATATAATGTTTTCTTTATGAAAGTATTTATTTATATTTTTATATATATATGTAATTTGATATTTCAGATCAGCCTCGATCGAGGTCGATCTGAAATATCAAATTACATATATAATCATTAATCCATAAAATATCCTGCTATTGTATTCCAATCGAACTATATTCCAAAATATAACTTCAACAAAACTACAACATAAAACACGCATATAGTAAATATGCCCACGCAATCATATGCACCAAAGTTGAGAATTATCTACCATATATTCAACTGTGAAAACAGAATAACATATCTTATTCTTATTACTTCAAAGCTCCGAAGAATATTAAATTTTCGCAATAAATGTCCCATGAGGAGTTGATGTGCCGTTAAAGAAACAAAACAAACTTTCAGGGTATGAACGATCTTGGTTCTACACAATTTCCTGTTTTAAGTTTTTCTAATCTAACCCACGGCTAAACCTTAATGTCACTCTTCTACCATCCTATTTACAGAATGCCGTTCAATAGTTTACTGGCTGTTTCTATTGCATCTGTTTCTTTTATTATGCCCTGTAAGTGTTAAAGTCTCCAGATCTTTTTTCTCATCATGTGTACCAGAAATGTCATCTATCTCTTTCTGAATGTAAGGTGTGGTAGAAACACTTCCCTCATATTCACCCTTGTGCAAATTAATTGAAACAGCCGCTTTATTTTCCTTTCTTTCAACATATGGTCAGTTTTAAACCCACTGGAGTGACAAGGTTCAATCGATTTCTATTTTTTTCTCGGATTAGGTTATTTGCAGTGGTGTGCAGTAATATGAATCTGTTGTCGGGGTGTATGGTGAAATTTGTTTGGCCTTGAAAAATATTGCGTCATCAGTGATTGCATCAGATTTTCATCACGCCCAGACACTATTGTCTCGACTGTCGATTAGTTGTCCTACGACCATTATATCCATCGACGATGGACATTACTCGAAGGAAGCGTACGAAAATTGTAACGCTGCACAAATACACTGGCAAACCTCCCTGTGAGCAAATCAAACTATGATAGACTCTCCCGCAAACTCTCCTGATTTAAGTTCAGTCAAGAATCTGTGGTCAATCTTCAAGGAACAACTTGGTGGAATGGACATACGGAGTACTAACATGTTCACTGGGTCACATTTCATTGGAAAAATACGAAAAAAAGTAAATAATAACGGTATTATTCGTTTTGTTTCAATTCATTTGCACAAGGGGGTATATTTATTTTTTATAGTCTATGTTGGTATCCTTACGTATTACATGAATGTGGATTATATCTGTAGTGGCTATCTTGCCTTGTATATAGTTAGGGTGTATCTAGTTAAATGATTAGTTTTGTTTAGTTCAGGGTGACTGCTTCTTTCACGTTTTGTAAATTTCGTTCCAGCTAATTTTATTTGCTCGTCAATGTCATAGGTAGGGAAGTTATTGTTGATGGGTGTCTGTCTCAACTTGCTTAATTCATTATTAAAATAATGAGCTCAAGGAAGAAATTACTTTGACACGGATAATCAGTAAATCATGTTTTTATTATTGCAACTTTCATCGATGTGTGCGTTTTCATTTTTTAGTTGTGAAGACACGTGATTATACTCGTGGATTGTGTTAATATAATGAAATAGTAAAATTATGACTGTTAGCGTCCAGGAAAGGTATAATTATCAATGATGTGTTTATATGTAAATAATAACAGAATTATTTTTTTTTGTTTCTATTAATTAGCATAAGAGTGTAACTAACAGAAATACCCCCTACATAATGGTAAGATATTAGAATAATACCACAAAAATGTCCATATTTCAGACGAAAACACAATTTCATTTCGATGAGAATAAAATTATGAAGGGGACATCCGTCGGTATCGACGACAATGAGGCTTTTTCCCCCGTCTCGTACTCTTGATGTCTTCCCTTCTAATGAGCATTTTTCCTTGCATCCCCCCACGCCCTTTCTTCTAGCTCCATCCCTCAGTAGAGCTACCGCCTCCAGCAATAATAATTGTTCCCAGTGTCCTCCTATCTCTCGACGACTTCATGCCTCTTTTCCAAACGGACTCGTGATCTCATTCCGGTACAGTCGTCGTTGTTGTTGTCGTCGGCATCCGACCGTCTCGGGAGACGATGGAGTAGCACAGTACGCTACGAGCCTGGGCAGGATGTATGGAGAACTAGGGCTTCCCGGACGTATAGTTTCCCCTCTCGGCCTTGCTAGTTAGGTCCAAAGGAGAGGATGAACCAATACAGTTTGGTACCAGCGCGGCTGCAGGAGTTGCCGGAAGATAGCACATAGTGCCGTCCATCCGCCTTAGGGGATCCACTCCGGATTTGTGTAGGGTTTACTCTTTAGCCTTTCTTCTCCCGAAGATTTCCACTAGGCAGTGGGGCTATTTAACCCATAGCTGGGATTTGGTTCATGGGCACCAGGGCGTGTCCACACACCGGCGGGCTTGCGTGCTGCATTTTAAGTGGGTCAGACTCCTCCACCGTCCCCTGTAGTTTAGTCCAATCCGCAATGCGTTCGGTTGCATGTGTCGCCACAAGGAGGCACTATATAGGGCTTGCTGATGGAGAGGTTATATACTGGCAGGGGAAGACTTACGCACTCGGATCCCCCTTTTCGCATTGCTGCTAGCCAGCGGCGGTAGCTAAAAGCCAGAAGCGACAAGGACTACCACTACAGACTACCACGCTAGACGCAGCACAACAGTACAGTAGGTCTTTTGGAATCATCCGGCCAGACATACGATGTACGTGACCCAGCTAGACGAGGGTGAAGAAGCTGGGGTCCTGGGCATGGGTGAGGAAGTTATTGATGCTGACTCAGTCGGTTCACTTCATGTCCAATTTGCGTCTCAGGCTGCGGAGTAGGAAAGTGTTTTGATGTTGCGCTTGTCTGTAGGAGAGTGTTCAGTTCTCGCTAGCGTAAAAGAGTGTGCTCGCGACGCACACCCTGAAGACTGCAATCTTGGTATTTGGAATTAACTCGTTCTATGCTTCCACACTGTCTACCGAACGTGCAAACTGCTTATCCGATCCGACCAAAATTATAATCCGGATAAAAATTTCACAGGACCTCAGAGGACAGAATGATTAATTATTCACTGTTCATTTTCGCATATATTTTAATAGCATGCATACAGACAAGAGAGCTGCTGAAATAGAATTCTCGTTAACCACAGCATTTACATTCACCAAACTCTTTTGGCATTTAGAACAGACCCAGATCTTTTTGGCATTCGATGTTCTGAAAGCATTTATTTTTTATTTGAAACCATGATTTTTTTTATAGCAACCAGCAATTCTTCTAGATTAGTTTCCTGCACATCGAGGATTCGTATTTCTCTTTCCAACACATCGCAAAAATGCTCGATGGAATTGAGATCGGCCGACTTGTGGGGTGGGAGGTGCTTTAACACGGAAAATTCACTCTTGTGTTCCATGAGCATTTTTAAATAGATATTTCCATTAATTTTCCTGTTATGCCATGGACTGATTAGTAAGTTCCTTAAAGAACACATGTTGGCGTGTATTTAATTAAGAGACCAGTAAGTATACATATATACACGCTATTTTAATGGATGCCCATATTTTAGTAACCCCCCCCCCCATTTATTTATTAAACAGTTTATTTAGCTTCGTCCATTAGCGTGAATATTCGAGAAGTCATGGTAAAGAAAAATATGTACCCTCTCTCCCTTTCTCTCTCACTTTCTCTCTCACTCTCTCTCTCTGTATATATATATATATATATATATATATATATATATATATATATATATATATATATATATATATATATATATATATATATATAACTATGAACGTAAAGAGCCAGGCAAACCTAGCTAGGTTTCACTCTATAGGTTGATAGTTAGATTTGCTCTACTTTTTCCGGACGAGTATAATTACTTATATCTATAAGATTATTATTATATATATATATATATATATATGTGTGTGTGTGTGTGTGTGTGTGTGTGTGTGTATGTATTTGGCAAATGAATGACAAATTGGAAAAAGTGTGTAATGCGTTTCGACCTCTAGAAGGATTTCGTCAGACTAAAGTAATGTTTTGTTGCTGGAATTGTATATCAGTGGGAGGCGGAGAGATATAAAAATGCAAGTGTTAGTTAAAATTATGTATCGACAGGAAATGTTGAAAATGTTGCAACGCTGAATTTTTAAAAGGTTCTTTATTTATTTATTTTGATTGATTTATTTATTTATTACTAAAGCGAAATTGTACAGAAACTGCTTTAAATCTGTAATAAATCTACAGTATAGGTATAACATTTCACCTTTCTTGGCAGACTGCAGGTATCAAAATGTGGGTTACTTTATAATAAGTGATAAAATAATAATAATTAATAATATTAATTGATAAGAACTAAAGCAAAAGAAAACTGAATGAGATCGGCTAGACTGTATGCCCAGACACGTCTAAAAAAATTAAATTTAAGCGTTCCAACATATTCAGCGTTTCCTGTTGGTGCATAATTGCAACCAACACTCTTATTTTCATATACTCCCCATCAACTTACACATATGTACTTCCATTACCAAAAACATACAGTGCCCTCTAGCCTTTTAAATATAACAAGTTGCAAACTTTATATATATATATATATATATATATATATATATATATATATATATATTTAAAGACATTTTTTTGTTTAACATTCTTTTTATAGATACAAGTATTTAAGTAAATGCTCTGTTTATAATAAACAGTATTAAATAACATTTACTGGTCTGAATGTCCCAGAGATTTTCATAGAATATATTCGTCCTCGACAGGATTCGAACCTGTGTCCTATACGGAACTTATAAACTTCAATCTTCCATGAATCTCTCGCGTACATTCATAACTGCTCGTGGCGTATCAAACGTAAACAAATGACGTCACACATAATGAAATGGACAAAGTCCGACAATTATTTAAAGACATATATATACATATATATATATATATATATGTGTGTGTGTGTGTGTGTGTGTGTGTGTGTGTGTGTGTGTGTGTGTGTGTGTGTGTGTGTGTGTGTGTGTGTAAATATAAAAGTGAACATTGAAGTCAACACTTAGAGACGACAGGCTGTTTCATGCTAGACGCAATTATATATATATATATATATATATATATATATCGGTTTTGTAGTGCGTATTCAATTTATGTAACGTAAATCATTCAAACGAAAAACAAATACTGAAGCTAGTTATATGGCGAGAATCACTCTCACAAACAATATTTAATAATAAATTACAACCAACTTCGAATCTGTTAATGAATGGTGTGATCCTTGTTCATAAATTCCGGGCTTATCTGGTCTTATTTTTTGTACGAGCCGACTTTCAATCGCTTCGAGCGATCATCATCAGGTAGACATATTAGTGTGTTTTTGTTAAACTCCGAATAGTAATGCGACATCGAAAGATATTGTGGTCCGAAAGAGTGCTTTTTTAGTAATGCGATATTGTTAAATGTAAGAATAATTTTGGAGCGCTGCAGACACAACGCTGAGGTTGAATTTTTTTAAATTTGAAAAATGTGCGTTCTTGTACTGGAGAAAAGTGCCATGAACTAAATTGTTCAATAATAATAGTATTGTCACAATTATTATCAGGAATCTCGCACTTAGGATCAGGTTATTTTAATATCCGTTTTGTAGTGCGTATTCAATTTATGTATTGGTCTTTCGGACCACAATATCTTTCGATGTCGCATTACTATTCGGAGTTTAACAAAAACACACTAATATGTCTACCTGATGATGATCGCTCGAAGCGATTGAAAGTCGGCTCGTACAAAAAAATAAGACCAGATAAGCCCGGAATTTATGAACAAGGATCACACCATTCATTAACAGATTCAAAGTTGGTTGTAATTTATTATTAAATATTGTTTGTGAGAGTGATTCTCGCCATATAACTAGCTTCAATATTTGTTTTTCGTTTGAATGATTTACGTTACACACACATATATATATATATATATATATATATATATATATATATATATATATATATATATATATATGTTGAGCCTTGACTCATTGTTGAATCTCGCCTAATGCATGGAATAATAATGCAACACAAAATGTACTTAGAACAAGAATGTATTATAACAAGAAAGTGTACACAATAAGTACATATAGTATTTCTGTATATTTCTGGGAAGAAGTTCCTGGAGAATGTGTTGACTAGTCGCAGTCGATCAGAGTCTCTAGTTGGATCTCGTGATTCCTTCTCCTCGTCTTCCGGTACCAACCACATTTATATAGTTGGTAGTCACCTATGCAGATTAGGTGAATCCTACACAACAATATATATAAAATGGATACTGAACACACTTGTTTTTGTTAGACTATTTATATAAGGATGTTAGTGATACATTGTGGATAGTCTGTTGCGTTGTTCTAAGGGTTATTTTTGTGAGCGATAATGGTTATGTTTGAAATCATTATATGGGCTCTTGGGTGGTAATAAGGAAAAGAGAATTCGTACGTGAAAAGAGTGAGACAACTTGCTACACCAGGAAAGAAAGTTAGAAGTTTAGAGAGGTTGAAAATCATCCTGAATAACTTGGAAAATGATCCTGAAATAATATATATATATATATATATATATATATATATATATATATATATATACATATATATATATATATATATATATATATATATATATATATATATATATATATAATTATTTATTTGAATATTACAACATAAATATGTTATAAAATCACGACAAAAGTAGCCATTTTGTTTTAACACTTCTAGTGTCTTATCAAGTGACGATGTAGAATATAGAATAAATGGTTTTAAAAGATTCAAATTAATCAACGATCCTTAGCCAGGAGTAAACGCTGTTACATAAGCTAGAGTGACCAATCAAAATACAAGTATAGGATGATTCGAAAAATTTGACAACTAAGCAAGGTTATATATATATATATATATATATATATATATATATATATATATATATACAAGGTTATATATATATATATATATATATATATATATATATATATATATATATATATTCAAACTTTACTTCAATTTTTCATGAGCTTCCAATGCTTAGTTAATTTTAATTAATAATGAACATCTAATTTTCGCTTAGGATCGGTTTTCGATTTCATCACGATTTTCCTGTTAAGCTTGGAGAGTAATTATACATTCTTATTGTTCGATGTAGAGTGCAAGTGTTATAAAAACATCGGAAAATTCCAATAAGATATCTTTAATCATTTCTAATTTCATATCTTAATCTAACAATTGGACAATTTTGCTGTTACACCTGGTCTACGAGATATCGCAACTCATCACTAAAGATTCTTAAAAGATGGTCGATTACTAGTAGCGCTCCTGTAAGTACCAGACTCTACTTGCTTCACAATATCTTTACAAGAGTCAAAATGGGGTATTGCTGTCATATCCGATCTGGAGCTGTCCAGTCTTTCCTTTCCAATCGACACAGCTTTCAAAAGTGCTTACGCAGCTTTGTGTTAGTTTATTTCCAGACCTTTTCCCATAGAAAAAAAAGTCACATGTCTCTCGCTACGCTATCGCTATATCCATGGCAAATGTTCAACCAAAGTTTTTTCCTTCGTTCCAGAGCAGTTAAGTCCTGTCATGCCACATATACAGGGTTGAATCAGTCTCTACGAATTCAATTGGTAATAAGAAAGTCCCCTTTTAGAAACCTTTTTTTCCCCCCCAAGAATCACTAATTTACGGACAGGCATTCGTAATGATGCTTCCTCGATCACTAAAAACTTAACCTTTTTAAGTCTAGGGTTAAAAGTTATCGGTATACAACAGTTCATTCAGTAGCTCTCTACTTTGTGTGACTTTTATGCCGTTTACTGGGTGAAAAAGAGTAAAAAAAATTACTTAATAAATAGCTACATAGTTTTGTGTGTGTTTTTATGCATTTGTGTATATACATAAGTGTGTGTAAATATTGGCAGACTTTTGACTTGTTAAATTGATTGGAATAGAGCAACAACCAATAAAGATTTAATTTATTCTTCTAAAAGCGACCATTTTCCTCCCAATATTTTTTATTCTCTAGTTTTATCGTGCGTGTATTTTCATCTTCGTAAGACCTGTACTGAAACTGTCGCTGGCAAAGATAAGAAAAAAATGACTAAGACAATAGTTGAAAATGTAAATGTGTAATTTACATTTTTATTACATCGTTTTTGTTTTAAACTTTCCACTTCATCCGGTTCAATAACGCCGAGATGAGCGGATTACGATGAAAAATCTTTAAAGATATTTTCTAGAATTAGGAAAATACTATTATCAGATCATTCTTACACTTGTCAGTTCGATGCTCGCTTGAGATCCCACAATTTTGCCAAACTAACATATAGATACGATACCTCAGAAACCCAATCGCTAAATATATTAGAAAAATGGTCGATTCCTTGCACCCCCAACCCAGAAATTACATGGCAACCCTCCTGTCATGTTTTATCTTTACAAGTAGATCAGAACAAAAATGGGGTACTGCTACCATATCTTGACTGGAGCTTTCCAATCCTCTCTTTCTCGCCTAAGCAGAATTCAAAAGAAAAAAATATCAAATATCTTCCATTATTGGGAAGGTGCCATTATCGAATAGTTACTAGGAAAACTGAACTCATTGCTATTACGTTTCGAACGGAATGAAATCATTGCTATTAAGTTTTGACAGAAATGTACTTATTGCTATTACGCTTCCACCAAAATGAACTCATTGCTATTACGTTTGGACCGAAATGAACTCATTGCTATTAAGTTTTGACCGAAATGTACTTATTGCTATTACACTTCGACCAAAATGAACTCATTGCTATTACGCTTTGACGGAAATTAACTCATTCCTATGATGTTTTGACCGAAATGAACTCATTGCTATTACGTTTCGATCGAAATGAACTCATTGCTATTAAGTTTTGACCGAAATGAACTCATTGCTATTACGCTTCCACCAAAATTAACTCATTGCTATAACGTTTCGACCGAAATTAACTCATTCCTATTTTGTTTTGACGAAATGAACTCATTGCTATTGAGTTTTGACCGAAATGAACTCATTGCTATTACGTTTCGACCAAAATGAATTCATTGTTATTAAGTTTTGACCGAAATTAACTCATTCCTATTATGTTTCGACCGAAATTAACTCATTCGTATTATGTTTCGACCAACATGAACTCATTGCTATTACGTTTCGACCAAAATGAACTCATTGCTATTAGGTTTCGACCGAAATTGACTCATTCCTATTACATTTTGACTGAAATGAATTCATTGCTATTACGTTTCGACCGAAACATTCTAAGGTATTCCTCAGTAAACGAAAAAATAAAAGTTTCTCTGTCATTTTTCTTCCTTTACAGAACAAGATACCAAACAGAAAATGATATTTCTCACAAACCGATCGGCTTTTCGAATTGTAACAGCACTTGTCCCAGAGAGGCAACCATTGACAGCAACTGGTATAACACGGGTGATTCTAATTTATACAAGATGTAATCAAATTCTTAAAAGTATCCATTACTATAATAGCTAGAAAAACACTTGAAACGACACGTCGACAGCATTATGCATCAAATCATCTCTATGAATCCACACTTAAATCACCTGAGAAGAAATGTTTACACAGATTTTTACCAATGCATGATACACGCTAAGGCGATCAAGTATCTTTCGATAGATGACTGACGAGGCAGATTTGTTTTCCCCGCAGAAGGTTGCCATTTCTTTCTGCGGTAGACCAGTTGCCATCCAAGGCTATAGAACACGGTCTGCCTTCCCATTGGTGTGAGAAGAAGATTCATATATTTCCCAAGGTATTTAGCACGTAAATGAATGTAAAGGATTCGACTGAGATTCGAACTCGGCTCACCGATTCATCAATCCGAGCCGTTATCCATTACTCCACCTCGGTCATCATCTCCAGATCCTCATAATCTTCATTTCTGACCACCTCTTTCATTCATATCACACGCCATCATATTTCATTCAGTATTACCATTTTGTTGACTGTAACTCTACTTTTAGTGTTTCTGATATTAAGTGACATTTTCTGAAAAAGTGCATTTCAACCATCGTCTTTAATTATTAAGTTGAATCATAAATAATTTGTGTTTGTTTATCAACATATTCCTTCAGAAAAGTACAATTACTTTTTATTAAATTACTAGCAGCATGGCCAGGCGTTGCCCGTGCTTGATTCAAAAACTGTACGACTCATACAGCAATCGCTATCACGTGACTTAAAATATTTTTGCCCTTCCTTGCCTTTAAAGGAGTGCCCTTTGTCATGCTGATGTTGCTACATGCCTTACTTCTTGCCTATCTCACAACGCGAATTTTTTATAAGCATGAAATCTGTTACGAAAAAAGAACTAAACAAAATGAACACATAACGATCAGCTTTAAAAAAAATAAACGTAACTGGAAAAACCGAATTAAAAAAGCATGTTAACAACAAATACTTTTTCACGCCCAACCCAGTTCTGCGGAATCAGAATCAACGTTGAGTTTAAGGAAGCGAATGAGCCAATTTGAGTAAAGTGCCATGCAGATTTAAATTTTTCCCAATGCAGCTATCGATTTTTTTTGCATGCTAGCATGCTAGTTAACATTAACTGTTGGCTCTCACGCTGGCCAATATAATCTTCCTGCCTATTCGTGGCAGTCAGCTATAGGCTCTCACTCTGGCCAGTAGAAAATGGCCGCAAACTACATGAAAACTGCCGTAGAAGCATGAAAAAATCGATTATTTCCACTATCGATGGGAGTTGGGAAATGCAAAGTTGATCTTGGGCTTCTCACTCACTTGGAGTATGTACATGTACATTTTGGTGCAAATCCGTCGAGAATTGCGGCCGTGCATTCGTTACACACACACACACACATACACACTGCCTTTTATAGATAGAGATATATATTCCCCGCTATTTGCAAAGTCTTAATTCGGCAGCTCTTTGATAGCTTGCAATGAATTTTCAGACAGCTTCTCGATACCATTTGAGTAAGATTTCGCGGGTATTGACGTGAAAAGGTTTTCGACGACCTCTTGAATCCGGTTTTCGTTAGAGACGTTTTTTTCCCATCAAAGCGTCTGAAAGCGATTGAAAAAGGTAATAATTGGTTGACCGAAAGTCGTATAAATATGACAGGTGTAGTAGAATAGACCAAGAGAGTTCTAAAATCTTTGCTGTGTTAATTTTTGTGTATGCGGCCATGCGATGAAATCTCGATTTTTTCCTGTTGTCCAGTGCACGCTGTTTTACGACCATTCATTTATGGACACGTTGCAGCTGATGGGCGTATGAATGTGCATGTAAAGTTTCATTGCGTTTTAAGAACGCTAAATGAATACCTCCACTTCTTCCATGGCGTTTAGCTCATGAAGTAGATTGTGGATACTTATCTCTGTCTATCCATTGCTTTTTTGTTTGAACGTCGTTGTCTGTTACCCGTTTTACACAACCTGTCGTAATATATTTCAGGAACGGTTTGTAATGACGATATGGTCGTCATTACAATTGGTTCCTAAAAATAAACTATTTATGGACTGCCTAACAGAAGCTTAATTTTATATACTCTGAGAGGATCTTAGGGTCATTAAACCAAATAAATGTTGATTGGTTGGCAAATGACATCTTGTGGCTAAAAGTCCATTTCCATGTCAGTAGTAATACTACTTGACACATTTTTACCTTCCGTCAGAAAGAAATCGTACCAGCACAACGAGAATAAAATAGATGTTTACTAAGTGCAACGTAATGTGGAACCTGCTGAAAGTATGGAACACCCAGTTAGAACTGCACTCGCTACTCAAATCACAATTGATTTAGCGATACAAGCGTGCTAAGTGTAATGCCGATTCTAAATAAAATACCGTCAATGGTCAAAGAACTTATTATTTTTTATGTGCCTCGTTCCATCAGTATATAAACGATCATGGCTCTCCACAACTTCCTGCCCCATGTAGCTCTTAATAAATTTTGTCTTTTCGTTATTTCTCTTAAACCCTGTTGTGTCATCCATTTACTTGAGCTCATCAAATATGCTATGCACTGTTTTCCTCTGTCACCCCCATGCCCTCAATCTGTCCAGATTTCAATCCCGCTTTTCTCATTAGGTGCCCCAGAAATTTCAATTTCTATTTATTCTAAAACCTCGTGTTTGCTCATATGTTCTGTCCATGTTATGCTCAGCATCCACATTTATGTTGCTTCAAATCTCTTCTTAACATTTGAGGAGATCGTCCAGCATTCACTGCCATAGAGGAGGACAGGTATCATGTCATACATCATGCTAAGGCTTTAATTTCATTCGGAACTCATTCGTTGGTCGGGTCAGAAATGTTGCATATATAGTGACTTCCGTGTTTATATGTCTCAGAAACTTTACGTTAGTTTTGCACAAAAATGACAAACTATCGCATATGCTATTCAGGGCCCCGTTTCTAGTTTTTTTTTTTTTAAAGCTTATCACCCCAAGCAAGGCTGGAGGCCACTAGAACGCAAGGGGTTGCAGAAGGTTTGGAGGAAGAGCAGATAGGAGTGGTAAAGAAGAGGATGTGGAGAAAGATAGTGGATCGATCAAGGCAAGGGGGTTACAGAAGATTTGGAGCGAGAGCAGAGAGGAATTTAAGGTGAAAGGATGTGGAGAAGGGAAGTGGATAGATCAAGGCAACTGGAGATGTCGATTGACCTTACACTTAAATAGTTGGAGATTGTATTTGTCAGGGAAACAAAAATAAGGAAGGGAGTTCCACAGGCGAGATGGGGTCACGAGTTTCCCCATTACATTGTGACGATAGTTTCCAGATTCACACTCTAATAACTGTGAATCTGGAAATATATTTTTAGGAAGAAATAGTAGGAAAATACTGTGTGGGTTTTGAGAATAAGTCTCTGTTCTGAAACAAGGTTTTCCTCAACTTAATTTTGTTTGCTATATAGTTTATAATAGATTATTCTACAGAAGTGGGTTCGGCCAATGCACAAGGAATATAATAAATGAAAAGAAAAGAAGTTGACTCATACTTGCAATCAATTTACAAACGGAAAAAATCGGATATGTTTTGCCTCCCGTCTGCGCAGAGCATCTTAAAGGATTTATAATAGGAGTAAGAAATCAAAATGAACGAAGGATATGGAAATCAAGAATATTTAAGTTTAAGAATGGAATACCAGAGCTGACTCTATTGCAGTCTACGAATCAGACAATAATACATACGAAGGTATTTAAGTTAATTATATTCGGTTAGTATCTATATTTCTGGGTGTATTATGTACACTATTTACATTATTCGGACTATTGTCCTCATCTTTGTCGCCATATTTATTACAACGTTTCGGCCCTTCAGTACCTGTCTATTTTTCTGAGATGAGGTATTATGTAAACTTTTTATATTATTTGAACTATTGTCCTCATCTTTATCGCCATATTTGTTACAACATTTTGGCCTTTCACTATTTGTCTATATTTTCTGAGATGGGGTATTATTTACACTATTTACATTATTCGGACTATTGTCCTCATCTTTGTCGCCATATTTATTACAAAGTTTCGGCCCTTCAGTATCTGTCTATATTTCTGAGATGAGGTATTATGTGCACTATTTACATTAATCGGATTTATTACAACGTTTCGGCCTTTCAATACCTGTCTATATTTCTGAGATGGTTTATTATATACAGTATTTACATTATTCGGACTATTGTCCTCATCTTTGTCGCCATATTTATTACAACGTTTCGGCCGTTGTACGATCCGACCTTCTTCAGGTGGTTGGAATGTCTGACCGAACCCTTTATTTCGCTAACTGGGGTAGACTGTTCTAGTTACACGTGACATGTTTAATGGATAATGTATATTCGGTTAATATCCTCATTATCACATTTCGGCCGCGGGCTCTCAGACCTACTTCAGCTGTCAGCCAATATTTAATCTACGGAAGTACATTGTCCTCGTTCTTCTCTCGGTGTCTTGTTTTTCGTCTAAATACCGGTCCAAGTAGCTACAGACAAAGACTGAGTGGAAATGGGGCGATGATTACTAAAAGAAAACAACAAAGACGAGATATCCATCTAGATGGAAATCTGAACGAGAACAATCTATCCCTGTACAATAATTAAAAGCTAAAGTGTGTATTTCATTGAAGGTTAACCGGATCGAAAGACATCTGAAAAAGGCCGCAGAGCACAACTGCAGAAATGTTTGGAAAACAACAAAGATAATGATATTAGACCGAATATACATACTGATAAATCCTTCTCTCAGAAATTCAGACAGAGGAGAAAATATGTATTCCCTCTGTTGGAAGCACCAGAGGATTTTTTAAGGTTACTTAAACGTCGACGTTGAGTTGATCAAAGATTCACATATGATTAGGACAACTATTCAGTAGCCGGAGGTGTAAACAATGGTGTTTGCAAGACCCGTTAATCAGGTGTGCAATAGGTGCGAATGATTAACTTATTATCGTCTTCCAAGCACACAAATATATTTTCATTGATGAAATCGATCTTAAAGAGAAACCTACAATGTTGAAGCACTAATATTCCATGGTTAGAATTTATGACATTGGAATAGTAATCACGATTCAATTCGTTAGACCTAAATATATACATATATATATATATATATATATATATATATATATAGAGAGAGAGAGAGAGAGAGAGAGAGAGAAGTGAACATAGAAGTCAACACTTAGAGTCGACAGTCTGTTTCATGCTAGATTCATGAAACAGACTGTCGCTTCTAAGTGTTGACTTTTATGTTCACTTTTATATTTACACACGCTCTATCTCTGATATTGAGCACTTTATCCTAAAAATATAGCACACCTTAAGACTATATTTGTTCATATATATATATATATATATATATATATATATATATATATATATATATATTGCTCTCGTTCACAGATTGAGCACTATTGGGAAAGGGAATTGAGCCCTCTAGCTGCTGATTTGGAGTTTATATACATCACGCATATAATACGTTAATAAAGATTCACTTTCTCTGTCGTGCGCCGATCTAATGCTAAATCAGTCAAGTTTCGATGCCGGCTTGAAGCAATTTGATATCTAGCAACAATGAGGAATACAAACCATAGATATGATGGCTGAGATAGATGAGAACGAGCAGCAAGATAGATAGATAGATAGATAGATAGATAGATAGATAGATAGATAGATAGATAGATCACTGAACCTTCCAGTGTTTCGTCACAATATCAGCCATTGTTTCTTCTCTTTTTATCTGTATATGCAATGGAATGATTTATTCATTTTAATTCGATTGCTCTATAATTTGGCACACAACCCACGCTGTTAATATTGAATGTTGAATGAACGATTTAAATCATTTGTAGATTTACTTAGAATCTTAACCATTCATGCTCACTCATAAATAATTCGATTTTTTCAATAAAAGATACTCTCATAACGCAGCTTGATCGTTTGTAATAAGGAAATCTCTTCTAGCCATGAATATCCGAAAATGTAAATACATCTCACTTGAAATCACAGTCAGGTTTTTCACATCTTCGGTTTGTTTCACAATCAATTCAAAAATATTTTTAAATTTAACTCTCACCTTATACACACACACATACATACATACACACACATATATATATATATATATATATATATATATATATATATATATATATATATATATATATAAAGTGAACATAGAAGTCAACACTTAGAGGCGACAGTCTGTTTCATGCTAGATGCAATCGTCAGATTGCATCTAGCATGAAACAGACTGTCGCCTCTAAGTGTTGACGTCTATGCTCACTTTTATATTTACACACGCTCTATCTCTGATATTGAGCAATTTATCCCATAGATATAGCAAACATTAAGACTATATTTATTCATATATATATATATATATATTTGACAATGAGGCAAAGTGCATACTTTCTATCAAACACGACTTTTGCCGGAGAACCTTGTGCTCTCCTTGGGTTTCTTACATTAAAATGGAAGATAGACAAAACTGTGTGTGAGTAAAATGTTTTGGTCAAGCGGAAGACATAAATCAAATTAATTAAGCCAAATTTTCATTACCAGATTTAGGCTTGACGAGCGTCTGCCTCTGCTTTTCTTTTCCATATCTGTATTAAAGCCGTTTGGCATTGTAAATCTCACACACACACATACACACACACACGCAAATATATATATACATACTTAATAAATATATATATTTTTCATATAAAATCATATCGATATATAATAGAACAATGTCATTTCTTACTTTTCATGCCGATGTGTAATCTTACACATATGTTTATTCCTTCTTTCTCCCGATATACATGTAGTGATTTTATAACATATTTATGTTATAATTTTTAAATAAATAATTATATATATATATATATATATATATATATATATATATATATATATATATATATATATATATATATACATGAGGAGATCAGCCAAACACGCTACCTTAGTTTCAATCTTTAGGGCCAAATGTTTTCCGAACTCTTTTTGTTTGACCCAATTAATCTGCATGTTATTTTTTTTATTTTCTTTATGCATGTGCTAATCCCGATTTAATAAAAGCGTTTCCTGGTCTGATTCAACTCTGTATATATAAACAGAGATGAATATATATATATATATATATATATATATATATATATATATATATATATATATATATATATATATAATTATAATGGCTTCTGCTATAGATTATAGGTATTTAAGAATGTTTGTGGAGGTTTCAACTGTTTTATGTATATAGTTTCAAGGATTTTTAATTTTTGTTCATTATTTTCATGTTTAAGTATAATTGTGTTGTCAACAAGGATTTTCCGGAATTGAGTACGCGGGCAGGCATGTTGTTTTAAATGTCTAAAAATGTTATATATATCAGTTAAATGTAGAGTTAAGGGTCTTGAAAGCGAGTTTGTGGTGTGGCCAACATAAATAATATTTAATCCATTCTCCCAAAGGACACTTGAATTTGTTCACTATGTTAGTTTTTTGCAAGCCACTAATGGGGTGGGGTGAAGTATCATTCCGAATAGTTACTTAAAATTAATAGACAAAACTTGTCTAGATTATTTAATTAAACATGCATTACTGAAAAATTGCTGCTGAAATATACACAATATATATATATATATATATATATTCCCAAGAGGATAGACTCCAGGTAGAACTCAATGTCCAAGACAGAGTAAGAATACAGTAAAAATGGCTCAAACACTAATATTCCATGGTTATAATTTATTACATTGGAATCGTAATCACGATCCAATTCATCAGACCTACAAATTCCAAAAAGAAATCGGAAAATATAACTCTGGGTATAAAAATAAAATTCAGTGAGAGTGTATGTGTGGGAGTGGGAAACAAGTTTGAGAGGGAAATGTATGAAAGCTCTAGAGAGAGGCGTAACAGAAGAAAGAAGAACAGGAAGGTCTAAAGGTGAAGGAAGGGATTAAAATTTAACAGAGAGAAGTTTTAAAGAGAGGAGTTAAATAACGGTTTCAATGAGTGAGATACAGATAAATAAGAATTATTTTCAAATGCATAAATCACTACCGATTCGCTGACTTAAAATTAAAATTAAAAAACAGAAGAAAAAAAAAATATATATATATAATATCAATTCATAATTGGTAGGCATAATTGCAAGGAGAACATTAATCCAAAGAGAGCTCAATGTAAGAAACAGAGCAATATAATGATAAGAATAAGTACAGAAGACCCTTAAAAGTCCATTCGTTTATAATTTATTTCATTATTATTAATTTGAAATTGTGATGATTATAATGCGATGATGATTCCTTTGTTGTCAAAAATGACATGACTGTTAAACACATTAATGTATCTATTTTAAGTCTCATAAATCCTTTTCTTACCCTATATTTTAACTTATTCAGCCCTTAAAGAAAAATCATTTCTAGTTCACCCTATCAGCTTATGTTTAATTCTTTTCTTTTCTTTCCCACAATCTCTCACTCTCTCCTTCCTCTCTCTTTCGCTTTCTCTCCCCCTCTACAAAAATTTATTAAACCTTATATTGAAATTTTTATTTTTATTTCTTCCTGTTTTAATATTAAAATTTTGCTTTTATACATTTTTTCTCCTTTTTTTTCTATCCTTTTTCAGTTTTCTGGACAAATTTATTTAATTTATTAAAAAAAAATTCGGTCTGAAGAGATGAATATTTGGATATTCATTAAATAAACTATAACCAAATGGATTTTAAAGATCATCTGTAATTGGTATATATATATATATATATATATATATATATATATATATATATATATATATATATATGAAAAATTTCTCAGATTTAACCTGTAGGAAAAGACAATATTTATGAATGTAAAAGACAATAGGAAAACTGTAATATTTGCGAACGCATTTCGTCCAACATCGGACGAAATACGTCGGCAACTGTTACAGCTTTCCTATTGTCTTTTACGTTTACATATACATACATATATATATATATATATATATATATATATATATATATATATATATATATATATATATATATATATATGTATGTATGTGTGCGTGTGTGTGTGTGTGTGTGTTGTTGTTGTTGGGCGTGTTGGCTGAAAAGGTCTGAGGAAAATAACTAAATCAACACAGAGAAAGAACACTTCGCACCAAATTCAATATCCCACCCTATTTTGACAGAAATGGATTGATATGCTCTTGATTACTCTCGCTAGTATCGAATGACACCCGATTTCCATTACAGAGAGCCTATTTCAGGATTGTGTGTCTTTTGAGTTTTCATGTCAGAATATTATATCAATAGATTTTGTCGTTTCAGAGTTATCGAGTTTCCGATGCACAAACAGAAATCGCCACTAAACGTAAAATATACGAAGTTCTACAAGCGCAAGATATAGTATATACCTGGTGAATCAATGGATCCTGACAAGTTGTATATTGCCAAAATAACTTCAACCCACCTGTCTAAACATCGAGTGTCCCTAAATGAAAAATTCGAATATCATAAGAGGCTCCCAAATTGGGCAAATATTGCATATATAGAAGTACCTAGCATTTCATTTTAGTAATGTCTACCCAATACAAGAGTCATTTTCAATTAGGAGTGAATAGCGAGTTCGATCCTCACTGGGTTTCCATACTTCTGGCCTTGTGCCACATCTAAGCTAGGCTTAAAAATCACCAATACAAGAGCATTTTAAGGTAAAATGAAACTGAATGAAATGTTTGTGATATATTTTTAATCATTGCTCCCTAAGCAAGGCAATAAAGCCACTGAGATATAAGGTGTTAATGAGTCGGAAAAAATTATGCGAAAAAGAACAACATTATTAAGGATTGAGAACAATGAATGAAAAGGAATCTACAGGACAAAAGATAACTGTAAAATGATGAGATCGGACTGTCAATCTGTTTCTAATACTGTCGTAATTTCCTAATTTTTTTACATAAAAAACCTTATTACGAACAAAGAGTTGCCTCGTAAAACCTCATACATCATATTTTTTTATATAAAAACCTTATTACGAACAAAGAGTAGTCTCGTAAAACTTCATGCATCATATTTTTTTATATAAAAACCTTATTACGAACAAAGAGCAGTCTGTTAAAACCTCATACTTCATATTTTTTTAATATAAATACCTTATTACGGACACAGACTAGTTTCGTACATCATAATTCGTGACGAACTCAAATTATTTGTGTTAACTGCTTCATATTTCGTTATATCATGAAACTAAATAAGATAATTTCCTCCTAAGGAAAATAATTACTACTTTGTAATTCTGTGTACGATAGATAATATTATAAATATTATTTGTGTCCTGAATATTTCTATTCATCAAAATATTTGTTTTTATTAATATTCTATCTTCAATATTATCTATCATTAATAATGTAATTATTAATATTATTCATTATAATTATTTTTTTCATTTCACTACCAGCAAGGTATTAAAGCCACTACGACGCCAGGTGCGGCTTAGTGTGAAAGAATACAAGAAAAGAAAAATTATTATTAAGTAGGGAGAACAATAAATGAACAGGACATAAGAAGACAGAAGATAACGCTTTACATTGCATTTAAACCTTTGAAAATTAAAATTGACTGGAAAGCAAGAAGCAGGAAGCGATCTCTACAAGCGAGAATTTCTAGAGAAGAAATTGTTAGCATAGAAATTATTGTTACATCTTGCCATTTCAAATGTATAACAATGGGACCTAGCTGGCAATCTAGTACAGCGCTTAAATTCATAAAGTCGAGGTACCAAAGAGTCAGAACAATTATCATGAAAATATTTATAGAGGAAAGCTACATTGCGGTGGTGGGAATGTTACTGAAGCCGAGATGCCAGGTCACGACAGTTAACTTTTTGAACTTTAAAGAAAGAAGCGGGACGTGGAGTTTATGAGGATAGATTAGGAAAGGCTCGTGATTTAAAGAGAATGAAATATTGTAGTGTTCGTGGAAGTATGCAAGGAAAGTCTTAAACAGAATAGCAATTCTTGGAAAGAAGCCTTCTGATTGAAACATCTTTCTATCAATCTATCATTATCTAAATATTTGTATCTATAATATATATATATATATATATATATATATATATATATATATATATATATATATATTGGCTCCTGAAAAAATAAATTTCGGTTGAGCTCTTTGGTTTGAGGTGTGAGTTTATAAACAGAGACTATTTAAGCTAATATAGCATGACTCTTCGGCAGAATTGAGTCACTGTCAGTCACTGTGTGTTTATCTAAATCTAAAAATAAACACGCTAAAATTCACCTTCATCCCTACCGTGAGCCGACGGCTAAGTGGTAGAAGTTCCGATTGAGGCCAATTCAGTCGGGTTTCGATCTTGGCTAGAGGCAACCGGACGTCTAGCCACACTGATGAGCTGCGAAACAGTCTGTTTGTGGATGACACATATATATATATATATATATATATATTGTTGGTCGTGATGGCTGAATAGGTCTGAGGAAAATAAGTAAATCAACACAGAGAAAGAACATTTCGCACGACATACCAAACACAATATTCCACCCTATTTTTACAGAAATGAACTGATATGCTCTTGATTACTCTTAATAATGACACCCGAAGTCAATTTTAGAGAGTCTATTTCACGACTATGAATCTTTTGAGTTTTCATGCCAGAATATTATATCAATAGATTTGGCCGTTTCAGAGTTATCGAGTTTCCTATACGCAAACAGAAATCTCCAATATACGTAAAATATACGAAGTTCTACAAGCGCAAGGTATAGTATATGACTGGAGAATCAATGGTTCCTGACAGAGTGTGCGTGCGCAATGAGGGTGATTCAACCCTGTGAATATAGCAAGTCGGATCTTGACTGTAAAAGTCTGAAGTATTGGTACTCACAAATTGGAGTTGTTCCGGAAAATGGCTTTTGAACGCTGTCAAGGCAGCAATACTCTATTTTTAGCATTGCTTAAAACCAAGATGAAAAATCAAAACAACCTAGGTGTCTCATAAATTACCAATATTCGGTAATGACGTTTCGTCCCTACAAACAGAATTGTCTCCAGTTTCATCATGTTATAACCCTTGGAAGTACTGCTATCGATTTTACAGTAGTAGCTATATATATATATATATATATATATATATATATATATATTATGACTATGTTTGTGCACCAGTTGATCAATCCATTCATCTCTCCGTGCAAACGCACACACCACAACCCATATCTGTTTTTATGTTCCCTGTCATTTTAGCTATTAATGTAGATAAGCTTTGTATCATGTGCATCTGGATTTATCATTTTACTTCAGAATGTCATCTCTTACTGTATTCCAAAGAACTCTCGCTATTTTTATGCTATCTTAGTCTGTTCACATCTATCAATTTATCTCTCATTCTGTTCTTTTCTATCTTATTCTATTATTATTCTATCTATCTATCTATCTATCTACATATATATATATATATATATATATATATATATATATATATATATATATATATATATATGATTCCGTTTATCTATCTATCTCTCTATCTCATTCTGTTTATAGCTCTATTTATGTCTATTTAATTATCTGCATCTGTTTCTATCTACTTACCGTTGAATTTGTTGTCGCGAATGAAGATACTATTTGGGATAGAGGCGATGTATGTTTTTTATTCGTGACATTCAAAGTGTATATGGTTCTGCATAAATCTAGATATGTTAACTTGAGCTCCTTCCCAATTGGCTAATATTAAAAGTATCGTATAATTTCTTCTATCGCTTGAAATAAATTTGGTAATTTAAAAATTTAATTTTGTTATCAAAAGCGACAATGTTTACATGGGGATATAACAGAGACTGCAGAATCAGAGAAATAATTTAGATCCGTTAATAATTTACAGCCGTTCCTCTTAGATTACATCGAATATATATACATACATATCTCTAGTAGACATATATATATATATATATATATATATATATATAGATAGATAGATAGATAGATAGATAGATAGATAGATAGATAGATAGATCAGGAGATGTTAGATATGAACAAAATAAGATAGATAGCTATCAGGATAGATAGATAGATAGATAGATAGATAGATAGATAGATAGATACGAACAGGAGGTGTTAGATATGAAGAAAATAAGTTAAATAGCTATCAAGATAGATAGATAGATAGATAGATAGATAGATAGATAGATAGATAGATAGATAGATAGATAGATATGAGAATTCTGAGATAGATAGGAATGTTTGTGTATTATATATATATATATATATATATATATATATATATATATATATATATATGTCGTTGCAGGAAGGTATATCTATAATGATAACCCAGCAAGAAGTTTCGTTTCGATTTCATTAAAACGATTACATTAAATAAATCTATTTTACTGGATTTTATAAATCCTTTTTCTCCAGGATATTTTTTAGATATCCCTCTGTAAGTAAGTACATATTCTAAACGCGTCCAATTTCTTAGTATCATTTCACGTCGTGAGGCACAACGCATCTGAGTGTAGCGGTGTGTCTATTGCATGTTTGCGTGTATGCGCGTGCGCACATGTGCGAATGCGTCCAAGTTTGTTGTCTTCCTTTGTTTGGCCTTGCACATCACTACTACGCAGAGCGTCACTGCAGACGCTAAAAGAACGAGCTGCAAACTACAGCGTCTTCACATTGGCGTTGATCGAAAAGCAAGGAATGAACGCACACCAGGTCTCACCCTTTCTCTCTCTCTCAGGTCTCTTACTTTCTTTCTTTCTTTCTTTCATTCATTCTTTCTTTCTTTCTTTACCCCCACGCACTTTATTTTTCTGTCTCTCTATTTATCTGGCGATCTATTTATCTATTTATACATACGTATTTTATTTTTGATATTTTGCACATCGATATTTCTTTATTTATCAACTCATTATG
>OZ038484.1:127493522-127533522 GCA_964036315.1 Acanthosepion esculentum | reverse complement strand
TATGCAAATAACATAATAATCCTATACTTAAATACACTATATATAAATACAGTAGCACATGTGTACAAAGATAAACACATATATACATATCCCTCATACACATACATACATACACATATGTAAATAAATATATATAGAAATTACATGTATACTCTCAAAAACATGCTAAAAACTCATATAAACACAACTGCACACACAGACACAAGCATATATATATAGAGTTTTATATACACATAAATATATACACACACATACAGATATATATATATATATATACAAGCATACAAGCATATATACACATATAGACACATCTAGGCACATAGAATCATATATATCCCCAAAGATGTATGAATACATATATATATATATATATATATATATATATATATATATATATATATGTATATATATGTATATGCAAACGCATACCCATACATATACATATACACACACATACATATATACATACATACTTACATACATACACGCATATAAACACTTATATACACACGTATACGTATACATTCTCATATATTCACATATAGGAACTGACATATACATATATATATAAACATATACATATATATACACATATCCTCATACATACATATACATGCATATATATATATATACCTACACATACACACATATGCACACTTACGCATATATATATATATATATATATATATATATATATATATATATATATATATATATATATATATATATGTATGTATGTATCAAATATAGACATTAAATCATACAATAATAAAGTGTTATTGTTATATCAGTTATCTGAGTTTTCAAGGATCAAGACAGAAATTGTTTGAGACTTTGAATCGGTGTTTTTGTCTGCATTTGAATATAAGTTCATTGCGATGGTTCAGTAATTCCTCCGTATTTATATATTTAATTATGAAGATTTTTCTTTGATACAAAATCGCATGTGTCTCTGAAATTGTTAGGAGTTCTTACCCTAATTATGATCCTCCATTCCAATTGTGGGATGAAGCCATTGTCAACGAGATCCCAATGTTTGGATCTAACAACAATAAATATCACATGAATTATTTTAACTCAGAAAATAATAAAAATCAGAAAATCCGCAGTCAATTGCTGAAATCCCCTGACGAGTGAACCAAACGACTGCAAAAAATGTTCCAACAGTAAACTTTTTATTGTATTGTAGAGGTAATTTCTCCAAACGAAACTAATTAATAAAATGTTTATAAACATACATACATTCATATATTTATGGGTGTGTAAGTGCCATTCCTACCCCCCAGTACATACATCTGGTGTCAGCTCTGATACTTTGCGAACTACTTCCCTCTCTAATTGTTTTTGTTGTTTTTGTCATCATTGTATGTGTTATATGTAATAGGAGTAGGTAGGCTCTCCTACCGCCCGGTCAACACTCCTCCCCCTTCTCTTGGACATGAGTAGAGGCTCACACCTTGTTTCTTGTTTAGGAAGGGCTTCCCGGAACTCTCTCTCTCTCTTTCTCTCTCTCTCTCTCTCTCTCTCTCTCTCTCTCTCTCTCTCTCTGGCCTCTGTACTCGTGCTGCTGTGTTTCTCCAGTGATGTGCGCAGTCTGTGGCATTACCTCTTCATTCTGAGAGTACACGGTTGAAAATTCCCTGGTTGCTGCTTCCGACTGGTAGTTAGTTACTCTTGCGTAGCGTCTTGAGCGGTTGCTTTGATCAACAGTTGCATAATATCGGGCTGTCTGTAGTCGCGCATGTCGCGCATGGAAAGGTGTCCCTGCAGTCACCTCCGGTGGGCAACCCTGAGGCCACATTATGATGCAGGCTGTGCCCAATTCCCTCTTCCCATGTCACGGCCGATAACCGTCGGCTTCTTATACCTCAAGCCTTCTCATCTCCCAACCATAATTTCACATGATGACTTACAAAGATCGAAAATGTAAACCTAAACCAGCCCTTCAAAAATCACCTAAACCCCTCAACATCTCGTTCTCCAACATCTGTGGCATTAGAACCAATTTCTACAGTGTGGAATTTTTCCTCACTGTAAATTGCCCGGATATACTGTCACTGTGGGAGACCAATCTTCCCTGGCTACCTTCCTCTCCTCAGAAAAGACTCTCTAACCTACATGGATGGCATTGGTGTCTACGTCAAGGACTATCTCCCTCTGGCTAGAGAGTTCTCTCTCGAATCGCCGGACCATTCGTACATGTGTCTCCAGCTATGTCTTCTCAATGCTTTAAGCTATCTCTTCTTCTTTTATCGCTCTCCATCCTCTCAGGACTGTGGAATACTTGATGTCGTTTCTGACAGCATAGACAAGCCTCTCTCTCTCTCCACCCGTACGCTCACATATTTGTGTTTGGCGATTTTAACGCCCACCATAACAAGTGGCATCCCCACGCGTTTTGCCTACAACCGGGACGGTAAGGCCTCTCTTCTCGATCTGTGTTTTATCTCCATCCCCGAGGCTTGTAGTGCCACGCAGCTCTGCCCTCTTGGTAACTCTGATTATGTGGTAGTGTCTATTAACATCTCCTTCAACCCCACCGCTTGCAAAGAGCCTGCTACTACGTTCTCGTTCTGCTACCAACGAGCTGACTGGCTCAAGGAAATTCAAGGTCAAATCGCGCTCTTCCCCGTGGTTCTCAACTGCTTGATCAGCCGCCACTGCCCATAGGAACCACTTCTTCCACCTATTTCGTAGCGATATGTCCGACTGCAATAGACGCCTCTTTGTCTCCGCCCGTAACGAGTGTAAGCGTGTCCTCAACGAAGCTACGTCTCTATTTGCTGATCGGATAAAAAAAACGTATTGCATCTCGCAAATTCGGCCCCCAAAGATTATTGGCGTCTCCGCAAGAGCGTTCTGAACAATTGCAAACACTCTGTACCTCTTCTGTTCAACCAGTTTGAGGTCCGACCTCCTCTGTCGACAAGGCTGAATACTTTGTTCGGAACTTTTCTTTCAATTCAACGCTTGACTCTTCCGGTGTACCCATACCCGATTTCCCTCTCAGTACTGAGGCATTTTTGAGCGGCTTACACATATCCCCGTCATTGGTATTGGGCATTATCTCTAATCTAGACCTCCACAAGGCTAGTGGTGGAGATGGCATACCAGCCATTGTCTTGAAGATATGCGCGTTTGAATTGGCGCCCGCCCTCTCTAAATTATACAACTACTGCCTCAAGGAATCATGTTCTCCTGACTGCTGGACGTCCTCATCCATTGTTCCTGTCTTTAAGAACTCTGGCGACCCCTCCGACCCTTCTAATTACCGTCCTATCAGTCACTTACCCCTCTTCGGCAAAGTCTTCGAAGCTCTTATCAACACCGAAGTGGTTAAACATCTTACATCACATGATCTGCTCTCAGACAAGCAATATGGATTCCGCTTTGCCCGATCTACAGCTGATGTGCTTACGGCCATCACTGAATTTGTCTACCAAGCTCTTCATAATAACGGAGAAGCTCGCGCCGTGGCTCTTGACATCTCCCAGGCATTTGATAGTGTTTGCCATGCCGGCCTTCTTTGCAAACTTTATGGCTATGGTATTACAGGTCGATTGTTTGACCTAATACAATCATTCCTGTCAAACCGTGAATTGAAGGTCGTTCTCAACGGATTCTCCTCCAGCTCCTATCCCACGAACGCAGGTGTTCCACAAGGCTCCATCCTAGGCCCTACCCTCTTCCTTATATTCATAAATGATCTTCCTGGCGCCATAGATTCCCAAGACGGCATCTCCGCTGATGACACCACAATTTACTCCTACCTCAGAAACAAATCTAGTATCGCTGACAAAATTAACCTGGCCGTTCATCTCAAAAAGGGCCTTCAATCACCACAAGGATCCTTCCCTGCATCCCGTTAGAATGTCTGAAGCTCAACTTCTCGAGAGCTCCTCTCTGTGGCTGCTCGGTCTCATACTGTCTGCTGACCTGAGATGGAACAAATACATCGAGTCAATCGCTTCATCCACCACAAGGAAAGTTGGCTCCCTGTGCCGGGTCAGGAAATTTTTCTCCCCTGAATCGATCCTCCAAATTTACAAATCAACCATCCGCCCTTGCATGGAGTATTGCTGCCATATATGGTCTGGAGCCCCTTCTGTTTGCCTCGGGGTTCTTGATAAGATCCAGAGACGGGTATGCAATGTATTTGGCCCTGATCTGGCTTCTCGTCTGCAGTCTCTCTCTCACAGACGCGCCGTCGCTTCTCTCTGTCTCTTTTACAAATACTTCCATGGTAATTGTTCCGGTAGCTGCTATCGCTGGTTCCCAGGCTCCATGAATTCAAGCGTCATACGAGGCTGGCATCCCGCTCCCACCCTTTCACTGTTGAAACTGTTAAATGTAGACGTCTCTTCTACTCCAATAGCTTCATATCTCGCACCTCACGCCTGTGAAACTCCATTCCTTATTCCTGTTTCCCTATAATCTCCAACTATTCAAATGTAACGTCAATCGACATCTTCAGTTGCCTTGATCTATCCACTATCCTTCTCCACATCCTTTCCTCTAACACTCCTATCTGCTCTCGCTCCAAATCCTCTGTAACCTCTTGCGTGCTAGTGGCTTTCAGCCTTGCCTGGGGTGAAAATCTTTTAAAAAAAAGAAAGAAAAAAAAGTAAGGTGAAAAAGCCACTAAGATGCTAGGGCTTGCTGACGGCGAAAGACACTGAGAGTGTACAATAAAAAGAACAGAATCCAAGGTGACAGAAGACGACCACTGATTTTAATTTTGAAGATCATGGTTGACAAGAAAGCAAGAAGCCGAAAAAGAGTTCCATTAGTGAGGAATGCGTGAGAAGAATCTATTAACATAGAACTTATTTCTAAAGAAAAGGATGCATTTTATTTTTTTAATACGTCAGATTTGTATTACTTAAGCGTTATATTTAGTGGATATTGTATAGAAGCTCCTTTTAGTTATTAAACGATATATTTTCTCTCTCTCGGCCTGAATATTCGAGAAATATTATAATATTTATTATTGTATATTTATGTATTATATCTACTCAAATACAAATGTCAACTTAAATAACGTTTAAGTAATAGTACCCTCTGTTACTTCTATCATTTTCGACCGTAAAATTATGGGACCTAACTGCCAATCTAGTACTGTGCTAAAATTCGTAAAGTAGAGATTCGAAGGAGTAAAACCCATCAAGACAAGTGCCATAAAAGTATAGAAAACGTACGGGAAAGCTACGTTATGGCGGTTGGAAAATGACTGCAGCCGAAATGCCAGATTAGAACTGATAATTTTGCAGATCCTTCTTTGGATTTTTACCAAGCATCTCAAGGTACCTAACAAAGTCACCAGACCAGACCAGAACAGGCCGGAACATAACAAACGTGGCAACAATATTCGATGCAGGTGCGTATAGTGCACTTATAAATTTGTAAGATAGATTCTGGCCCAAAAATGTCTATCACGACTTACTGAAGCAATTTTTCTAGCATCAGACCTAGCAATATATTTATATGTATATATATATATATATATATATATATATATATATATATGTGTGTGTGTGTGTGTGTGTGTGTGTGTGTGTGTGTATGTATGTGTGTGTGTGTGTGTGTGTGTGTGTGTGTGTGTGTGTGTGTGTACACAAACGCCCCTCTAGTAGGTTGAGCACTTTAAAAGAAAGGGAATTCGTTGGATGCTGTTAAATATGTAAATTCTTGTAATGAAATAAATAAATATAACAATCGTTTTATTTATTTATTTCATTACAACAATTTACAAAGACGAACGATCAACTAGTTTATCTTCATACCCTGCTTGGTTGCAAATGCTGCTGGTGGCGCCAAGGGTGGCGGTCCCGCCATAGCCACCGAAACCGTGATATCATCCCTGGTCGGCGGCTCATGAAGACAGGGTATCGCACGTGTTAACACACGTTGTATGTTTAAAAAAATATGTGTGTGTGTGTGTGTATGCGTGTGTGTACACAAACGCCCCCTCTAGTAGGTTGAGCACTTTGAAAGAAAGGAAATCCCTCGGATGCTGCTAATTAATTGTAAAACATCTTTGCTGTGAATTTCCGCTCTGGTAGCCGGTAATTCTTTTATCTTGTATATAATGCATTAAAATTCCCCTTTTCCTCTGCGTGCGCTGATATCTTAATAGTGACAGACTCCGACTGATGTAAATCGGTCGAGTTTCCTGAAGCAGTCGCATGTCGAGTACCATTTATGAGCTGTGACACAGCGAAACACGTTGTCTCTGGATGATTATATATATTTATAGTAAATTGCAGATTACATTTTTTTTCAAAAATGTGATTTTATTTGTGTAGCCTAGATATAAAACAAGGTCACTCAATGAGGATCGAACTCACTACTTAGTCGTAATTGTTCCAGTAAGACAAGCTTATTAAACATTACACTACGTCGAGGTGCCCCCTTTTCTTCAAGAATATGTGTGTTAAGGGTCTAAGCCAGCGGCCATTGAAAAATTACCTCTATTAATGTCAATTGGACAAAAGATGTGTTTTTTTTGTTTTCCTTTTTTTGCCAGTAAGTAAATTAGTATGCGTATATGTACAACGATTTCGTAAGTTTCGCTTACTTTCATCAATAACGCTTGGACCGACGTTAGTAAACTTTGGATAGCTTTCATTTAGTGAAAACATTTTATTTTTAAAGAAAAACAAAATAATTTTATCAGCGAAGGTAGCTTAGCCGAGACTTTGGGAAAAGTCCTTTGGCTAACCTTTATTCGTTGAAAGAAGTTTGAACGATGGCTATTGATGCGTGAACATGAAAGCTACTTTTAAAGTGATCACGGATAATGTTGGAGATAGCATATGCATATTTTATCCGGACTTTTCTTGATAAATGAGGATTCATTTTTTTTGTTTTTAACTTTTGTTTGCTTTAAATTTCAACATGTTTTTGTTTTTTTAATTTTGCATTTGCATTCTTTTTTTACTTTTGCATTGATTGACGCAAATTATCCTTTAGCAACATAAATAATCGATTTGTTCCGCATCTGAACTTATTGGCATAGTATGCATAAAATATTTCATAATTATAGTATAAAATAAAAAATAATATAATTGGTAATTTGTTTTTATTTAACGTAATATACAAAATATAATGTAAAAAATATAATATAACAAATATATAGCTGGTTAATCAATACAGTTTATGTCGGATTTTATGATGCAAATCAATTTTTTCACAATAAAATTGGTTTTAACCAATTAATTTTGGTGGGATTTCTAATATATTTTTTTGTTTATATGAGGAATACAGATTTCGAATTTCAACTTAAAATATCTCTCCTTAAATAATAATAATGCTGACAAAAACTTATCTGGTAGTGTCAGAATTTATTATGCAACCAAAATATAACATATATAAATTATACTGCTTCGCAGAGATTATCACTTGAATATTTCCCACTTCTCATAACCATAGATTTCATTTAAGGACTGAGCAAAAGATGGGGAGACTGATGTATATTTAAATGATGAGGAGACTGATATATATTTATATATATATATATATATATATATATATATATATATATATATATATATATATTTCTGGATTGTTCGTCGACCAAATCGACGAAAAATCAAGAAAGGAAAGTTACGATCGGAACAAAGATTACTGAAATATTATTCGCGCAACACCACGACCTAACATGCGCAAGTGAAATATCTGCGTAGTCGTCTATAACGATTTTTACGAGCGCGTCAATAACGGCAAACGCGTTCAGGAACTTTCATTACGGACAGAAGCGGCAAAGAGGAACAATCGTTTTATCTATTTCATTACGAGAATTTACAAAGAGGAACGATCAATTAGCTTTTCTTCATACCCTGCCTGGTGGCAAATGCTGCTGGTGGCGCCTAAGGTGGCGGTCCCGCCATAGCCACCGAAACCGTGAGATCACCCCTGGTCGGCGGCTGATGAAGACAGGGTATCGCACGTGCTAACACACGTTGTATGTTAATATATATATATATATATATATATATATATATATATATATATGGGGTAAACTGTCCGTAGTTTATATTTTGTTATTTTGAATAATACAATAAAAAAAATTAAAAGACATACCATGTTGGTTCCTTTTAATATATATATACTCGAGTAGCATCGAGTTTTCCCACCTGATGAAACGTTAAAAAGTTTTTAACGTTGAAACAAGATGTACAGTTTTGTAGTGGGTATGTACATGTTATAATGTAACTGCATAATATATATATATATATATATATATATATATATATATATATATATATATATATATATATACAATGTTAGTGGTAAATATACACATACATATGCAATTATATATACACATACATATATGTATAAAAATAATTCCAAGAGGATATGATCCAGGTAGAACTCGATGTCCAGGACAGAGTAAGGATATAATAAAAAGACTTAAACACTAATATTCCATGGTCATAATTTATTCCATTGGAATCGTAAGAACGATCCAATTCATCAGACCTACAGATTCAAAAAGAAAACAGAAAAACCAACTCCGGGAAAAAATTAGTAAGAGTATATGTGTGAGAGTGTGGGAGGACATGATATATACATATATATATATATATATATATATATATATATATATATATATATATATATATAACAGATATAATTTTTTTTCTATATTTCTGATGAGTTATTGTAACTATTTACACTATTTATATCGTTCGGACTGTTGGCCACAGCAGAGGGTCAAAAACTTGTACATGGCGTTACTAAAGGGAAGTAACAGAATGTGAGACATCCAGAAAACGCAGGGCACGTGGAATTAAAAAAAAATCTACCACTATGGAATAAATAAAGGTGTCGGTTAGAAATCCCAACGTATATCCCTTGAAGAAGGTTGGAGCGTACAACGGCCGAAACGTCGTTAATATGGCAATAAATGTGAGGAAACAGTCCGAACGATGAAAATAGTTTTAAAAAATATAAATCCATATGATATATTTATCATATAAGCATATATTTGCAATTTTTCCGACATCACTTCGTTAATACTAAATTTATGGGGAAAAAAGTAACTGACATTATAAAAACTGAAACTGTATAATGATACTTATTAGAAAATCACGACACTCCGGTAATTTCCTTAAATCTTCCTCTTATGCCCTTGGCAGTCTGGAGATTCTTATGTAAAACTCCGTCTCGGTTGCCTGAAGTTTCCTCTTTTATCGCTGAAGAAATTGCCAGGCATTTACTGCCATAATGGATGACTGATATTAAGTAGCAATACAGGACTCTTTATTGTTTTAATATTTTAATATTTTACATTTACACTTTTGGAAGGCATTTTTCATTATACCAATGCGCCTACGTTTGTTTTGACCCTTTCCAGATAGTTAAATTTCCATACAAAACGTTACTGCAAAAAATAACTCTTTATATATATATATATATATATATATATATATATATATATATATATATATATATATATATATATATATATATATATATATATATATATATATATATATATATATATATATGTATTTGTTATCCACAGACGGACTGTTTCGCAGCTCATAAGTGTGGCTAGACGTCCGGTTACCTCTAGCTAGGGTCGAAACCCGACTGGATTTGCGTCAGTCGGAACTTCTCCCACTAAGCCGTCGGCGCACGGCAGGAATGAAGGTGAATTTTAGCGTGCTTATTTTTAGATTTGGATAAACACACAGCGACTGACAGTGACTCAATTCTGCCGAAGAGTCGTGCAATATTAGCTTAAATAATCACTTGTTTACAAACTCACACCTCAAACCATAGAGCTCAACCGAAATTATTTTTATAGGAGACAATATGGTTTAGAATTGTAAATATATATATATATATATATATATATATATATATATACAATTCTAAACCATATTCATCGACCACACTCAGAAATCTCATAGTTTCTGTCTGTGCTAATAAATACAAATACAGTTTATCATCTTTGTTTCTGGCGTCTCCAATTTGAAGCTCGCTTCTTTGGCTTTCATTCTTCCTATCGACCATAGCGGGAAGAAAGACTAACTACAATTTTTTAAAGGATACAATGTGTGTGTGTATTTATAAGAAAATATGACGGGATTTATGTGATGTCTGATAAATATGGTGTTGAAAAATAGATATATATAAACTTAAAGCAGCGGTTCCCAACCGTTTTGGGGCCGTGCCCCACTTTTGTATTTCTAAAATTCTGTTGACCCCCACTCCTGTAATATTTAATTCTGGCATATATTAATATTTTTATTGCAATTCCCGTGAAGGAAGCTTAAAAATCTATTAACTTAGTTTATAAACAAGCCTTCAACGACCTTGGCGTCCATGAAAGAGAAAAATTTAAAAAACAAAACAAAAACAAAAAGACAGTTAAATATATATAGTTTCAAAACATATAAAAGAGAACTCAAAGGCAGAAATATAAAATATTTGAATGAAAGCTTATTCTGTAATATATTTTGATCATTTTAATCATGAAATAATAATGCAAAATTAAATTTGAACTCACTTGAAAACAATTTACTGTTGATAACTCATTCTCGAATGTCCCCCTTATTCTGTCGGCATAGTAAACTAAATGGTGGACATCCTACGCATGCCCCAACACAATATTACTATGCCCCATTGGTGGTCCATGCGCCCCATGTTGAGAATTATGGATTTCAAGAGATACTTTTCGCAGTAAAGTTTTGTAAGCCCGGGTGCAAAATACAAGCAACTTCGAAAAAGTCGATGGAAAGTGGCTGTGAGTTGAAGTAAATGTTTTCATGTTGTCAACTTCCAAGGACAAATGAGTTGCAACGCGCACATATCAAAACAAATGAGTAGATATTTTCTATCAGTAAGCAAATAATAGCTGGCCACTCGTACACTATTATTCCTGCTTTCAAGGGCAGCTAGCCAATCCCTGTTCCAGACACATGCTCAGGCACATTTGTGTTTGTTCAATAACCACAGAGTCTATCTGTGATTTTTACTGCAAGTATGTCGCCTTGTATTATTCAACCATAAATATCACTAATTGTAATACATATGTGTATATGTGTGTGTTTCCGCGCGTGTGTGTGTGTGTGTGTTTTTCAGTGTGTGTGTTTCAGTGTGTGTGTGTGTGTGTGTGTTTATCAGTTTATTTTCAGCGGATACTCATACTTGAGTAGACGCTCTGTTTATTTATTAAACAGTATATATTTATTTTTGTCTACCGGTCTGAATATTTGAAAAATTTTATTAAAGAAAAATATGGGCTCTCTAGTAGAATATATATATACAGCCAATCGGATGTGCGGAATACGTGGTCTTTCTTCGTAGAATTCTTTAAAAAGGCCAGAGTAACTGTTAGCGTTTTAAAAGTGAGGGGGAATCAGGGTTAGATCTCCCCTGATTGGGTCGATTTGGTGATGGGGAGTATGATGTTGAAAGACCCGAAACTCCCTGATGAACCAAGTCAAAACATCACTGACGACCCCCTCGGGCGCCTACTTAAAAGCGTATTTTTGAATTATATATATATATATATATATATATATATATATATATATATAGTAGTGTTATAAAATCCTGGGAGAATTCCAGTAAGACATCTTTAATCATTTCTAAGATACAACGATTCAGAGCTCAATCTAACAATTGGATAATTTTACTGTTACACGACTTGGACAGTTTAGCTGTTACACCTGGTACACACACACACACACACACACACATATATATATATATATATATATATATATATATATATATATATATATATATATATATATATATATGTATATATATATATATATAATGTGTGTGTGTGTGCGCGCGCACGCGAGCGCTCACGCGCACGTATATATGATGAAGATATTGCTGAGTGATTTTACCTTTTTCTTTTCGACTCAGATGATGCACTCTTTCCCAGAATATGTGAATAAAGCCAGCATAGTTACAGTATAGTTGCAGTAAAAACACAGGGTGGGATCTCTAGGTGTAGAGCAAATAGATATGTGCCTGGTCAGGCTTCGATGAAAGGAATTGGCTCGTCGCCCTAACAAACAGGCTTACTCGGATATTAGCGGAGAGCCACTTTTATGTAGGTAATTATGTATGCATACTGAATTTACCGGTAGACATAACGAAAAAACACAGATAGCAGAATAAGGTCGTTTTATATTCAAATACATTAACCTACATGTGACCAGAATTATCGCCAGAATCGTCCTTGTACGTGTACATTTGTGTGTTTATAAAACTAAATAACATTCAAAATTTGTGACAGTTCTTCGACGTGTTATGGGCGCAATCTTATACGCAAATCTTTACAAGTGGCGAGAAGTAAAAAGAATTGTTGCTTTAAAATAAACTGTTATGGTATAAAACCATAGAAAGATAACACAGACTCGGATATAGGTTAAATAGTATATTCTCGGAAATGTAGTACAAAGGTAAATGTGGACTGGAGAGTAATTTCTCTCACTGATTTCCCCACTCACTCATTCACTCACTCTGTGGCTACTACTCGGTGAACCTCACTTGGTGACAGGATATTTAACAACCCTCCCACGTGGGTCGCATGTGGAACAAGGCCGGCTTAATGTGGGTTCTCCGAGCCCGTAGGCTCGGCCAAAAATATGCACATTAGAACCCGCATAAACGTGTTCAGGGACTGTCTACCTCCCCGGACGAAACTTTGCCCTGCGGCAAAGCCTCGTCCGAGTACCTCTCTGCCGAGGCAGAGGGTTCGACAGCTGTAAAGACAGACAGCGTCACTTGGTGACTGGATATTTAACAACCCTCCCACGTGGGTCGCATGTGGCACAAGGCCGGTCTAATATGGGTTCTCTGAATATTTCAAGTCTTCTTATTGGTTAACCTTCTATGGGTGGACTATAAAATGAGTCAGCTCATTTTGGTTGTCTCGCTAGTTACATCATGTACACAAAATAACCCAACATCTGAGCCCGTAGGCTCGGTCCAAAATATGCCCAGCGGCAAAGCCTCGTCCGAGTTCCTCTCGGCCGAAGCAGAGATTACGACAGCTGTAAAGACAGCCAGCTCACTTGGTGACTAGATATTTAACAACCCTCCAACGTGGGTCGCATGTGGCACAAGGCCGGTTTAATGTGGCTTCTCCGAGCCCGTAGGCTCGGCCAAAAATATGTCCATTAAAACCCGCATAAACAGGTTCAGGGACTGTCTACCTCCCCGGACGAAACATTGCCCTGCGGCAAAGCCTCGTCCGAGTTCCTCCCTGCCGAGTCAGAGAGTTCGACAGCTGTAAAGACAGCCAGCGTCACATGGTGACTGGATATTTAACAACCCTCACACGTGGGTCGCATGTGGCACAAGGCTGGTTTAATGCGACAAAGTCTCGTCCGAGTTCCTCTCCGCCGCGGCAGACAGTTCGACAGCTGTAAAGCGTCACCTGGTGACTGAATAATTAACACCACACCACACACACTCGGGTTGCATGTGGCACAAGGCCAGCTTAATGTGGGATCACCGAGCCCATAGGCTCGGCCAAAAATATGCCCATTAGAACCCGTATAAACGGGTTCAGGGACTGTCTACCTCCCCGGACGACACTTTGCCCTGCGGCAAATCCCGTCCGAGTCCCTCCCTGCCGAGACGGGGAGTTCGACAGCAAAGAACAGTTTATACAACTGTTCCAGTCACGGGGTGACTTACCTTACTCAGAGTTGGTAGCCATATTATATAGTTGTGGAAGAGTTCATTTGTAGCTAGGTCCCCACAATCTAAATATTAACAAAATTGAAGTTTTGTGTGTTACTTGGTTCAACAGCAAGTCATTTAATTATCCTTATTGAACATATGACAAAAAAAATTAGCCAAGAGGTCTGTTGTCTAATTAACGCCTCGAAACAGATACAAGTTTTTGTCAATCATCTGTAGAATCATGAACCCTAAATATATATCTTTATTCCTCTATATAAATGTGATATGATGTGTCTGTGTGTGTGTGTGTGTAAATAAGCCTAAATTCTGTCGTTTCTAAATACTCATCATTAACTCTAATAAAATTATGTCTATTGTGTTTCGCCTATATAGATGTACGTTTTGTGGTCTGGTTGGATAAAAAACTAGACTTACTGTAACATATTTCTTCATCAGACAAACGAACTTAGTTTCCTAGCAATTTTTATCCTTTCTATGATGTAGAAATTTCCCGCCATAAATTCCCGGTAATTTTTGAGTGCAATATGAATAGAAAAATACAATAATAAGCAGAGAAAATATCAGTATACTTATATATATATATATATATATATATATATATATATATATATATATATATATATATATATATATACATGTGTGTGTGTGTGTGTATTTGTGTGTGTTTGTTTCTGTCTATATTTCTGAGATGAGGTGTTATTTACATTATTCACATTATTCGAACTATTGTCCTCATCTTTGTCGCCATATTTATTACAACGTTTCGGCCGTTGTACGCACCGGCCTTCTTCAGTTGGTTGGAATATCGAACTGAACCCCCATATTTAGCTCACTGGGGAAGACTGTTCTAGTTCCACGTGTCATGTTTAATGGATGTCAGTTATCAGTTATCTCCTGTTAATTTCCCTCTGAAAGTTCTGCACTGCCTCAAACGGGTATTGAACTCACACACTTTGAGTCCTGTCACTGGATGTAACTAACGCCGTTATCCACTGTGCAATATAAATAATGTGTTTGTTTGTTTATTGTGTGTGTGTGTGTGTGTGTGTGTGTGTGTGTGTGTGTGTCCAACTTTAAATAACAGAAAAATAGACGTTGGAGAACATCCTCGTTGCGACCTCGGAATCAAGGTGAATTTCGTTCATATTGGCCGTCTCGTTCACGATGGACTGCTCCAACGAGTCCTTGACGCAGCGCTGTGAACATACATGTTAAATATATAGCCAGATATCCAATGTGACGCGTACGAGTTCACTTTGTACGCGGCGTTATGGGAAGCGAAGGGCATGTCAACACCACTTCTTCCTACAGAGATTCATGGTCAATCCTACCGCTTACAACGGGGTGCGGACACGAATATAAAGCCCTTGTTTGAAGAGATGTCTCAAGAAAGACCGTACTTGTACCAAAAACTACTCTAAGCATATTCCTATTATCCATGTGACGCAGGACTGACTGGTTGAAAAATGTTCACGATAATATCTTCCCTAACACTTATCTCTCCTGATGGAGGAGGAAACACCCTTAGGTTTCGAGCCTTGTGGCAGCACCTTCCTCATAGCTCTAAGTGAGGCCTGGTCGGTGTAATCTCGTCATAAGCTCTGCAATGGTCTCAGGGACTGGGAAATGTTTTGCCTCTGATCCAAAACGAGTGTAAGCGTATCCTCGACGATGCCAAGTCACTATTTGCTGCTCGCATGAAGGAACGTATTTCATCCCGCAAATTTGGCTCCAAAGATTATTGACGCCTCTGCAAGAGCGTTCTGAACAATAACAAATCCTCCATTCCTCCCCTGTTCAATCAGTTTGAGGTCCTGACCACCTCTGCCGACAAAGCCGAATGCTTTGCTCGGAAGATTTCTTCCAATTCAACGCTAGACTCTTCCGGGGTACCCTTGCCCGATTTCCCTCCCAGAACCGAGGCCCTCTTGAACGGATTGCACATAACCCCGTCGTCGGTATTGGGCATTATTTCTAACTTAGATCACCACAAGGCTACTGGTGGTGACGGGATACCAGCCATTGTCCTGAAGAAATGCGCGCCTGAACTGGCGCCTGCCCTCTCTAAATTATACAACCGCTGCAAGTGAAGTAAAAGAAAATCACGACACCAATGACTCATCGAAGTATAATTTGGCACAAGGCTACAAATATGAAGTATTCCGTAAAGAACGAACATAATAGTGTAGGCAAATTATAAGAAGACGCTTGAAAATATTATTCATATCAAGGCTTTCAATATTAACTGGCATGTTGCCAATGTCAAAATGGAAATCTTTTGCCGTATGAATATGTGTATTTATAAAATTAGATTAAAAATCGTGACAGTTCTTAAAATTGTTATGGGCGTTGGGTTATTCGCAAATCTTTGTATCAAGTGACGGAGGCAATAAGAAAAAAGAAAGAATCTTTGCTCTGTGATAAAATAAAAAAAAATGAAGAAATCTGTAGTCTTGAACGTTGCAAAATTTACAAGCAAATAATTTAATTATCCACACTGACCATGTGACCAGAAAAAGATTAAGCAATAGATTTGGTGCCTAATTAACAACTCAAAACAGATACAGGTATTCATCAATCCTCTCTAGAAAAAGGAATCCTAATACACACACACACACACACACACACACACACACACACACATATATATATATATATATATATATATATATATATATATATATACAGTGCTATTCGTTAAAATGACTCACGTGATTTTTTACTAAAAACATTTTTTGTCTATTGTTTTTAGGATTAAAATAATTTTTAATCCAACTAATATAAAGACCCCTTCCCGACATACCTAGGAAAAAAGTTTATTCACCCGAAGGTATTCTATTGATAATTATAAATTTGGATATAAATGAGTTTCAGGAAAAAAAAACTCTGTGCCAAAAAAGTGACTCAGATATCGCATTCTAATGATTAAACTGGTACATTTAAAGAGCTTTTGACAAAATATTGAAAACTATTTTACAATACACTCAGAACAATATTCTAGAAAATTCTAGAACAGCTTAAATTAAATCTAGAGTATTCCAGAATATTCCAGGAAGCCTCATACAGTATAAAAACAGCTTGAAATAGCCACTCAAGTCACTAACCAGATGAAAGGATACAAACACGCATCAGAACCACTTAAGGCATCTATTATTGCCCTCTCTAAAGCAGGCAAGTCTACGAGAGAAATTGCAGAAATTGCTATAACCTCCCAATCAATTGTCTCTCGAGTGCTTAGGGCACATAATGATGCGACTCCTGCCCCAAGGAAGGAAACAAGGGGACGAAAGAAAAGATTGATGATAGAACTGGCAGGGTAATCAAGAGAGAAGTTGTGAAGAATAGGACTATAACTAGCCAAGAAATTGCAGCCAGTCTAAGAGAAGAGCAAGGTGTTAGTCTTGCCTCTTCAACAGTCCGTCGGTGGCTGTTAGAACAAGGCTACAAAAATACACGAAGATTTAAGCCGCTAATAAGCAAAGCCAACAAAGCCCAGAGTCTTCAATGGGCTCACTATTATAAAGATTTCACCGTAGAAGACTGAAAGAATGTTCTTTTCTCTGATGAAACGAAATTTGAGCTAAATTCAAAGGATAAGGTGAGTCACTTTTATCGAACAGAACTATATATATATATATATATATATATATATATATATATATATATATATATATGTATGCCTGTAACAAATGAGCCAGAATATTGTCACTTGTAAACTTCCATGCATGTTGGCCGAAACTCGTCGAGGAATCAAAATGAAATAATAATAAAAAACGAAAGAATATTAATATACAACCCAGTGTGTCTGAAGATTTTAATTTTTCAATATATATATATATATATATATATATATATATATCTGATAATTTCTCAGAGTTAACCTATAGAAAAGACAATATTTATGAAAATAAATGACAATAGGAAAACTGTGATATTTGCCGACACGTTACGTACAATGATATTGTGTATTCTGACTATATCATTGGACGAAATGCGTCGGCAACTATTACAATTTTCTTATTGTCATTTGAATTTAAACGTGCCAATAAAATTAATACTATTTCACACAAAAAAAACACACACACACACATACACACACACACACACACACACACACATATATATATATATATATATATATATATATATATATATATATATATATATATATTATAAAGATATCACATACGGACAAACAAGTACTCACGACTAAGATGCATTTTGGTTTCGATGCGAATGCATCACGACAGTTGAGGGACAAATGCTATAAACGTTTGAATTTATATTCTTATCGTTCTCGTTACATTTGAATATATATATATATATATATATATATATATATATATATATATATATATATATATATATATATATATATATTCAAATATTCAAAAAGACTGCACCGTTCAACATGAACCTACAGGAATTCGAAAAGGACCTACTTAACATAATCAACAACATCTCCTTTCACAAAAAAAAAAACAAGAAACAACTTCCAGAAGCACCTAGACCAAATAGTCAAAAACATAAATAGCAGCGATAAAATACTAGTTAAGTCCGACAAAACAGGCAACTTCTACAAGATGACGGCTGACGACTACAACAAATTAATTAAAAAAAATTTAACTAAGACTTATAAAAAAGCCCATAACAACAATATCAACATGGTTGACAGTATCAATAGAACAAGTAAGATAATTACTGAGAAACTAAAAATAAGCGATAGAGTTGGTAAATTGGCAGAGAAAGAATGCTACGTAACGCTTAAGGACCATAAACATGATTTTGAGGAAAACCCCACTACCAGAATGATTAACCCAACTCGACCTGACATAGGAAAGATCAGCAAAAAAATCCTAGAAAGGATCACCAACCAAATTAAAAAACGACTCGGATTAAAACTCTGGATTAACACCAAAGAGGTCATCAACTGGTTTACCAACATCGACAACAAACCGGATTGCACCCTGATTCAGTTCGATATAGTGGATTACTACCAGTCTATATCGAAAGACCTCTTCACTACTGCCCTGGAGTTTGCTTCAGTATACTCAGACTTAACCAAGGAAGAAACGAACATAATCCTCAGTGCTAAGAAATCCGTCCTCATCCACAATGAGGAGCAGTGGATTAAAAACACTGCTGAAAATTTTGACATCAGCATGGGATCTCTGGACTCTGCAGAATCTTCGGACCTTGTCGGTCTGTTTATGCTGTACAACTTAACAGCGCACAGAGAATTAGACATTGAAGACATCGGGCTGTACCGAGACGACGGGCTCATGGTAGTGAGGAGCTCCACAAATTTCAAAACAGCTAAGATTAGAAAGATAATTTATAGTGAATTCGGAAAAATAGATCTAAAAACTATAGTAAACACCAAATTAAAAAGGGTAAACTTCCTCGACTTAACTCTAGACTTAGTAAACAAAGATTACACACCCTACAGAAAACCTAATACCAACCCCTTGTATGTACACCCTAAGTCAAACCACCCCCCATCTATAATTAAGCATATACCCACATCGGTAGAGAAAAGAATAAGCATGAACTCTGCAAATAAGGAAATATTCCAAGCACATAGTAAGTTTTATAACACGGCCTTGAAAAATAGCGGATACAGAAACGCTGACATAAGCTATACAAACAATAGCACTAATAGTAAGAAGAATAGGAAAAGAAATGTCATATGGTATACACCTCCGTTCAACAAAATGGTCAGCACTAAACTTGGCCATAAGTTCCTAGCTTTAATAGGTAAACACTTCCCCAAAAATAGCAAACTAAGTCAAATCTTTAATAAGAATAGCCTAAAGTTAAGTTACAGCTGCACTGAAAACCTAGAAAGAATAATAAAAAGGCATAATAGTAAAATCTTAGGAAAACACCCATGCCAAAACAGTGCCAATAAAACTCCTAAACTGCAACTAGACAGAAAAAATGAAAAAATCATGTGACTGTAGAAACCCTAATGACTGCCCGTTAGAAAACAGATGCCTTACTAAATCCGTGGTATACCAATGTACCATCTCATCTACGGAGAATCCTAACACTGAAAAATTATACATAGGGTCAACTAAGAATAATTTTAAAATTAGATGGAGACAACACAAAAGCTCCTTCAACAACATCCAAAATAGAAGTCAGACATCTCTATCTCAATACTACTGGCATTTAAAGGAAACGAACAAAACACCGAAAGTAAAATGGAAAATAATAAATAGAACTAGAACATGTAAAACCTGGGATGACCCATGCCCTCTGTGCCTACACGAAAAACTGCACATAATTAGATTTCTAAATAGTGAAAAGTTACTAAACCATAGACATGAGTTAACGGTGTTCTGTCGTCATCAAATGATTTTCGCATTAAATAATTAATTAAATAGATTTAAACAAATTAAGTCCATAATTTAAAAGCCTTAAAAAACTCAGCCCAATAATTATTGAGAAAAACCCTTTGATAAAAAAGCCATGTAAATAAACAAATAAACAAACAGATCAAATAGATAATAATGAAACATAACCTTCTAGTCACTCAACGACTCAAGGCAAACCCATAAATAAAAAAGACGCCGTCTGACTAGCATAAGCCAAAACCACTCTGGACATAGAATCACCATTGTAACTTGATACGCTTTTTTTGAAAGGGACTGGCCTGTAGATAAAAATTAATTCTTAATTCTTAGCCCCTTAAACCACCTTACTTCAACGGCCGAAACTAGCCGTTTCCATAGCAACAAATGTTCCAACGATACCGTAGTTATAAACACTAGCTAACCAAAAGATAGCTTATTCCCAAATTCTCGCTTGACAAGGAAGCGGGTCCAGACACCTTAACTCTTCATAACTTAAAAAATTATGTTAGGGGTCTCGGCTCTCGCTTTTGAAACATGAGAACTCTTATGTAGCGGAGGAATCATATTTTTAAAAACTAAAAATATTATTATATCATATATATATATATATATATATATATATATATATATATATATATATATATATATATATACAATTATATGCATAAACGTATTTAAATATAGAGAGATACTGAGATGTGACTGAATAATGAATCAATGCAGACATAAAGAACTTGAACTTTGTGTGTATGTCTCTATTCGCTCGAAGCACTAAAATTAATTAAATATGTATATATATATAAATATATATATATATATATAAATGTGCTTTATTGTTCATACTTACAGATATTAAGCAAAACAACAGTATGTTCTTCAAAAAGAATATAATTAAAACAACTTTACCGAATTAGTGATTGAATTATTGAGTTTTATTTTTAACCAACAATTTTACAATTAGACTGTTTTGCATCATATAAGGCAAAACCGATTTCTTTTTTTTTATTTTGCTTTATTTAATACAAACTTTAACACCCTATTTTTGACGAGGCTAATTTTCTATTCTCGGCAAAGATGTGCGATCTCTCTTATTTTTTTTTCCTTTGTCTTTTGATCTTTACAAAGTAGACGTGAACCCATGGTGTTAGCTATAGTATCACTTTACCACGATGACGCATGCAAATCAAACAAAAATAAAAACTGTTAACGCTATCAGTTTTCTTATATTACATTTTCACGCATACTATTTTACGACATCCAGAAATCTTTGAAGGGAAGGACATCATAGGGTAGTGTAAAAACAAAAAACACGTTTTATAAAGCTTTTTTGTAATACTGTACCCTTTCAGAAGACAATCCATTAATGCTTTCCACATATTTCTTTTCTTTATTATCTGGCATTTGTCATAAAATATTGGAAGAGATAATGAAGTAGTTTCCCGTTGCATTTTGAATTCAGACGAGCCTTTCCCTTAGGCCCAACGCTAGAGAGCGCTGCCTATTCTGATATTTAACCTATAGCAAAAGAATAAGAGATGGATTCATGCCTTACGAATGTTATTAGTGCGAATTTGAAAGCAACATGTAGACCGGAATTTGAACTTTCCACTTCCTGTGTCTCAATAATAATTATGCTACACACACAAGTCGCCAAAACCGGATATCATTGGTTATATATATATATATATATATATATATATATATATATATATATATATAATCCTTGAAAATCCATCAGGTCAGGTGGTAATAAATTTATTTCATGATACTTACGTCCATCTCTTCAGATCAATTTTTCATCAATGAAAAACTGGTCTGAAAAGAGGTCCAGGAAATAAGTTTATTACCATATAATCTGATAATATTTAATAGCCCCCCCTCCCGAGGAATGTATGTGGCACAAGGCCGAGTTTACCGTGGGTTTTCCGAGCTCGTAGGCTCGGGCAAAAATATTCCCTTAGAACCGGTATAAACGGGTTCAGGGCCTGTCTACCTCCCCAGACGAAACGTTGCCGCAGGGCATCGTTTCGTTTGGGTTCCTCTCTGCTCAAGGCAGAGAGTTTAACAGTTGAACAATCTGGTCGACTGGTCGGTTACCATATAACCTGATGAGTTTTTAAGGATTATGTATCCATTATTATATTGCTCTGTTCTTACACTGAGCTCACTGTGGATTTATCTCCTGCTTGGAATTATCCCGACTAAGATCAATTGATATTATATATATATATATATATATATATATATATATATATAAGATAATCCTAAGGAGCGAGGCAAACCCACCTAGGTTTCACCTAAACGGATCTTGAGGGTAAAGCCGGCTCTAATTTCATGCTTTACCTGAAGATCCGTTTAGGTGAAACCTAGGTGGGTTTGCCTGCCTCCTTAGGATTATCTTAGGTTTTGCTCTATTTCGTGTATTGAGCACTTTACGTAGTTGTCTTTTTACTCGTTTTGGGTTTTTTTATCTTTGGACATGGAGCTTAAACACTGGACGATTGTTTTCGCCTTGTTTTAATGTTCTTGGTTCTTTCGTTTTTTATTCCCCATTTTTTTTCCTCGCGTACCGATTTGAGCTACCCGAGGTTTTTCCAAACCAGTACCACCATTTTATATATATATATATATATATATATATATATATATATATATATATATATATATATATAAAATTTATTATGCAAGACTATATTCTCGCAATATTATTAGTATTAAGTAACTGATGTTCTTAAACTTCTCCAGTTATGCATATAGTTATATGATGCATTTCGAGGGTTATTCTTCTTATTGTAAATCAGTAGATGTAATAGTTTGCTTAGGGATATGTATTGTTTTTTAAGTTGTAATAATAATGTCTACATACTAATAATATTAATAACATTCATTATGATACAATAATAATAATAATAATAATAATAATAATAATAATAATAATAATAATAATAATTCCTACATTAAGAAAATTGAAATAAATGCTTGTATCGCGTTGTTTCTGAAGTTTACGTTGATTGGCAGTCCAAATATTCTGCGAAAGGTTCTGTTGGAGGCCGTGCGACTTGTAAGACCTATGTATGACTATAACTACATACAGCAGTGATGCCTATGATCGGGAGATTGGTATCAGCTCCTTATCGCTGTTGTTTCCATGTACACTCTGACCCACAGTGGTAACACCTCTTAGGGTCTCAGCTATGGAAAAATAGTGAAGCTCATTTTCATAGTAAAAATAGCAACAGTACATTTTTATATAAAATAAGACCAGCTATACTTTTTTTATCTGTAGTTGAAGCTATATATTTGCATTCAAGTTGTTTATATTCGGCGTTGCATAACCCATAGATGACGCTAAACAAAATCAACCAAACAAGGAACATGAAAGAACTCATTCATGACATTAATCCATATATCAGGTCATCCCATAAGTTCTGTCCGAATTTTGAATTTTGAAAAAGTTACCAAATGTTACATTTAATTACAGATTCAATCAACAATGTATTTTCCCTCATTATGTATGACTTCCTTCCATCTATTAACAAGCATACTAATTCCATTACTGTAAAATTCTTCTGGCTTTGATTCGAAGAACTCAAAAATGTCAGTTTTTACCTCTTCCTGTGTTACAAAAGCTGTTTCTTCCAAATGATTCTGTAAGCTACAAAACAAATGGTAGTCTGAAGGAGCAAGGTCGGGAGAATAAGGTGGATGAGGAATTTTCTCCCAACCAAGTTCTTCGATCTTTTGTGACGTGATTCTTGATGTGTGTGGTTGCGCATTGTCCTGATGAAACATCACTCGTTTTCGATTCACTAGAGCAGGTCTTTTTCCCCCTCAAAGCTTGGTTCAAACGCTCTAATTGCTGACAGTATATTTGAGCATTAATTGTTGCATTAGGTGGTAAGAATTCAAAGTGGATTATTCCTTGGCCATCCCACCAGATTGAAAGAAGAACCTTTTGCCCATGAAGTTCCCTTCTCGGCTGTGGCTGGGGTCCTTCCTCTTTACCAAGCCACTGTCTACGATGCTTAACATTTCGATAAAAGATCCATCTTTCGTCGCCAGTCACAAGTCTATCCAAAAAAGGTGAAACAAGTTGGCGAGAATGGAGAGAAGAGCAGATGTCAACTCGGGATTTGAGGTTGTTTTCAGACAATTCATGAGGCACCCATTTTCCAAATTTAGGAACTTTTCTAAGTTGTTGAAGATGACGATGAACAGTTGTATGGTTTGAACTGAGAACCACTGCCAATTCCTCAACTGATAATGCAGGATTTTCTTCAAGGGCTGCTTCAAGAAGCTTTTCATCAAACTCAACTGGACGTCCGGTTCGATCTTCATCTTCAAGGGTGAAACCTCCACCTCTACATTTTTCAAACCATCTTCTGCAAGTTCTTTCATTCACACATTCCTCTCCATAAACCGAGTGAATGTTTCTAGCCGCTTCGGCTGCTGAGTTTCCTTTCTTGAATTCATAAAGCATTATGTGCCTCAAATGATTCTTGGGTACTTCCATGTTAGCAGGGTTTTAATCAAACAAAATTTAATTTTATTGTTCTCTGAAATAAAATTTGATCAGTTTAAATGCATCTAAACATAAAAATAATGTTCATCTCCATTAGACATTATAAGATATTCTTTAAATATCGTTCATTTTAACATACAGTTAAAATTCGGACAGAACTTATGGGATGACCTAATAATATCCGACAATTTCATAAAGAAATCAAACTTTATTCAAAAATATAACTTCAACACATCATAAAATACACATATCACTGCTTTTAGCAATCCTGTCCACCCAAACATGTATATTCACAAAAGCTGAGTATCACCTACCATGTATTCAACTGTGAAAGCAGAATAACATATATTCTATTTTTATTACTTCAAAATTTCCAAGAAAATGACATTTCTGTATTAAATGACCCACAAGGTGTTGATTTGCCTTAAACACACAAATTCAATTAATTGAATGACTTAATGACGAATACCCATAACGAAAGACTCCTGGTTTAAAATGAAAAAAACGTACTGAAGAAGAAAGTCTAATAATAATAATAATAATAATAATAATAATAGCACACACACACACACACACACACACATATATATATATATATATATATATATATATATATATATATATATATATATATGTAGGTATCCCGTGATCCGTCGGGTTGTAGGGGCACCATGTGTACTGCAGCCGCAGTAGAAGTGGTGTTTTTTGGGCACGATGGCCCGAGGGAGCCCAACACTCTCCAGGACGGTTTTGAATCCAGAGTTTTTATTCTCTTACACCGGTTGCCACCCAAGGCTATAGAACCCAGTCAGTCCATCTAGTTACCCATAGCTGGGAGGAAAAGAAGAGGTTTCATACCTTTTCCAAGGGTATTAGCACGTAAGTGAATCTAATGGATCCGACTGGAATTCGAACTCGGCTCTTCGATTCCCCAAATCGATCCGATATATTAGTATATATAATTTTATGTAATTCAACTTATGTCAAGTTGAGCAGAATTTTGTCGATAAAGTGCACAGTAGATATCTAAAGTAATAATTATTGTCATCAAAAATGTATAACGTCTTTATATTATGCTAAGTTGAATAGGTCTTATTCGTAGGTCTCATTAAAACTTTCTAATCTTAAGAAATACAAAAGAAAATTTTGTATAAGCTTTTTCCATGAACTTTATACAACTTTCAAAAAAGGATGAAAGTTTATTAAACGTGCTGTTTCGGATAAAGTCGGGAAATGTTTTGAAAAACAATAACCGGACCGTAGCACATAAAGAACATTATTTGTATTTGACGCCCAAGTGTATTTTCAATCTCGTATCCCTTTCTGTGTCAAAGTATCAATAGCCATACGATTGCTGGACGCAAGTTGGTACTAAATATCCTGTGCTTTTCATGACTGAACTAAAGATGAAATCAATATCACCATGATATGCCGACAAAGAAAATTACGTCAGAACGAACATGGGCGTGTTTATGAAATACTTTCAGACGTTTGTAGTTTAGATATAGATTTCAAACGAGATGCGCTCCGAGTAATAAATCGCATAGTGAATAATATCGTTATTGGTGGGTGGATGAGTGATTGAAAAAGTTGATTAGCGTTGTATGATGTACTTGCTGAACTAAGCTATTTTCGTCACAAGGTCAGATTCTAGGATTCACCGAGAACTGAACTCTCCAACAAACGCTTGGAAAGCGAGCTTATCTACCTGTCTAAAATGTGGCCTGTTTAGAAACAATTATTGAAAAGTCAGAACAGGAGTCGACAACCTTTTGCTAACTATTTACCGAGTTAGGGTTTTAAAATCATTCAGTGTGCCAAAAGCATACGTATTTTTATACAAATCAAGATCAATATACCTGTTCTGAAATATATTTTATATAGTAATATAATATATATATATATATATTTCAGCATGAAATGGACAAATTATTTTAAGACATTTTTTATGTTTATACGTTCTTTTTATAGATACAAATATTTAAGTAAATGCTCTGTTTATAATAAACAATATTAAAGACATTTACCGGGCTGAATGTCCCAGAAATCTTCATAAAAAATATGCGTCCTCCGACAGGAATCGAACCTGTATCTTATACATAACGTCATATATCCTGACGTGCTTTAACGATTTCGCCACAGAGGAGCGTTTCAGTTAGCGAAGTCGATTTTACTGTTTTTAAGCTACAATTCTCCAAGATTTTCTCTCGTACATTCATATCTGCTCGATGCGTATCCAAATGTAAACAAATGACGTCAAACATTATGAAATGGACAAAGCCCGACAATTATTTTAAGACATTTTTTAGCCATAAAAAGAACGTATAAACATAAAATAAATGTCTTAAAATACTTTAGTATATATTAAAATTGAAACAGCTAAATATCTTCTTTGCGTTGTAGTAGTTATTGGTGCGGACTTTGTGATGCCATTTGCGCCTGCGTGCCATTGGAAATTGCTTGGCGTGCCACGTGTGCACGCGTGCCGTAGACTGCTGATCCCTGGTATAAAACACAGTAACGGTATCATCATACTCCATTCCATGAAATATATTATTAGATTGATTATAGATATTTTGGTGGCTAGTTTGATTTGGACATAATATCAAATTCAATGAAAACTACTCTAATTTACTTTAATTTACGCAATATATGTCCCAAGGGCCACACAAAGTTGGAGGTTACCGAGTAAGGTTGTTGTAAGGGCGTGGGAAGAACGTGCTGCATATTCTGAGGATAGGTATGATAGATATAGATTGATCTTAGAACTGAAGACCTTTAGATTGTTGTGATCGATGAGTCAGCTCAAAAGTGTCCCACAAAGTAGCAGTTCTGGAGAAGAAGCTGTCCCAGTGGAACTTATTCTTAACCAAATGAACACAAAGGCGATGAGGATGATTCGACGCAGTGTAAACGACATGGCGCGTCCTAGTTGTAAAGGCGGAACTAAGGCATATAACTTGTGTGAACATTTGCCATAGAACTCAATGAATGATGAATACACAATCGCTTTTCCGAAATTATGTGGAAGCAAAAAAAGATTAATTTGACTCAATCTAAATTATCACTTAATACATTGGTTTTCCACCGTGCAGAAAAAAATTGTTTTACGAATTCCACTTACGATAGCAGAAATATTGATTTACTACATGAGTGAAATATTGATTTACTACATGAGTGAAATATTGATTTGCTACATGAGTGAAATATTGATTTACTACATGAGTGAAATATTGATTCATTACATGAGTCCATCCAGGACTAAATCAATCATGGCTCGACACACGTTCCTTTTCAGTGAAACAACTAGGAATTACCAAGCCTTCTTGGAGAAGATACTGGAATGATTATCTCCGCGGTTTTAAAAATCAGACTTTTCCTTCTATCAAAATGGGTGTCACCAAAAGCCGAGAATTAAGTCTTCTGTGCTATTTAATCTATAACTGGGGTAGGAAAGAGATTCTTCGTGACTTTACCGACGGTATTTGCACGAAAGTGAATGCAATAGGATAGTCCGGATTTTAAACTCCGTGCTCCGATTCCCTCTTCAACGCAGATAATCCTTACGCTACCCGCACTTCAAAGACTCTCTCTTTCTTTTTCTCTCTCCTCTCCTCTCCATCTCTCTTTCTTTCTCTCTCTCTCTCTCTCTCTCTCTCTCTCTCTCTGTATATACATATATATATATATATATATACTCACATTTACGTATGTGTGTATGTACTGATTCGTTGTATGTGTGTGTGTGTTTGTGTGTGTATGTGTGTGTATATGTGTGTATGTACAAATGTGTTCACTGATTCCTCGTAGTGAGACAGTGTGTATGTATGAAGAGGAGAAATACACATATATACACGCATGCTGACAAAAACACACGAAAATAGAATTAGATCTAAGAACACACAGGGGCCATTAAAAGATTAGAATGCCGATAAATACTCCATCATTTCTCGGACTAATCTTAATTGTTTTATAACTATTCACGCAGAACATTTCACTGCCAGTTCAGGAAAGACATTTGGGTCGCTAACACACACAAAAAAAGAGAATCTCTTATATCGAGAATATTTAATGTCGAAAAACATAAAGGAAAAAAAAATAATTATTTTTAGTAATATGTGGAAATCTCTACCATTTGCCTGAAACCAGTCTAGCAAAATTATGGAAAATAAAATTAAAAAAAAAATCCTCATTACAACCACAAACGTTTGCGGTTTCTCTCTTCTTTTTAATACATACATACATACACACACATTATTTACATTAGTCGGACTATTGTCCTCATCTTTGTCGCCATATTTGTCACAACGTTTCGGCCGTTGTACGCTCCGGCCTTCTTCAGGTGGTTGGAATTTCGAACCGAATCCTTTATCCTCAAGGACACATGGCACAGTGGATAAAGGCGTTGGTTAGATCCAGTGACAGACCCAAAGAGTGTGAGTTCAATACCCGGTTCAGGCAGTGGAGAACTTTCAGAGGGAAAATTACCAGGAGATAACTGATAACTGACATCCATCAAACATGGCTCGTGGAACTAGAACAGTCTACCCTAGTGATCGAAATAAAGGGTTCGGTTCGAAATTCCAACCACCTGAAGAAAGCCGGAGCGTACAACGGCCGAAACGTTGTGACAAATATGGCGACAAAGATGAGGACAATAGTCCGACTAATGTAAATACTGTACATAATACCTCATCTCAGAAATATGGACATACACACACACACACACACACACATATATATTTACATATATATATATACATATATATATATATATATATATATATATATATATATATATATATATATATATATATATATATATATATATATATATATATTGCGGATAATTAAATTGGTTGTATTGTACCTTTGGTAAAATATGATTAATTTTATGTTTTTATTAGAATCCATGGAACATATGTTACTATCTACAATGATTTTCTGCACGGAACTAAAAAATATTAAGCAGACTCTCGTTAATCATGACTTCCCAAACCACATTGTAGATTAACAAGTAACACGATATATAAAAAACCTCAACACACGTCAAATAGAATATAGTACTTCCCCAAAGGACACTAAATATATCAAACTACTATATAGTAACCAGAGGCATGCTAACTACAAACAGGATGAAAAAATCATAAAGAATCATATTTATACTAACATTTCTTCTATCATATATTATAAAAATTACAATACAACCAATTTCATTATCCGCAATAACTCCTCCCCACTAACTGATATATACATATATATATATATATATATATATATATATATATATATATATATATATATATATATATATATATAAATGTAAAAGAATGAAGATATATATATATATATATATATATATATATATATAAATGTAAAAGAAAGAAGATATATATATATATATATATATATATATATATATATAAATGTAAAAGTACGAAGAGTAAGATTTCAGCGTTCAACATTAATTTAAAAAAGGGCTCAATACAAAATTAGAGCAATAAATATTTATTTATTACGGACTGTTACATTAGAATATCCACATACCCATTACAAAACCTTGAATCTTGTTTAAACGATATTTATTTTAACGTTTCCTCAGGTGGGAAAGCACAATGCTACTCGTAAGTAGCATCGAGATTTCCCACCTGATGAAACGTAAAAAAAAAAAAAACGTTGAGACAAGATGTACAATTTTGTAGCGGGTTAATACATGTTCTAATCTAACACTGCATAATATATATATATATATATATATATATATATATATATATATATATATATATATATATATATATATATATATATATATATATAATTTCTGTTAAAGAATTCATGGATTCATATCTAATGCGACTATTTTATTATTTCAAACGTTATTGTAGTGAATACGAGGTATTTGAACTAGACGCCCCATTTTTATTTATTATACAGTGAAGTTATTAAACATTTTAAATAATAAAAATATTGGGATTAAATATAAATCAATGACTTCTTTAAACATTTGCCAGAAAATTATCTGAGTGAAGGGCATATGCTTTCCTTAAAAAGGGAAAATAAACCTTACTTGCTGTGAGATTCTTCGCGATCGAGCGGTAAACACTGGATGAAATGGCGGTTTCCCTTACAAATGGAGACGCATTTTCTTTACTAAGATTTCTTGAATGTCCAGGCCGAGAAAAGTTAATATACACCATTTAACAAATAAAAATAGGCCGTCTATTTCAAATACAACTGTAATGACATTTGAATTAATATATATATATATATATATATATATATATATATATATATATATATATATATATATATATATAATATGGAGAAAACAACTGACAAGTTGCAAATTAAAAAAAATTGAATGTTTTATGTGAAATTATTTATTCTCTCCCCTACCTCTCAATTTTAGGACGCTTGTGAGATGATGTGCCTAAACTCTTGACCGATGTTTATCAGCGAAAAAAATTCCACAGACCAATCAACATTAAACACCCGGTCCATCCATCATCAAACTGCTATCAACAACCACTACTGTTTCACTCAGATACTTATATATATTTTTTGTATGTATATTTTTCTTCTCAAACAAATGGAAAAAAGGAAGTGACGTTTCACATCCGGCTTGTCTACAAGCAGGATTGTTCATAACCATTTTCGACCCTCACCCGTCGATGTGCAGTTGAAATGCACTGAAACCAATTTGCATCTTTGTAGTGAGTAAAATAGTTTTGTCTATATGATAAAATTATAATAAATAAATAATTATCGCTCTACTATCTGTATCGAGCTCTTTTTTTAATTAACGCTGCGAACGTTGGAATTTATATATTACTTTCGTTCTCATCGCATCGGATAGATAGATAGATAGATAGATAGATAGATAGATATATATTTGAATGGATTTTTACTATTAATTTTATTATTATTTATTTATTTCTTAAAAATGAAATAAATACCAAACGGCCTAGATTGTGAAAATCTACAAAAGGCAGATTGTAATATTTTTATTACACGTGGATTGTATTTTCATCTAGTATGTTTCGGATGGAGTCTGGTAGCTTTTTGTGTGTATTTAAATGAGTCCCAAGGGAGCTATGATCGGGTAGGTATAACGTAAGTCGTCGAGATATGTATGTAGCAGTGTGACCAATGTAATAATTTATGACTTTGGTTTGATCAGGAACACTGTTCCTTACGTGGTATTTGAACTCGTAAATAATGTTAAGTTTTTGTAGTAAAAAAGATTAAAAATAATGAAAATCCTAATAATTAAAAAGGAAAAACTCAATAACATTAATTATGAACACGGCCACAATATGCTGACCGTATTCCGAAAATAAAACATTCCTATAAGTTCAGACACGTATATGAATAAAAAAAACACTTTTTGCAGCTAAAAATGAAAAAATAAAAATTGCCCATGATAATCACTAAATGAATAGTCGAAAGCGCTCGGATATGGAGAACATCTGAACAGTTTTTACATACTTTGTGCCCCCAAAAGTGCTGAATAGCATTTCATTTTCATTTAGATTCACTTCCTAAATCATTATTCTCTTTGTTGTTTTTTTTATTGATAGTGAATAAGCAGTCGGACCTAGAACATTTCAACCTCCCACTTTCGCGATCACGAGCCTAATAACTCATTACAGGAGTAGGGATACACAACATACACCAGCCACAGTAGCGGTACATGTGTCTTAGTCAACATTACCTGAAAAAATAATTCCCTCTTCCTGGCTGGTTTTGAATTCAGAGTTGCTATTGGCCTAGACTGATTGCCCTAGCAAAGCTAAAGAGTTCAATCTACATCATTATTTACGATGGTTTAAATTCAGTTTACCTTTTTGTTTAACCCATAGCTGAAAAAAGATAGATTCATACCTTTTCCGACAAAAAAAAAATTGGTTCATCGAGTCTGAAACAACTACAGAAACCACTGGACGGTTTTGGGATGAGTCCCAAATATAGGCCGTTTCGTCTTATATTTGGGACTTATCAGCAGTGCGCATCCACAACCGAGAATCTCAAATTTCCTCCTTTTATTTACCTTAATATCCTTTTTTTTGACTGCACACAGATACTTATTTCATTAACATGGCGACGGCGTTCAGTAGATCTTCGATCATGCGTAGTGCAAACGGAAAAGCAGACCGTCCAAATCGTGTAATGTCTTAAAGAAACAACAAAGTCTTATTTAATTGTGTTTTCCTTTCATTGAAAACTAATCCATATTAATGTTTTAAGATATATTCCTGGGATTTCTTTGTAAAATGATAATAATGGCAATTTTTCTCCTGCCGTCAATTGATAGAACACAGCATTTCAATGAATATATAAATTATTTAGACATACTAGCTCTTATTGTAACTCATTGTTGGATATAATATTCCGTACATTCCCATATACAGGGTTTTGATGCGAAAAGATCCACGAGTTTTATGGCACATTTTTGGTTGTCGTTAACGATGACAAATGCTTTGCAGGGTGTTTGTGTTGCCTTCAATTCAATATTATTATTATTATTATTATTATTATTATTATTATTATTATTATTATATGATTATACTACGCCGCGAAACTCAATGAAGGTCTTTGAAGTTTATTACGGAAAACCATGCCCTCCCACTGAGAATATGGCGAACAATTCTTTATTGGAACGTATATATGTATTCGGCTGTTAAGTTAGGATAGATACTGATATTGATCCCTTCTGTTTATTTCTGTCTTCACGGTGGAACAGTCTCACGGTGTTATTTACGGTGGAACGGTCTCACGGTATTATTTACAATGGAACGGACTCACGGCGCTATTTACGGTGGAACGGTCTCACGTTGTTATTTACGGTGGAACGGTCTCACGGTGTTATTTTACGGTGGAACGGTCTCACGGTGTTATTTACGGTGGAACGGTCTCACGGTGTTATTTTACGGTGGAACGGTGTTATGGCGTCATCGCGCTAAGGCTCCATTTTGCTGTCGTTCGGTTGAGAATAAACCCCCATATGAGACAAATTAGCTCCACGATCTTTATATAACTGAGAGGGACAGCTATATTTGTATTTCACCTTTTTAACTATCCTTTCGTTCTGGGACGAAGTCCTGATTTCCATCGACCGAGTGCGGAAGAGACTTCAGTGCCCTAGAATGAAAGTCTGCAACAATCTGTTATGAGCAAACGGGATTCTCTCTGTAATAATTCTATTGCAAAAGGCGAGGAAAAATTCTTATAATGGGAAATTGACATTGGTCAACAGAGAAGGGTGCGTCATAAAAAAGAATGGCCGGAGAGGAGAGAAAAGATGAGCCTCTAAATGGGAGATCAGAAATGTATGTTACCTGAAAAGAAGTAAAGGACACGTTGAATACAGAACTGAAACATCGATTTACTAGGGTGAGTCAGTTACATGAGCAATTTAGGTTCCTCTTGGATTCTGAAAGCCTCCTCACTGACTCGAACAAAGACACGGTAGAAAAATGCAAAGTAGGCGCTGCAGAATGCGATGGGTGATTATGATGAAATAGGACTCGGTTGCGAAATTACAGACTGTCGAATGGTAATACAAAAAATAAGACAGTGCCTTCCTTTTACAAAAGATCCAATCGACCTATTCATCTTATGGCGATGAAGTGTTCTCCAATTTACAAATAGCATTGCGTATTCTGTTGGCTGTTGCTGCTTCTGTGACGTCCTGTGAGCACCCTTTCAGCAAACTAAAATTAATTAAAAAAACCCGAAGCAGAATAGGTCAGGATTGCCTCAGTAATTTGGCTTTATGAAGAATCGAAAATGAAGAATTTGGAAATATAAATGTGAATGGTGCTACTGACAAATATTTCATGCCTAAATCTGATCGTATGTGGCGGCTTTACGAATTCAAATGGATGAAATGAATTGATCTAGACTTGACATCTTTTAATTCAGTTATATCAATGCACAGTTCTTGTTGGTAGAGACGGATCAAATAACAATGCATTTGAATTGTATTTAAATACATTTTCAGGGCGTTTGTGTCTACGCATAAAAAGATTTGTACTTTGATTTTTGCCTGGTTTCAGAGGAATTTCTATTTGGGTTTATTCTTTTGTATTTTTGGAATCTGGATTAAAATTGTGTGTATTTACATTTGTATTTGGAATTATATCGCTTCAATAATCGTAACTAGTATTTGTATTTGAATTTCTAAAACTTAGTATTTGATCCATTCTGTCTTGTTGACAAATGGTTGCGGTAGGGGACGCCGAGTCGAGCTCTCGCCCCACCCTGAACCAACCACTTCAGCACGATATTATATGTATCTCTCTCTCTCTGTCTCTCTCTCTATATATATATATCTATATATATATATATATATATATATATATATATGTGTGTGTGTGTGTGTGTGTGTGTGTGTGTGTGTATACACCATGTATGCTTCAGAAAAGATTATTATATTGCTAATAAGGCTAATAATATTTATTTTATATTAATAAGCCTTTTGATTAAATTGATGTAGAGAGAAGTATTTAATTTGGAATTTTCGGACACGCCTGTGTCCTTTAAAACCAGACACGAAATAAATAATGAAGTGGGATGCTCTTCTGCGGGTTATTTGTAGTTGCGGTCTGTTTTGTCAAATTGCAATATGAACACTGGTAAAAAAAATGTTTGCTGAAGACTTTAGGTTTATAATACCGAGAAATTCATGTACAGATGGACAAGGACACATGGCACAGTGGATAAAGGCGTTGGTTAGATCCAATGACAGGACCCAAATAGTGTGAGGCAGTGGAGCTTTAAGGCAGTGGAGAAATTGGAGGGGGGGATTAACAGGAGATATCTGAGATTCATTAGACATGGCATGTGGAACTAGAACAGTGAGCAAAACAACGGAGCGTACAACGGCCGAAACGTTGTAATAAATATGGCGACAAAGATAAGGACAATAGTCCGAATAATCTAAATAATGTAGGTATTAAAGTAACAGAAATGCGATATTGAAAACATATAAAAAGTATCTATAATATTTTAGAAGGGTGACAACTGTTCTAACGTACAAATCGAGGCCCCATATATATCAAAAAGTGATCAAAGACAGAAGAAAATAGAAACCCACGCATAAAAAAAACACACATGGACATTGAAGTCAACACCCAGAGGCGACAGTCTGTTTCATGCTAAACACAATCATCAGGACATGGTGATTCGTTTTAGCGTGAAACTGACTGTCGTCACTAGGTGTTGACTTCAATGTCTATTTTTATATTTACATACGTCTCTAACCCTGATATTGAGCACTTTAACCAATAAATAATAGGATACCTTAAAATTATATTACTGATACCTACTGAAGAGTGGACGGATTACGAAATTCTGGAGTCGCGATGCTGAAGTCAACATCAATGAGCTAAATGACAAACTTTCTCATATTAATGCAATATGTATATTTATATGTATACGTTTTATGTATATATATATATATATATATATATATATATATATATATATATATATATATATATATATATATATATATATAATTACAAATAATAAAATAATTGAAGGTAACATCAATAAGCTAAGTGACAATCCTTACTCACATTAATGCTATATCTATATTTCTATGTATACGTATTATATATATATACATACATATATATATACATATGTATAAAATATATATATATATATACATATATATATATATATATATATATATATATATATATAAACACACGCTAACCAAAAGATAGCTTATTCCCAAATTCTCGCTTGACGAGGAAACCTGACCAGACACCCTAACTCAACATAATTCCAAAAATTATATTAGGGGTCTCGGCTCTCACTTTTGAAACATTAGAACTCTTATGTAGCGAAGGAATCATATTTTTAAAACAAAAAATATTGTAGTATATACATATATATATATATATATATACATATATATATATATATATATATATATATATATATATATATATATATATATATATATATAATTACGAATAACAAAATAATTGAAGGTAACATCAATGAGCTAAATGAGAAATATAACTCATATTAATGCTATATATATATATATATATATATATATATATATAAGAATAATGAAATAATTGTTTTGCAGAAAGGTGGCTGAAAATTACGTGAAAGTAATACAGAAGAGAAAACTATTTTTATAAAATTGAAAATTGTTGACAGAATGAAAATATATCATACTAAACAGGGATTTATTGCGGTAAAAAAAGCACAAGAGAATATTTTAAATAAAACCGAATTATAGATTTTTAAATCCGTCGAAAATCGATGCAATAAAGTAAGTACAATTATTGTTCAATTTACATGTAGCATTTTAAATACTGCCATTATATTCGTATAATCTCGTAACACCGGAGAATTCATCAAATAGTTAATCTCCGAAAATGTGCCATTTGGCAATATATCAAAATATGATATCATTTTACATGGCGTCCCGGATATGATGATAAACTACATCCGCATCCTAGGTAAGACGATAAACTATGTCCAACAGCAAGGCCTCTGATAATACGTTTTTGAAAAAAATAATATTACCAGCTATACGTTTTTGAAAAAATAATATTACCAGCTATAAGTTTTTGAAAAAAATAATATTACCAGCTATACGTTTTTCAAAAAATAATATTACCAGCTATACGTTTTTCAAAAAATAATATTACCAGCTATACGTTTTTGAAAGAAAATTATATTACCAGCTATACATTTTTAAAAAAATAATATTTCCAGCTATACGTTTTTGAAAAAATAATATTACCAGCTATACGTTTTTGCAAAAAAATAATTTTACCAGCTATACGTTTTTGAAAAAATAATATTACCAGCTATACGTTTTTGAAAAAATTAATATTACCAGCTATACGTTTTTGAAAAAATAATGTTACCAGATATACGTTTTGGAAAAAATAATATTACCAGCTATACGTTTTGGAAAAAAATAATATTACCACCTATACATTTTTGAAAAAATAATATTTCCAGCTATACGTTTTTGAAAAAATAATATTACCAGCTATACGTTTTTGAAAAAAATAATATTACCAGCTATACATTTTTGAAAAAATAATATTACCAGCTATACGTTTTTGAAAAAAATAATATTATCAGCTATTCCATTTTTGAAAAAATAATATTACCAGCTATACATTTTTGAAAAAATAATATTACCAGCTATACGTTTTTGAAAAAAATAATATTATCAGCTATTCCATTTTTGAAAAAATAATATTACCAGCTATACATTTTTGAAAAAATAATATTACCAGCTATACGTTTTTGAAAAAATAATATTACCAGATATACGTTTTTGCAAAAAAATAATTTTACCAGTTATACGTTTTGGAAAAAAATAATATTACCAGCTATACGTTTTGGAAAAAAATAATATTACCAGCTATACATTTTTGAAAAAATAATATTACCAGCTATACGTTTTTGAAAAGAAAATTAACAAAAATGAATTTTAGACAAAACAAAAATATTACCAGGAAAAGAAAAGTTGTTGGCTTTGAATGACCCACTGAGGTTCATATGCCATAAAACCAAACCAAACAAACTTTACATGTAAAAGACTGCAAAAGGCTGTTACACTGTCCTTGGACGTATTAGAACAACAGGTTGAGATAACTAAACATTTCCAAAATCCAATCTCAGTTCCAGTTGAGTAACAACAATTTCGACATCCCAATGGGTTCCTTTAACGGTGCTGAAACTTTCGATCATCTGTGGCTATTTTTGCTACCTAAATAAGTAAAAATCTGTAAAAAGACAATAAGTAATATAGAGATGCTGTACTTAATGGGCTTACACGCAATAAGAATGAAACATTTGATTCTGTATATCTGTTTAGAATGTCTAAAGAACTAGGGTTTCAAATTATAAAAGTGATAAAACTGTTGGATGTCTTAATGTAGAATTGAACCTTAACGACAGGACGGTTACACCTTATTGAAAAACAAACATCAAGGTGAAATATACCAACACCAATTCAACCATCCAAGACATGTCATTGATCAACCACCAAAAGGTAGGGAATACAGTCAAGATATTCTTCAACAGCCAATTGTTAATGAAGAACATAAGTTGGCATTGAAATCTGAAGGGCAAATATCATTTTAAAATTTAGAAAAAAAATGTCTAGTAACAACAGAAAATACAATACAGAAAAAAACAAATGAAAATAATTCGATTTACTCCACCCCTTAATTTAGTGATGAAGAAAATAATTTACAAAACAACAGATACATAAAAAAAAATCCTTAAAAAGAGCACTCTAAAATCAGCTACATTTGCCAAATATAGAAAGCATCATAAGAAAATCATAGTAAACAAATTTTAGATAGTTCACCGACTATTGATGCATCGAATTGTAACTGTAAATAAATGAAAAAAAATGTCCCCCTCTACGGACAGTGTCTATCTAAGGATACTGTTTATAAAGCACCACTTAATTTCGAAGGGCACAACACTGACGCATATATGGGATCGACCGCATGTCAATTCAAGCAACGCTCTTATAACCATAACTCTTCATTTAATTTGAGGAAATATAAAAACAGTACGGCCATTTCTAGATAAATTTGAGACGCAAATAAAAGAAAGAACACGCAAATATTGATTGTTGGTAATGGTAATATTACCCTTTTCTTTATAAAGAAACAGTTTGCATTAAATGACCAATCAACAAGTACTACTGTCGGTTCAAATTATAAAATCTTTCTCATAAAGCGTTTTTTTTTTTCAGGAAAAATAGGTTTCTCAAGTCAATTGACTGTTATCACTTTTTTGCATTGATGGGGGTTTCCTTCCTAACCTTTTATTTGAAGTAGTTCAGAATGTGAACATCTTGATTATATCATTATTTTCACTTCGAGTCACATGTGAGATCCATTTTAGCTGATACTGATGTTGAATGTCGTCATGTTATGTGGTTTCTATTATTTGCTACAGTGTTTTTGTAATTCTGTAGCAGACACGCGAAGAAATACTTATTACTATGCACAGTGCCCAACTTGTGATCATCAGACAGTTTGTGAAAACACAGGGTCATAAACTCATATCCATACAACTAAATATGTTAGCACTATCACTGATATAGAGCACTCTCCAATAAGTACCGTGCATATAATATATATATAGAAAATACATACACACACACAAACACACACACACACACATATATATATATATATATATATATATATATATATATATATATATATATATATTAGAGTAAAAAATAAAAGAACAGTAAGATATATAATCTAGTGTTCTTATTGATATTTTTCTTTTTACAAAAGAGTGCTCAATGTAAATTTACAGAGCATAAATATTATAAATTATCATGTTTCAAATTCGCTTGAAGATGAAACAGAAATAAGGCTTTTAATTTAATTATATAATTACATTTGTA
>OZ038484.1:127486022-127488522 GCA_964036315.1 Acanthosepion esculentum | reverse complement strand
ATATATATATATATATATATATATAGTGATTTTCCAAACGTAGCTCAGATGTGGAACAAGGCCGAAAGTATGGGGAACCCAAAGAATTTTCTAGGCGTAGCTTAGATGTGGCACAAGGCCGAAAGTATGGGGCACCTTGTGAGATTAGTCGTAATTGTTCTAACGAGACAAGCTTGCTAGCCATTACACCGCCTTGAGGTACCCAACAACGATATATATATATATATATTAGGAAATTATATATTATATATACATAAGGAATTCATGAATTTTGTCTAATCTAAAATTAAAATTAACGTATAAAGATATATATATATATATAATATTATAAATTAACTGATTTAAAATATGTTTTTTTTCGCTACACAGTAATAACCATGTTTCAAAAATGGAAGCTAAAAGCTTCGAATTTATTTTTGTTATTAAATTAAAGACATTAGTTCCACTTCCTCCTCAAGCGAATTTTGCTCTGTAAATTTACATAGAACACTATTGTGTAAAAATAAAAATATCTATAAGAACACCGGATTATATGTCTTACTGTCCTTTCGTTATATATATATATATATATATATATATATATATATATATATATATATATATATATATATATATATATATATATATATATATATATATATATATATATATATGTGTGTGTGTGTGTGAATGTATTTATGTATATAGCTTCTGGATGTTTTCTATTAGTCTCTTTCTGTTTGTATTTCTACTTCTATATTTAAAAAGCGTACGCTTTCTATTTTCCTTTTCTTTTTCCTATCGATCTTTGCCTAGTCTTTCCCAAGGCCCCCATAGTAGGAAAACCCGTAAAGATCATTCTAGTAATGCCTAGATGTAAAAGCATCGTCTTATCGGCGGAATTCATGATATCTAACGAGCAAATCCTCATCTGACACAGGGCCACACCAATAGAGCGCACTTAATTGCAACCATCCGCTTTCTAACCTTCATTGAACTGTAACTTACATTCTTTTAACTACGGTCAATTATGCGAGCAGAGATTTGCAGTGTTGTACAAATAGTTCGCAACGCTGAAAATGGAATAGTTGAACCAGGATCGAATCCCGGCTGCGCTAAATTTCTATTCCCTATTTCTGAAAATTATGAATACATTCTCACAATATGCCGATTCAAGGTTTACTCCAATTATGCTGACATATAAATTTAATGCATAGTAATTTGATAGATAATCCCAAAAATGCTCCTCTGAAATACCAGGAAGACCCCACCATGATATACTGTCTATATACTACATTATGAAATAAGTTGATATTTTAAATGTCTCCCCCCACTGCTTATACAATCGTCTTTTGCTTTCTGCAAAAGGTTGCGAAGTACACATGTATATTGTAAAGATATTTCCCGTTGTAAGTATAAATTACTCGCGTCGATGAAATTAGCTGTTTGTTGAGACGTATACGTGTTAATTTGTACACGTGGGATGGTTGATACGATGCGCGTATACGAGTCTGTTTCGGTAACCAGCAGTGCTAATAAATAAGATATTCAAAATCCCACTGATTTAAAATCTACCACCAACAGTAAAATTGGCTTGGTTGATTTTGTTTTACTGCATATCAACCTCAATGGGTTATTTAAAGCCGACAACATTTTTCAGGATAGATTCGTATGAATAGAATATGTATTCTTTAGTTTAGATTGGCTAGGTTTATTTTGTTTTACGGCATATCAACCTCAATGGGTTATTTAATGCCAACAACATTTTTCAGGATAGATTCGTATGAATAGAATATGTATTCTTTGGTTTAGATTGGTTTGGTTTATTTTGTTTTCCGGCATATCAACCTCAATGGGTTATTTAATGCCGACAACATTTTTAGGATAGATTCGTATGAATAGAATATGTATTCTTTGGTTGAGATTGGTTTGGTTTATTTTGTTTTACAGCATATCAACCTCAATGGGTTATTTAATGCCGACAACATTTTTAGGATAGATTCGTATGAATAGAATATGTATTCTTTGGTTTAGATTGTTTTGGTTTATTTTGTTTTACGGCATATCAACCTCAATGGGTTATTTAATGCCGACAAAATTGTTTATTGTTGGTAATATTTTGTTTTGTCAAAAATCTGTTTCTGGTAATATTTTTCCTTCAAAGTTGATTTGCTGGTAATAAATTTTCAAAAGGTATTGCTGGTAATAGGTAACTATTTGCCCATAGCTGGGACCCTAACAGGTGCTACCACCCCGGGTCAGGGTGGACCTGAGAACACCAGTAATTAAGAGGTGGTTCCACACTCCTCAAAACCTGCTGATCAGAGGCCTTGCTGCTGGACGTAGTTTATCGTCTTACCCAGGACGCGGATGTAGTTTGACGTCTTACCCAGGACGCAACAATAAAAGAATCAGTGTACTTGTAAAATTCGTAAAATATGGTCAGCACATTTGTGTTAATGCTTAGGGAATACGCCTGAATGTATTTGTTTGTATATCTCTATTCATGAAGAAAAAAACA
>OZ038484.1:127476022-127481022 GCA_964036315.1 Acanthosepion esculentum | reverse complement strand
TTATTTATTGAAAAGTATATAGATCTATTGAAATAGCTATAGTATACATAGACATATATGTCCATATATATATATATATATATATATATATATATATATATATATATATATATATATATATATATATGGGCACGCGCACACACACACACACGCACAAATATATATATATATATATATATATATATATATATATATATATATAATGTCATCTTACCTGCATTAGGGTCACATATCCATATAACCTGCACATATCGTTACCACAAGTTAATCCGTTAGTAGTTCCAATGAATTGGCAAGTGAAATTCAATTGAATGTAAGCAGTGGTTATATGCGTAGGGAGGGAAACGGGTGGTTGAAAAAAAGAGGGAGAAAATCCGTTAAGAGGTAGGGTAAATTAATGAAGGAGCACTGATAATGAAAGGGAAAACACAGGGTGCGTGCAGGTATCAGGCAGCGATATTTAAAGGGATGAAAATAGAAGGAAAGAAAGTAAGAAAGGAAATACGAGTAAAAGGAAGAGAAAATGAAAGGACGACTGAAAGCGTTTAAAAAGAAAATCAAAGAACTAGGGATGAATAAGAAAGAAAGAAATTTTAAAAAAGAGGGGGGAAAAATTAGTGGTATGGTTAGCCGGCCGGATCAAACAACGTTGAAATTATTTACGAAAAAAAAAAAAAAAAAGAAAAATTGTACACAGTTGTTGCTGGCAGTATAGGCTCCTTTCTGTCTTTCTTTACTCCGGAGCGGCCGCCTCTTCGGCCTGCAATGATGGTAGCGACTATAGAGATCCAACCGACGATTTCGAGGTGGCAGCGACGATGATGATGACAAAAAAAAAAGGTAAAGAAGTAAAAAGAGATGGCGTTTACGAGAGACAGGCAGTAAGAGAGAAAAAACGGAGGAGCAATGGAAATGAATATAGCGAGTAGCAGGAGGAGGAAGAGGAGGAGTAATGGGAAAATGAAATTGAGGGGAAGTGAGAGGAGTAGCAACAAGAGACAACGTACGCTACATTGCGTACGCACTTAGTCTTGCTCGCATGTACGCTTACGTACAGACGTCTAAGAGATGACACTATATTCGGATATCAACGTGTGCGAGGCGGTTTATACTATTTTTGCTTGTAGATGTTTGTTTGGCAAGCTTCAATATTTCTTTCACATTAGCTTCTTTCATTCTTTTAAAAAAATGTCTTTCTTAAATTCTTTTAAATTTCTACTGTCTCCGATTTGAGTTCGATCTCTACTTATCCAGCATTCGGTTCCTCTCTTCGCCGCTACTTTTTTCTTTATTTGCAAGTTTTCAATTGGACTGCTCTTCGTCATTACACTACTCCAACTACTACTGAGTCTGCTTCATTCATTCCATTTTATGATTTCTCCAACTTTCCTTCAATTTCCCTTCTATCTGAACTTCCCGCCGTCTTTGATACGTTCTTTCTATTCGGACCCATTTCCTACGCGTTTTACAGTAATCATTTTCCCCTCTATTTTCATATTCATTGCGAAACACATGAGAATCTCAAAAAAATGAAATTATCATTCAACATATCGTTCAAATATGACGATGGACAGAGCTTTATCGCTATCTATCTATCTATCTATCTTTGTATTTTCATTATCTATCTATCTATCTATCTATCTATCTATCTATCTATCTCATTCCGTTCATTACCTATCTATCTATCTATCTATCTTTGTATTTTCATTATCTATCCATCTCTCTCTCTCTCTCTCTCTCTCTCTCTCTCTCTCTATATATATATATATATATATATATATATATATATATATATATATATATATCTCATTCCGATCATTATCTATCTATATATATATATATATATATATATATATATATATTTGTACATAACTGAATCAACTAAGCTGTCAGATCCTAATAGGTGGAAACCGACGGGAGAGTCCATTATATATATATATATATATATATATATATATATATATATATATCAATTTACTTTCGTCACTTATTATCAATGTATGTAAACACAGGATTATCTGTTCATTTATTTATCTACTTTTCGGTTTTGTATCAATCTCTTTCTATTTTTTTCACGCTTTCTCTTTATATATATATATATGTGTGTGTATGTGTGTGCGCGCGTGTGTGTGCGCGTGTGTGTGCGTGTGTGCGAGCACATACACATATATGTATAGAGAGAGAATATATATAAGAGATAATGATATATAAGAGAGATTATATATAATGGATAATGATTACAGACACACGCACGCATGCACGCATACACACACAAACACACACACACACACACACACACACATATATATATATATATATATATATGATATGTATAAACAATTGATTAATTTCTAATCCGACATATTTTCATTATTTCAAAGGTTTTTTTTTTTAGTGGATACCCGTATTTGGGTAGACCTTCCGTCTTTTATTTTAAATAATGTATATTACATCTCTAGCCCCGCGTTCTTGATGAAAAATACACTGGGCACACATTTTCTTTAATAAGGGATGAAATATATTTTGCTTAAAATAAAAAACCGTCTACTCAAATACGCGTATCCATTATAAATAACTATATATATATATATATATATATATATATATATATATATATATATATATATATATATATATATATATATATATATATATATATATATATATGTATACATATATTCTTGTGTCCCTATTTATTTATGTATTTATCTATCTCAATTTCTGTGTATTTGGTATTGCAAATCGCCACTGATTGAAAATGATTCAATTAATTAAATATAATTTAATCCCTTATTCTTTCCATCTAGCTATCTTCTAACAACATTTCTTCATCTATGTTTGGCCTTTCGTATTTATTAACTTCCTCTTTTCCTGTTATATTTTACCACATTTTTCTCATAAAAATTTTTTTTACATATATCTGCGTGGATTACAACTGAGAAACATGAAGTCAGAAGGATAAGTTATTGAATTTTAATTTTATTTGTTTACTATATATATATATATATATATATATATATATATATATATATATATATATATATATATATATATATATATATATATATGCAGATTTCATTAAAAACGACTGACAAGGTGTTTTATTTAGTTTTTTATACAAATCTCTCATGTGATCAGATAATATTTTTCTTTTCGGATGATAAATTATATAAAAAGTGTCCGAATGTGCTTTTTATCCGAGCGCTTTCGGCTATACATTTAGCCATATTCAAGGATTATATTTCAACTGTTAGAATTAGAAATAGTTTGTTATATGTATGTTTTATCAAATGTTTCATTTTTTTGTTTCAAAGCACGGTCAAGATATTATGTCCATGTTCAAAGTTAATATTATTAAGTGTTAGTTTGTTTGTTTTTATTAATAAGGGTTCCATTATTTTTAGCCTTTTTTCATATATATATATATATAGAGAGAGAGAGAGAGAGAGAGAGGGGGAAAGAGAGAGAGAGATGTGGAAATTATTTTCCTATGGAGTTTGGAGTGTACCTGTAAAAGAATAAAAAGACAAGAGGAAGAACTATTCTTATCCGACGCGTTTCGTCCGATTTTGCGCGTTTTATATACAAGGCATCCTTGCTCTTGTATATAAACGCGTACAACAAAAGTAAATATATATATATATATATAAATATATATATATATAATATATATATATATATATATATATATATATATATATATATATATATATATATGTGTGTGTGTGTGGGCGCGTGGCCGAGTGGTAAGAACGTTCGCTTTCTGACCACGAATCTCACCGTGGTTGATTTGTCTGGCAGGAGACTTCCTGATGTTATCGGTCTGGAGAGGGTGATACCAGCGTGTGGCACCTTTGGACAGTGCCTGAAAACCTTACTACGGGTTGACCCAAGCTTTGTGATTGAAATTGGATACACGGAACCCAAGGGCGAAGGTTTGAGTGCGCTGGCCTTGTTCAGATTGTTGATCCCACTAGATAACACGCTCTCTCCCAGAAACTGTAGCTAAGGTCTCCTCAGCATAGTTGCAATATAAAGCACAGATGGACTCTGTAGGTGTCGAACAAACACAAATGTGCCTGAGCAAGCGTCTGCAATAGGGATATGCTAGCCGCCTTACGAGACAGGCATGCTCGAATACGAGAGGCCAAATTAATATTTGTTTGTATGTATTTGTATATGTGTGTTTGTCTATTTATGTGTGCGTAAGGGGTGAAACTGAAACAATAAGGAAATTCCTCATCTTAAAAGCTAGTTCCGACGTTTCCTTTCCTTTTTAATCTAATTCTGTATTGCTTCCTTTCAAAAGACAGTTTAACGGCACGTGTTTATACATCATTCAGGGTGTTCTAGATTAGCCTAAAATCTAGCCACAAATTAGATAGATAGATATATAGATAGATAGGTAATGAACAGGTTGAGATAGATAGATAGATAGATAGATAGATAGATAGATAGATAGATAGATAGATAGATAGATAGATAGATAGATAGATAATGAACAGGTTGAGATAGATAGATAGATAGATAGATAGATAGATAGATAGATAGATAGATAGATAGATAGATAGATAGATAGATAATGAACAGGTTGAGATAGATAGATAGATAGATAGATAGATAGATAGATAGATAGATAGATAGATAGATAGATAGATAGATAGATAATGAACAGGTTGAGATAGATAGATAGATAGATAGATAGATAGATAGATAGATAGATAGATAGATAGATAGATAGATAATGAACAGGTTGAGATAGATAGATAGATAGATACATAATGAACAGGTTGAGATAGATAGATAGATAGATAGATAGATAGATAGATAGATAGATAATGAACAGGTTGAGATAGATAGATAGATAGATAGATAGATAGATAGATAGATAGATAGATAGATAATGAACAGGTTGAGATAGATAGATAGATAGATAGATAGATAGATAGATAGATAGATAGATAGATAGATAATGAACAGGTTGAGATAGATAGATAGAT
>OZ038484.1:127406022-127473522 GCA_964036315.1 Acanthosepion esculentum | reverse complement strand
CGGCTCGCTTGCACACACACACACACACACACACACACACACATACATATATATATATATATATATATATATATATATATATATATACATACAAATGAGAGAAAGAACAGATAAAAATCCACTCTTGATAAAATTTACTTATTATAACACGTTATATATATATATATATATATATATATATATATATATATATATATATATATATATATATATATATAAAGATAGATAGATAGATAGATAGATAGACAGATAGATAGATTTTTAAAAAATATTAAAACTTAAAAGTTTTTGTGACGGGTTTCGTCCGTTATGATTTTTATGTTTTTTTTCTAAATGCTGGTTATTGATATATAAAATTATATATCGTTATAATATATATATATATATATATATATATATATATATATAAAATTATATATCGTTATAATATATATATATATATATATATATATATATATATATATATATATATATATATATATATATATATATAATTATTTATTTAAAAAATATAACATAAATATGTTATAAAATCACTAAAAAAATAAATATTTTGTACAACACCTCTGGTGTTTTATCAAGTGATGGGGTTGATTCAACATCATCACTTGATAAGACACTAGAGTTGTTGAAACAAAATGGCTATTTTTGTTGTGATTTTATAACATATTTATGCTATAATTTTTAAATGAATATTTATATTTGCTCTACTCTGTATTGAGCACTCTTTTAAGAATAGTAATTGTTGGTTATTGGAATTTATTCCGTATACACTAATCCTATACTCATATATATATATATATATATATATATATATATATATATATATATATATGTATTAGCCCGAGATCGAGTGTTAATTCTTAATTATTGCAGATGGGTGAGACGATTCTTTTCAAATTTAACAGGTGTTTCTCTAGTTTTCTCGGTTTTCAACAGCGATTTCGAAATTTCTCTATAGGGATGTTTGCAGCAATTAAACTGTATTCAATTTGTTCTTGAAGCGTAACCACGGTCGGCTTATTATGAAAAAGTTGGCTATTCATGAGGATTTTCAGCATCCGATCATCACTCATTCTGATGACATGACCAGCCCATCTGAACTGTGATTGCATCAGAAATGATTCAATACCACCGACACCACATTTGATGAATATATTATATATATATATATATATATATATATATATATATATATATACTTTCTCATTTGTTCAGATGATACGGGAAACTCCTTCTAAAAATAAATTTATGTGTTCCTTCGACGTGTGTTCTCTGTTCACTTGCGTTCCAGTAATGGAAACTATCGAAATCTTCTCCAACATGTTATATCGAAGTTGCTCGTCTCCTCCGGATATCCCCGAAAATGTGTTTATTGAGCTGATGCAATTTTCTACTATGTCTGTAGAGTTTAGCTCAATGACTTTATGTACAGACAGATAGATGGTGTTGGTATGGGCTCCCCTCTAGGTCCCGCTTTAGCCAACATTTTTGTGGGCTTTTATGAGTCGTCCCTCCTCGCCCATGACAATGCTCCGTCTATGTACCGGCGGTATGTTGACGATACATTTTGTCTCTTTCATAGTGAACCCGAAGCCGATTCTTTCCTTTCAGTTATGAACCAACTACATCCATCTTTGAAGTTCACAATTGAAAAGGATTCTTATTCTTGTCTCTCTTTTCTTGATGTCCTTGTGCATCGGACTCCTTCTCAATTTCTTACTTCTGTGTTTCGCAAACCAACGTTTTCTGGTTTCTATACGCGTTGGGACTCATTTTGTCCCCAAAAGCGCAAAATCAATCTCACCAAGACGCTAACTCACAGGGCCTTGATGATCTGTAGTGAACAATATTTGGATGAGGAATTTGATTTTATCTGTTGTACCCTTTTAAAAAATGGATATCCTAGTGATACTCTTCATAATGTCATGCGAGATAAGATCAATAATTTTCGGAAGGATAAACAGTATGTAGTACAGAAATGTGCTAATTACCTACGGCTTCCCTTTATTGGTTCACGGCTATTGGCTAAGCGTATCTCGTCTGCTGTCCAACTGTGTTATTTTTCAGCTCAACTAAGAATTCATTTTGCGACTCGTGCTGCCTTTCCATCTATGCGCAAGGATCTTCTTACCGCCCATCATGTCTCCTCGGTGATCTATTCATTCAATTGTGGTTGTAGTAACAACTACATAGGGAAAACGACCCAGCGATTGGATTGTAGGATTAGACAGCATGTCCCATTAAGAGTTCTGAATCCGGAAGCCCGTAAGAGCCAACTGGTGAATACTTCCGGTTCAGCTATTACTTAACATCTGATAAATAGCAGGGATTATGCTATTAATTTTAGTTCGAACTTGTTCACTGTTCTGGCCAGTTCGCACTCTCTTTTTCACTTACGAGCACTTGAGTCTTTGTATATACGATCCAGGGAACCGTCTCTTTGCAAGCAAAGAGACTGTCTCCTTGGACTTCATGTTATTACACTCTAGTGTTCGTTAATCTATTCCCCCTCGTCTTCCTCCCCTACCTTCTTGCTAATTCTTTTTTTCTTTCGCTGCGTGAATTTGCGATATTTGTTTGTTTATTTTTCTCTTCCCTCATACAAATTATTCATTTCATTTTTTAATGTTTTAATTGTATGTAGGATGTTTGTGTGAGTAAAAGTAATTTAAAATAAATTATTATGTTGCCGGCGACCTTGATAAGCTAGGGAACGAAACCGGTTGTTCTGTCTTGTTAGTGTTTTCATCTCTTATTTTTTATTTTTCATAATGCCTATAAGAAATAAATTTTGTGTTTTCCTGGCTATATTACGGTTCTGTGCCTCCAATAATTTATTTAAATATATATATATATATATATATATATATATATATATATATATATATATATATATATATATATATTCAATACAATTAAAAGGTTTGTCACTTAGCTGATCGATGTTACCTTCAGCATCCCCGACTCCAGAGTTTCGATGACAGACACTCTGCGAATCACTCGTCAGGCTGTATCACTAATTGACTGATTATACTTCTTGATTTTTCTTTTTTATATGCACTTTTCATTGGTACAAAGTTTTTCCATAGGGCATGTGTGCGTCTATATAAGCATCTACTAATAATGTATAATGTATACATCGGTTCCATAGTTGTAACATCTCCAACTAAACTCTTAAATGTTATTAATTATGTTTTTCTCAATGAGCATAGATATTTTCGCCTATCGTGAGGGTCACTCTGTTCACCAGTCATTTGAACAGGAGTAGAGGTTTGTCCGTTGTTTCCTTTTTACGATTGGTGTTCCCCATTTCTTCTAAAGTCTTTTTCATTCTCTTTAACTCCTACAAGTTCCTTGCGTCTTGTGGAAATTTATTAGAAATGCACACACACACACACACACACACACATATATATATATATATGTATATATATATATATATATATATATATATATATATATATATATATATATATATATATATATATAGTTTAGCTCCCTTTGAAGCAGATGAACTGAAATACGATGTCATAAAAAGTTTTCATCCCGGCCCAGTTATCACTATCTGACCATACGTCCAAACCAGATTCTTTTAGAAGGACTTGTTTTAGTTTGGTTCCATTTGGTTTGGTTTGGTTTGATTTAGATTGTTTTACGGCATATCAACCTCAACAGGTTATTTAATGCCGACAAGATTTTTATTGCTGGTAATATATTTTTTTAAATGTATAGCTGGTACTTTTTTTTTTGTAAACATGTGTTGCTGGTAATAATTTTTTTCAAAGTATTTCTGGTATTAAAACCTCGTTTTACAGTTTCATAGTGTTTTGACCCGAGTTTGCGGGTTAACTATTTACCCATAGCTGGGACCCTAACAGGTGCTACCACCCCGGGTCAGGATGGACCTGGGAACACCAGCAATTAAGAGGTGGTTCCGCACTCCTCAAAACCTCCTGATCAGACGCCTAGCTGTCGGACGTAGTTTATCGTCTTACCCAAGACGCGGATGTAGTTTGTCGTAATTCTCAGGACAGTTCTTTGTTTTAAGAGTGCTTTTCAATAAGTACCCTTTTCTGTAGATAGATAGATAGATAGATAGATAGATAGATAGATAGATATCGAGAGAGAGAAGCACCCAACTGATGTAAATCTTCTCACTCTTCTTCGCTGTGTACTTTCAGGACGTAGGCGAATATGTCTCACCACAACTTCCTGTCCTTTGTAGCTCTTAAGAAATTATGTCTTCCCTTTGATAAACTGATTTTCCAAAAGATATTTCCTCATTATTTGTTTTAGAAATTTCAACTGTTTCTTCCTGATACGTTTTCTATTTCCATTTTCTCTATAACTTCGTCGTTGCTAACATAATCGATCAATGTGAACCTCAGTATCCTTCTGTAGAACCTCATTTCCATTCTTTAAGTCGCTTCTTCACCTTTCAGATTGTCCAACACTTACTAGCATACAGGAGGACAGATATACCGTTATAATTTAATACTATTTTTCTTTGTTTCTATCGATACTTTTCTATTTCTTAATACTCTGCTTAGTTTTTGGAAGACATCTTTGGCTATCCCAATGCGTCTTCAGATTTCAGTGTCACACTTTCCGTCCTCTGTTAAAACACTTCCCAGATTAATAATTGACTTTATTTATTAAGGGTTTTTTTTGTACTTTTTTTTCTTTTAGGTTAACTATTACAGTTTCGTACTTACAGTGAACTTTCAAGACGATGAGTATATCGAGGGAATGGGGAACTGATTTATGCAATCCTAATTCATTATTGGTGATTTGTCACCTTTGTTTTTAAGATTTCTCTTTACCTCATCCTGAATTCTCTGTCACTGATAATTGCTATGAAATTTAATAATTAATCAATTGCACCGGCTTTTCAATCTTATTACATTACAAGTTTTTATTATTCTTTCCATGCTGTGGAGATTATATCAATATGGAAACCAGTAATAATGAGTGCTAGAGAAAAGCGATAATAACAACAATAATTGCAATATGAGCTCTGGTAAAAACATAATTGATATCATAATAAATTGCAATATGAGCACTGATAAAGTATGGTTGCTGAATACATTAAGTTTATAATACCCAGAAATCCAAGCACATATGGCAAAGTGGATAAAGGCGTTAGTTAGATCCAGTGACAGGACCCAAAGAGTATGAGTTCAATACCCGGTTAAGGCAGTGGAGAAATTTTAGAGGGAAATTAACAGGAGATAACTGATGACTGACATCCATTAAACATGGCACGTGGAAGGGTTCAGTTCGACATTCCAACCACCTGAAGAAGACCAGAGCGTACAACGGCCGATACGTTGTAATAAATATGGCGACAAAGATGAGGACAATAGTCCGAATAACGTAAATAATGTATGTATTACTCGTTTCGTAGCTGTTATATTCAGAAATAAAAGTCTCATTATTATTCTAGACTTGTTTCTTCATGGCTTATCAACATTTTGCAAGTTATTTAACGCCAGGCAATATATTTAGATTGTCAGTATTTTATGCAGATAATAAAGGTTTACTCACATGTTCTGCTAATTAACCCATAGCTGGAGGGTGGAAGTGGTGAATTCATACCTTCCCTTAGGGTATTTGCGCATAAGTGAATATAACTGTAATTCGAACTCGTCATGCCGATTTCCAATTTCGAGCCGTTATCCATGAGACAATCGGCACATCCAAGTTTGCGGCACCTGTTATTCTCAAGCGGTCACTCATCTAAGTAGTGACCAGTCTTGACTTTGCTTAACTCCTGTGATCGTACGAGAATGGGTGTTTCAATGTGATATGACTGTAAGCCTACAATATTATTTTCAGAATTAGATTTGTTAAAAGTAATATTATCATTATCTTAATAATCGTATGTTTTTAAATCTTGACATTAGCTAAACCTAACATTAAAACGTATGTGGCATTTAATGACCTCATTGTAGTAGTAATGGCCTTCGAGATGTTTTTGTCAAAATATTATGGCGATTTAAATTTATTAGAAGTAAACATTATACTCAAAATTATTATAGATATATTTATTTCTTTTTTTTTACGATATTTCATTTTTCCAGTCATTTACACTCAATTTTATCCTTTGTTTAATATAATAACACTGTAAAATTCTTAAAATTGGCTTGGTAATTATTCAAAAAATTAATGTTAATTACAAACTGGTCTTTTTCCTTGAATGACAGAAAGTTAAAATAAATGAGAATTACATATATATACATTATATGAAAACAGAATTACGTATAAATAACGTATTATATATGAATTAAACCTTATATATATATATATATATATATATATATATATATATATATATATGTGTGTGTGTGTGTGTGTGTGTGTGTGTGTGTGTGTGTGTGTGTGTGTGTGTGTGTGTGTGTATACGAGGGTCATTCAATAAATAAGGTGAATTTTTCGGTATAGGGACTTCTAATACAGATAAAAGCTTACTTTTTTTAATTATTTTTCAACGTAGTCTCCCAGCACTGTCACACACTTTTTCCATCTGTGCACAAGCTTCCGTATTCCGTCAGCGTAAAAATCTTTGGACTGATGTCTCAGCCAGTCGCTCACAACACTTTTGACTTCATCGTCACTTTTAAACTTCGTGCCTCCCGTGAACGCTTTCAAGGGACCAAACAGGTGAAAGTCTGAAGGGGCAAGGTCTGGGCTGTAAGGCGGATGAGGGAGCAGTTCCCAGCCCAGCTCGTTGATCGTCTGCACCGTTTGGGCTGCTGTGTGAGGCCTTGCGTTGTCATGATGCAAGATGACTCCTCCTGACTGATGACACTTGCATTTGTCCCAACAGATAAGCTCAAAGTCCTTGCAATGTCATCCACTGTCACCCTTCTCTCAGATTGAATGATGTCATTGACTGATTCGATCACCTCAGGAGACCTCACTTCTGTAGACTTCCCAGGCCTGTCTTCATCCTCAAAACTCCTCCGTCCTTCTTTAAACAATTTAGCCCACTTGTAGACATTTTTTGGCTGAAACATGTGGCACCATACACAGCTGACATTCTCCTATGAATTTCAACTGTTTTTCACCCTTCAGCAACCAAAAACTTGATAACTGACCGCTGTTCAATCCTGGAGCATGGTTCTTGGTCGGCCATCTTTGTTAATCGCCAAAACTCTCAAAGTTTTTTTTTAATCTACATAAAAAATTAAATCCATGTGAAAAAGAATTAAAACAAAAAGAATAAAAAAAGTAAGCTTCTATCTGTATTAGAAGTCCTTATACCGAAAGATTCACCTTATTTATTGAATGACCCTCATATATATAGCATTACCCTGAAGATCCGTTTAGGTGAAACCTAGGTAGCTTTGCCTGCCTCCTTAGGATTATCTTAGGTTTTGCTCTATTTCGTGTATTGTGCACTTTACGTAGTTGTCTTTTTACACGTTTTGTTTTTTTTTTTCTTTGGACATGGAGCTTAAACACTGTTTTAATGTTCTTGTTTCTTTCTTTTTTTATTCGTCATTTTTCCTTGGGTACCAATTTGTTCTACTGCAAGTTGAGCTATCCGAGGTTTTTCCAACGAATACCACCATTTATATATACCATCAGCAGTGAGCATCCACTGCCAAGAATCGAACCTGGATCGCTTCGATACAACGCAAACGTCATACCAACTGTACCATCAAAGTATACAGAGTCAGCCAGAGTCCCCGAATAACCTCGGAACCTCTGCCCCAAGAGTCACGAGTCCCAAATATAGGACGGGGCTTTCTGCATTCTGTTGAGGATTCTAAGGTCGACGTATTACTATAAAACAAACACACATACACACACAGACACACATATATATATATATATATATATATATATATATATATATATATATATATATATATATATATATATATATATATATATATATAATAGTAATAATAATAATAATAAAGCTCAAACAATAATATGCCATGGTTATAATTTATTACATTGTAATTGTAATCACGATCCAATTCATCAGACCTACAAATTTAAAAACCTCTTACTTATTATATATTATATTATTACTTTGCCCTGAACATTCAGTTCTACCTGGATTCTATCCTCTTTGAAACTTATTTATATATTTTAATATATAGATATATTTATATTATATTATATATATATATATATATATATATATATATATATATATATATATATATATATATATATATATAAATTGACCACTAATATTACCTATATATATATATATATATATATATATATATATATATATATATATATATATATATATATATATATATCAGGATATTACACCAAAAACATGTAAAAATCGCTACACAATTGCAGTCGTCTTTCGATAGGTATCAGTATATCTTATCAGGCGATTATAAATTACTGGCGAGTGAACTATTTATTTTGATTTAAAATCAAAATACAACCTCTTTTTACAAAGAAAAGAGAACCACCCCTTTTTTCTTGCCCCCCCACCACCCCTTTCTTTGGTAAAAAGTGGTTGTATTTTGCTTTTAAATCTAAGTTCATTCGCCAGTAATTTATATTCGCCTGATGAGATGCACTGATAAGGTCGGAGCACGACCGCAATTGTGTAGCGAATTTGACATGTTTTTAATGTAATATCCAAAAATAAATAATATTTTTATATTTTCTATTGAGCCCATTTTTAAATTAAACGTTGTAATTGTGCTGTATTCGTTTTCATTTTACCTGGACACACACACACACACAAACACACACACACACACACACACACACACACACACACACACACATATATATATATATATATATATATATATCGGACGAGATTGAAAGTAATTTGGAAAATAAAAATTATTTTAAGGAAAATTTTGGTATTTTTCTTCATTAAATTTCTACCGTCAGCAAGAAATTAATTCGTGGATTTAAAAGGAGTATAACTAAAATAAATTGACATAATACGTCTAAATTATTTAACTAAACCTGCATGAAAGAAAATATTATATATATATATATATATATATATATATATATATATATATATATATATATATATATTAATCAATTCACCTCAAGCAAGGCGATAATGCCATTAGGATGCAAGGGGATACTATGAGAGAAAGTGAATGACAAGACTTTAGAAGGAACCGGAATGCCAATCCTAAACAAGGAATAAACCTCCACTCCTAACAAAATACAGGGAAAGACTGTGAACCGGAGAGTGGTCTGAAGAACGAATTGAAACATGAAACCTTCAATCACAATACCGTGTTGATTCTTCCGTCTACACAGTCTCTCTCTCACTCTCTCTCTCTCTCTCTCTCTCAATCTATCTATCTATCTATCTATGTATCTATATCAGCCTCAATTTGTTTTTGAGATTATCAATGATGTTTCTAGATACTTGTCCTATTAGCATCTGGAAAGATCATTGAAAATTTCAAAAACAAATTACTAATGCAATATTCACTCACAAGAAAAAAAAAAGGAATTATTTTTCCCGTCCCAAACATGTTTCGTCGATAAAGGATTGATAAACCGTAAGAAGAAAATCAAATCATAAACTGTTGATCTATCTATCTTTCTATATCTGAATGTATATATATATATATATACAAAAATAATCCCTCTTTTTTGTATATATATATATATATATATATATATACAGAAATATAGTCTTAAAGTGTGCTATATTTATGGGGTAAAGTGCTCAATATCAGAGATAGAGCGTGTGTAAATATAAAAGTGGACATGGAAGTCAGCACTTAGAGGCGACAGTCTGTTTCATGCTAGTGCAATCGTCAGGCAATATATACATATATATACATATATATATATATATATATATATATATATACAAAAAAAGAGGGAATATTTTTGTGTGCTTTTAGCAATTGTGGATTCCCCCCTCTTTCTCTCTCTCCATCTATCTATCTACCTTTTTCTCTGAGCCTCTCTGTTCAAATACACACACACGCAGGCGTAGTTACAACACCACGTCTACAACCTAATGAAGCAAAAAGCACAACGGTTTCTTTTTTATTTTTCAACATAATCTCCTTCCATGTCAATGAACTTTATATAACGAATTTTAATTAACCATCTTGATCGAACGTGTGCAATAAAAAAAACAAATTCCGTTCACAATTCCGCGCTGAATTCCGTCAGGATACTGACTTTTTAAACCAGCCTAATCTCTCTCGCTCTTCTTGTCTCACGCTCCCCCTCTCCCCCTCTCTCTCTTTATACATATATATATATATATATATATATGTGGATATATATATATATATATATATATATATATATATATATATATATATATATATATATATATATATATATATATATATGTAATTATAATACATCGCACATATAGTACTGGTGTTAATAAAACAATGTAATACAACAGCGCTATTAAGTACATATTAATAAATATATATATATATATATTATCCCTGACCGCTAGTACGACTCGGAGATTCATATGCATTCTTCAGAGTATGAAAATAATATATATATATATATATATATATATATATATATATATAATGTGTATATTGCAGTTAATATTAACTAGTTGCATTGTTATTTTTCGTTTTTTTTAAACTCACTGCTACTAGTACTACTACTGATAATATTAATATCAATAATAATAATAATAACAATTGCACAAGTGTTTTTGTATTGAATAGATTTAATGTCATTCAGTCTCCATTATTAATCTCCAAACACCTAATGTGAACTTGCAAATCCAGAAATAAACAGTAACAAATGCATCCGCTATTCATTTTAGCATCGTTTCTGCTAACTACTAATGTGCGACATTTTCATATTTGCATAAAGCAAAAACAAAACAAATCATTTTTGCTCACCCATTCACCTCACTACTTCTCTCCGACTTCCTTTCACTGACTTCTCCCACTCACACCTCAATTCCCGCCACTTTCACTTTCGCTTTTCAACAACACGTACTATTGCTACTAGAAATGCCACTCTCTCTACTCCTCTTTTCTAACAGCTGGTTTGACTCCCTTCGCAATATAAAACCGCTGTCATGTCTACTACAGCTCTTCTAGTCTTCCAGTATGAGAAATGCGACTTGTTAACACCATCGTAGCTCTTACGAAAACTTCATAAGCTGGCTGTTCTTATCATTGTCAGTGACACCAGAAAGACAAAAAAAATTTAAACGATTTTGCTTGTCTTAACAGCCGAACCAAAGGCAAAATATTATTGCTTTAAAGTATATTTTCTACGCGTGCTTATACGAACTTGTAAAGTCCAGGAAGTTTTATAGCGATTATTATTAGACCAAATTCAAAGATGAACGGGAATCCACTTTATCGTCACACTGTCTATATCTCCTCTAAATTCACTAGGACTGCTTTGCGCAAAATTCATTGTCTGTCTGTTAACAAAGACAGCGTTTGTTCTATACCTTTGGAACGTTACACGAAACATTATGTGTTGTAATAGTAGAGAATCTGCTCTTATAACAATCGCCCTTCGTACTACATATTTCTCATGGCTACCAGAATAATAACATCGGCATTTACTATTCTACGCAATATTAACAATATTATTACATTTATTATGACTCCCCTTGTAATTAGTATAGCTGTAGTAGTTTTGCTGTTACTCTTACTAGTACACCTTCTATTAATGTAAGTGATAAAAACCGCTCTGCTATGGTAAATGACTGACATTTTATTGTAATTATAGTCTCTTCGTTTGACAGTAGGTTTTAAAAACCTTTTTTTATTTTTTATTTGTTATTTACTTATTTATTTCATTTCTTATACTTTGATTTGCTCAAGGTATTATTTTCTCTATTTTTGGCTGGCTGTTGTCCGGCGCACGCACACACACACACACGCGCGTGCGCGCGCGCGGGCACACCCACCTCAGCTGCCAGAAGGTAAATACTTATACAGATATTTTTGAAAATCTACAAGCCGAGTTCTTAGAATTTTAAACATTGGCTTGCGAGACAATCACTATCGATTTCTGTTATTATTTTGAAAATAGTCTTTCTTCTTACTTCCTTATCTTTCATTTCCATTATTCTTTCTCATGTTTTACTATTGTTTGGCACATATGCAGAACACACTGATTATATATATATATATATATATATATATATATATATATATATATATATATATATATATATATATATATATATGTAGATAGATAGATAGATAGATAGATTTATAGATAGATAGATATAATCAGTGTCTGTGCATATTTGCGTGTAAAGATATAAATAAAGATATAAGATATAAAGATACTCATCCATATATATATATATATATATATATATATATATATATATATATATATATATATATATATATATATATATATATATATATATATATATATGGTAAAAAATCCAAAATTACCTCATGTGAGTATAGTCTATTTCAAACCGTCACAACCTTATGCCTGTCTTCAGCCCTAGACTGACTGTCAGGGCGTTTTAATTTAGTTTAGATAGCAGTCGGGGTGACGGTAGAGGCCTACTCAAAGGGACACCCCGTTTAGATAAAGATCCTCGGTTGGTGACAATATATATATATATATATATATATATAACAACACTTTAGCCGATGGAGTACTACAGGGCCAAAGTCATCTCACGAAAAATGTTTTCTATTTTGTCATAGATTTTACTAGTGTATATATATATATATATATATATATATATATATATATATATATACATACATATACTAGTAAAATTTATGACAAAATGGAAAACATTTTTCGTGAGATGATTTTGGCCCTGTAGTACTCCATCGGCTAAAGTGTTGTTTACGTTGCTGTGATTAACCATATACGTAATGGAGAGTGGACCCTTATTTTTTTAATTTTCATTTTTTAAATATTTTAATATATTCTTGGTGGTTATATAGTCTAGCCATATTCATTTAATGTTTCTTTTTGTTCATGTTTTTAACATTTTTGTTATGTAATATCCCACATCGTGATAATAGAAGATCTGGTAAGAATAATGAAATATTTTATGAACCTGGGTGGACATTTACAGTGACTGATCTCGCAATGAAAGCGATTTCTATACATTTTCGTCTCAATAATGTTGGTTGGTTGTTTTGTTTTATGGCATATCAAAACCTCAGTGGGTCATTTAATGCCAACAATATTTTTGAAATAGATTCATAGCGATAGTTTGGTAAAGGAGGTGTGTATGTATACGTATATATGCGAACCATTTTTCAATTACAATTGAATTACAATTTTTTAGTACAATCACATGTATTGCTGCTATTTTTTTCTTCAAAAACGTATTACTGTTAATAGTTTTTTTCTTTAAAAATTATTTTCTGGTAATAAATTTTTACAAAGTATTTCTGGTATTAAAACCTAGTTTTACACTTTCATAATGCTTTTTTACCTTAGGTTAACTATTTGCTCATACCTGGGACACTAACAAGTGCTACCACCCCGGGTCAGGGTGGACCTGGGAACACCAGCAATTAAGAGGTGGTTCCACGCTCCTCAAAACCTCATTATCCGGACGCGGATGTTAGCTCATCGTCATACCCAGGACGCCTCATTGTTCGGGGTTTTACCCCTCTGCAGAGGTGCAGCCGGCATATTCTACAGCCCCAGCCAACAGGGCGGTTTCCTCTCAGTAAATTGCTTTAATTAAAGTAGCATTTTTTAAATCAAACTTATTGTCAAACTCAGTAGGGTGAGCAACTAACTCAATGTGTTTTTGTAAGAGATCTCATTTGAGTAAATATAATCTTTAATTTAAATTTCGTGATGTTTCTCCTATGTATTTATTACATTGCAATTATTACAGATGATGGAGTAAATTTTCACTTTAGCTTTTAGCCTATTTAGTATTGTATGAATTCAGTCTTTATTGATTTAGAAGTAGAACCAAATGCGTCACACAAAATAAGATTTCCACTTTATCATAGATTTTCCCAAAATTGTTCTTAATAAAAAAAAACTTATACATCGATTTCCCATTTATATATATATATATATATATATATATATATATATATATATATATATATATATATATATATATATATATATGGAGGCCCGGATATATATATATATATATATATATATATTTCATATTTATATATATATATATATATAGTTCTCATTTTATATATATATATATATATATTTCACATTTATATATATATATATAGTTCTCATTTTATATATATATATATATATATATTCCATTTTATATATATATATATATATATATTCCATTTTATATATATATATATATATTTCACATATATATATATATATATACAAGTATATATATTTCCCATTTATATATATGTATATATATATATATATATATATATATATATATCCTATTTTATATATATATATTTCCCATTTTATGTATATATTTTTTTTCATTTTATATATATATTTCCCATTTATATATATATATATATATATATATATATATATATATATATATATATATATATATATATACTTGGAAAGGTATGAAACCATTTCTTCTCCCCCAAACTATGGCTAAATAGTAAGACAGACTGTCTTTTTTCGCATTTGATGACAACAGCTCTAGGGGAAGGACAATTTTCAATTCAAAACCTGCTGTAGGTTGTTTGGGGACCTTGTGGCACGTATTGCATCAGGTCTCTTTATTCGGGCCTTCATATAGTGTGTGTTTGTGCGCAAAGCCTTAACCACTATAATCAATTCATATTTGCAGGTGTTTGGCTGTCGGTTCCTAGGAATTGAGTTTCTTGTCCGTCAAACGTCGATAGACTACGAGAGAGTCCAGCATATATATATATATATATATATATATATATATATATATATATATATATATATATATATATATATATATATATATATATATATATATATATATATTCAAATTTCATTAAAAACGACTCGACTGATAAGGTACTGTGCTTAAGTTTTTATATAATTTTTCATGTGTTCTTATATTTTTTTATCTTTTCTGGATGTAAATTATGTGAAAATTGACCAAATGTATTATTATTTTTATATAACGAAAAAAACCGCAAAGGTTTTTAGTTATAATGTGGATTTGTTTTAGTGTATATATTATAATTTGTTCTTCATATTTCTGCCAGAAGTGTTTCCGCTCTTGTGACCTTCTTCAGTCAAATAAATGTACTAAGTTTTTAAAATTGAATAGATTTTCCTCATGTTATAATAACAGTTCAGAAATCAGATCAAGGCTCACTGCAAATACATACACACACACGCACACACACGCACACACAAACACACACACACACACATATATATATATATATATATATATATATATATATATATATATATATATATATATAAGGCTTTAAAAAATGTGAAATATGATATTTCATTAGAAATTTTATTATGACAAAAAAAAAGCATTTTATGATTAAATTTTGCTCTCTTCAAAATATCCTTGTTTGGCCTTGACCACTGCAGCACAATTTTTGGTATTTTTTTTCAAAAGTTTCACAAAGAATAAGTTTGATAATTATTTTTTCATTGACCCTAAAAAAAACATTTTTCATTTGGAAGATGGATCGGTTTCACTCTTCTGTAAAGTTCATCTGATCCTAATACTGTATATATAAAGTGCATAGAAACAAATATTCGTACAAACAATTTTTTAATTTATTGTATTTTCAAATAATGAATAAACATACTTTTCATATGATTAACTGTACACAGATGCATAATAAGTTAATACGCAGAGAACACGTTTAATAGAAATAAATCTCTATCCCTTTGAATGGATGAAAAAAGTATTCGTACAATACAAAAATGAATATATAATCTTCATTTATTACTTTGTAGAATAGCCATTACTCACTTCTAGAGCAACCAACCTCTTTTTGTAGTTCTCATTTCATGAGTTGCAAATTTTGGTTGGTATTTTATTCCATTCTTATTCGCATATGGTTTTCGGATCCGGAATGTTTGTTGAAGCCCTCGATTGGATTTGACTTTTCAAATAATGTCACAGATTCTCGATTCGGCTTAAATCTGGAGACCGACTTGACCATTTGAAGATATTTATATTATTTTGAGCAAGCCATTACTTCGTAGATTTTGCAGTGTGAGTAGAATCATTATCTTGTTGGAAGATCCAATCTGGAGGAAGTTCAAGATTTTCAACCGAAATCATTAAATTTGCTTCCAAAATAGTTTGATATTCTGCGGAATTCATTCTACCCTCTGTTAGTGATGTGCTGCCAGTACCTTTTGCAGAAAGATATCCACGAACCATGATGTTGCCACCACCATATTTCATTCTAGTAGTTATTGGTTCGGACTTTGTGATGTCATTTGTCGTTGCGTGCCATTGGAAATTGCATGGCGTGGCACCCGTGCCGTAGTTTGCCGATCCCTAGTGTAGACGATACTCGACAAACAACATATACGGGAAGCAGTGTCAGACTTCACGGCGACCAGAACACTAATGTGTGTCCAAACGTTACCAGAATTTTCCATGAAAAAAGAACTTTGGGAAATGGTTGAACACACCTAATGGAAAATCCTTATGAAACTATCATTTGAAGCTATATGATCTTTTTCCTTTCTATTTAAATTACACACGATGTGCATAAAACAGTTTGTTTTTTTTATTTCTGTAGTAAATAAAAACGTAAACGAAACGAAAAGTACAAATTATTCCTTTGTATACTTTAGTCGTAAAACCATTCAAGCAAATCAAATCATTTTCTTTTATCATTAAAATCTGTATTTCACCATCCCAACTACAACGATACTATACATCTGCGTGTTTAAAATAAAATAGAATGCATTTTCTTACAAAAATATACCTCAGTTAAACTATAGTTATTTATATGGTCCATTTAACACAGACGCAGATTCCACATTGACTATAATTTATGTTCCTATGGAGTACAGTTTTTCTTTTCTCTTTTCTAACTATTGACCTAACAACTAATAGTTCCGGTCTGGAATTTTACTAATATTTACATAATCTGATTCAAGGTCAAATAAGTAGAAGTGAGTTAAGGAAGAATTATGATACGTTATTTTTTAAGTGGGGTCTGCTCGCTCTTGAAATGCGCCTTTCAAATTCTAGGTTGCTACTTAGGTAATGAAACCGCCCAGAGATGTTAATGAAAACGGTACCTCTCAACGAATAGCCAAATACTTATTTCTGTATAATTACTAAGATTATCTTTCTTTAGCACAACACAACGTTTCGGCTGTTGTACGCTCCGGCCTTCTTCAGGTGATTGGAATTTCAAACCGAACTCTTTATTTCGTCTACCAGGGTAGATTGTTCCATGTGCCATGCCTTTTGCAGATGTCTCATTTATTTTTTCTTTTAGCTCAACTCTGCTGTGGCCTGGTATTGAACTCACAACTGTTTCAGTCTAGCCATTGGATCTAACCAACGTCTTTCTTCACTGGGCCAAATGTCCTTGAGGACATCTGTATATGAATTTTGGGGACTTATAAACCTAATGTCTCAGCAACCATTTTTACCAATGCTTATATTGCAATTTTACATTCACCTAAAGAAGGCCGGAGCGTCCAACGGCCCAAACACTGTGAATATGGCAATGCAGATGAGGATAACAGTCCGAATAATGTAAACAATGCAAGTAAACATCATACCTCATCGCAGAGATATAGACCGATATAATATAGGTGTGTCTTCTTTAAAAATCAGCAATCCAAATGCTGGCATTTTGCTTGGGCTTGAACGCTGATACAGACGGCAACAGATAGGTTAATAATTGTATATATAAATCATTTTCTTTTCTTTATTGATACTAACACATTTATTTACTACAGAGAATTCCAAAAGCGGCAACAACTAAACTGCAAAGCACATGTAAATAGAAAGGAAATTAATGCCTTAAACACGATTTTGATTTTCCTCACTACTCTAAAGAAAAGGTTAGAAAGGAAATTCCAATCAATACTAGAAAGAGTAAGATTTTCTAATATTCAAACGACAGTAACGCTAACGAATAACAAAGTTTCCTGTATGGAAACGGCTATTTTCACCGTTACCATTACATTTAGCTTAGCTTGAACATGACTATAATTGTGAAATGGTCTGGAGATGATCGAACCCTCTACAGTAGTAATGGTTAATTTCCTAGACATTGGCCCAACACGAACTGGTATATAATTATTAAAACGTGTTAAGTTCTGTGCAATGATTAATGATGCGACAACAATTGGGCGTACGAATAATGTGCTGTGTCAAGCTTTCAAATCCGAAGTACCATATTAGCCAAGAAAATCAGCAGTAAAAATCACAGATTTTATATAAGCTCGAACACTGAACGCCGGCGTCAGTGGATTATTCCCTAATATACCAAACTTGATCGAATTCCATTTGTTAATAGTAACATCAGTTCTACAATAGCATAAACCAATAATGATATTAATTGCAATATAACAAAATTAAACTTAACGTTTCTGTTACCATTGGATATTTCTTTCTGTTAATGAAATGTTTAATCTCATTATCCTAGCTATTGGTTAAACATCATAGTACACTCGGCTCTCTATATTTAAGTTGCAACCAATCTAGCTAGAATCAAAAATCATGTAAAAGACAACGGAAAACCCACTCCACTCTCTTACACTAGGACAGTCATCTTAATTTACAGTTTGCAGATCTTAACAAGAAGGTAGCAGTGAAGAGCCATGAATACTTACATCTAGAAGAGACATGACATTTGCGAAAGACAAAAATTTTATTTAAATGTAATTATTAATTGTATTAAACTGTTTTTACAATGATTGAATAATTATAACAACTGATTGTGAAAATTGATATTAACTAGGATTAGCTTAGTTTGGCAAAAGGTCACAAACTTGGGAGCAACAAAGATCTTATACATTACTCAGTAGAAATAACATGAGAGACAAACTGCTAACCATTATTCTAAGGTGAGGTACCCAAAATGGATCTGCCCAAGCATTTTGACACGTCATCATTGTGTGGTATCCCTTCTAAGAGCAGGACGACTCCGAATTCAAAAACATGGTGAAGAAAAAAAAAAACACTGTACTGTATTTCCCATGAAGTCACGGAGATTCATCGAAAATAAAGAAACGGAACCCGTGCAGAGCCATGGCCACCTATTTCCTGAAGGTACAAAAAAGATGTCCTGACTGATTACTAGAGAGGTGAGCTATTTACAGGCCCTGAGATTACTATATATAATAGCGACTCTTAATCGTTTATTATATCAGTGTCATCCTTAAGGACGCACAGGAGATTAATGGATAGCGGCTCGAATTCATTCCAGTCGAATCCATTACATTCACTTACGTGCTAATACCCTTGGGAAAGGTATCAAACCTCTTCTTCCCCAGTTATGGGTAAATAGCAAGACAGACCGGGTTCTATAGCCGTGGGTGGCAACTGGTCTACTACAAAAAGGAATGGCAACCTACTGCGGGGAAAAATCTGCCTCGTCAGTCATGTATCGAAAGATACATGATCGCCTAAGCGTGTATCACACATGGCACATAACTGACTGACTGACTTTCCAGTCGAATCCATTACATTCACTTACATCGAAAGATACATGATCGTCATGGGGGAGAATCATGCATGGCACATAACTATCTGACTGACATCCTTAACGATAGTACGAGAAAGAATCATTTACTGTTGAACAAAAGTATCAAATCATAAAAGTACACAAAATTTCTAAAGTTTTTAATTATCCTTGGAACTGCTTGAAAGTCAAGTGATTGTTTACATTCTAATATCTTGCGTTCTAATATAAACTTGCATGATCTTGTATTTAAAATACAGAGATCAAAGTCATCAGGATGCTTTACTGTTGATTTGTATAACAATAAATACTGTGATATTTGTTCTTAACTGATAGGGAAATCTTATGACAAACTGGACTAAGAGGTTAATAGATGTCAGTGGCACTAAATCTCGCGGATCATTAGCAAAATGTCTTTCAGGTCATTAATTAATAGAAGTGACTTCGATACTCATGGGGTGCCCCATACTTGTGATCTAGTGTCAAACTAGGCTTCTTCTTTTTTCTCATTTTATGTGCTGTATCCATTCAAACAGTAGACGATCATACCTCTCCACAATTTCCTTTATTTTGTAGCTCTTAGGCTTATCTTTTAGCTATCTCTCCTAGTTCCTGTTCTGGATTTACACAAGCTCATTAGGTAGTTTACTCTTTCGCTCTTGCTTTCAATATGTCCTGTGAGTTTCAAATTTTCCGAGTCTTCATTATGTGCCCTACAATTTTCAACTTTTTTTTTCTGATTCTAAGTATAAGTTTCCTTTTTGTTTTCCTTTTAACTAAAACTATATACCATGGTATTCTCAACATCCTTCTGTAGAACCACATTTCTATTGCCTCAAGTCTCTTCTTTATCTCTAATGGGATTGTCCAACATTCACTGCCATGCAGGAGGACCGATATTCCCTACTCTTTTTGTTTGTTTCTAACGAATGTTTCCTGTGTCTAAATACACTGCTAATAAATTAGACGGTATATTTCGTCATCCGAATATGCCTTCGGATTTCGGTGCCACAGTTCCCGTCTTCTATTACATAACGGTTCACTACTCTTTTCTTTGTTTCTAACAAAAATGTCCTGATTCTAAATACTTTGTTTATATTCTGGACGGTATATTTTCGTTATCCGAATACCCATTCGGATTTCACGCTTTTTGGGTCACTGGATCTAATTAACGGCTTTATCTACTGTGCCATGTGTCCTTGAGGACCCAAAGAGTGTGGGTTCAATACCCGGCTAAAGCAGTAGAGAACTTGCAGGGGGGAATTAACAGGAGATAACTGATAACTGACATCCATTATACATGGCACGTGGAACTAGAACAGTCTACCCCAATGAGCGAAATAAAGTGTTCAGTTCGACAGTCCAACCACCTGAAGAAGTCCGGAGCATACAACGGCCGAAACGTTGTAATAAATATGGCGACAAAGATGAGGACAATAGTCCAAATAATGCAAATTATGAAACAAAATTCATTATATATACGAGGAGTTACGACCAAATTCGGGAAATTTGAGTATAAAAATATTAATTTCACTAATACATACTTTCCATCGTTTCCATCGAATAATTCATACAGAACATATATGCAGTCCCGTGTATGACGATGAACTACATCCGGTGGCAAGATTTCTGATCAGGAGTTTGGAAGTTTTGAGGAGCGTGGAACCACATCTAAATTGCTGTTGTTCACAGGTTTACCCTGACCCGGGGTGGTAGACCCTGTCAGGATCCCAGCTATGAACAAATAATGAACCCCCCCAAGCAAAAACAAAACTCTATGAAAGCTTAAAAATATATTTTTATAGTAAAAATGCAGGCAATATATTTTTATATACAAAAATTACCATCAATACAATTTCATAGCAATAATACATATTATCTATATTATAACAATACATTTTACCTGTCGTTGAAGGTATACAGTTCCGTTAAAATATTTAGATAGCGGTATTTAATAACCCATAGCTGTTCTAGTCTGAAACGTTTTCCAAAGATTTTACCAAATCATAAAATATAATTTATTTGGGAACCTCTTCTTAGTTTGGCCGCGAACATATTAGTGACCTTTACATATATATATTTCATTAAAGATGACAGACAAGGTGCTTTTATTTAGTTTTTTATACAATTTCTCATGCGATCTAATAATTTTTTTTTCTTTTCGGATGATAAATTATATAAAAACTGTCCGAATGATCTTTTAATTCGAGCGCTTTCGGCTATACATTTAGCCATTTTCAAGGATTATATTTTAACTGTTAGGATTAGAAATAGTTTGTTATATGTATGTTTTATAAAATGTTTTATAACTTTGAACAGGGACATAATATCTTGACCGTGGTTTGAAATGGGAAATGCAAAGTCGGTCTTGGCCTTTTCGCTAACTTGGAGCATGTGCATGTAAATTTTGGTGCAAATCCGTCGAAAATTGCGGCCGTGCATTCGTTATACACACACACACACACACACACACACACACACACACACACACACACACACACACATCCTGCCTTTTATAGATAGAGATGTCAGTATTACTCCTTAATGTTGTTCAAATTAGAAAATAGGATTTACTACATTTATATCGGATTTAATGTTATATGACATTATGAAACAGTGGTTTATCTAGCACAGAATGTAACAAAAAACTAGCATTTTAAGTAGAAATGGACGTAATTCCGTAAAAAATGTAACTTCCAAAATGTTGGTTTTAACTATTAGGTTGGTGCAAAATTAATGTCGTTTTCTCACATGAAGTTGAACGTCAAAAAACGAAATTTTTTTTGCACCAACCTAATATAATTGAAAAAGAATAAAAAGGAACAGAAGCCGACACACATCGCTACACATCTGAGAGATTTTACTGCAAAGCGAATATTTTAGGTGTTACGAGTCGTTACATTTTGTTCACATTGAATATATTAACATGAAATGCAATAATCGTGTATAATTTATTGTTGTCTATTTATCTTTGTCGTATTTTCATTTTACGTGATTAATAATGAGAAAGATTTTAGTTATAGTGATTTGAAGTTACAAGTATTGAATATAGACTTTTTCAGTAAAAAATACATAAATGGCTCTATAATAAAAGACAGCACTTATTTTTAAATAGGATTCTATTTCTGTTTATTTATAATGATACTAATCATGAAGTCATTACTGTTACTATTTGATTCTTATATTTTGGGAGGCGGGATTCGAGTAGAAATGACTGAACTGATAGTTTTGTTCTGTTTTACAACTACGGCTGTCTTTATTTTGTCTGCATTTACATAACTGCTACGTACGATCGATCGTTGCAAGCAAACGCAAGGTGGCTCTTATTATTCCCACGGGTTACTCACTTTTTTTAATAAGTCTTTTCAGCTACATTTAAATTCTTAAATGCTACTGGGGGATCTTTGCCATTTTTATTATGATTGTAATTTTGTACTTTCTTTAATTTTACATATGTAAATTCAAATATATTCATTCTTTCAAAATCCGACCCCACCTCAAAACACGTACGGATAGAGAACGGTACCGCATAAATTTAAAGCCTGCCTCGTGACTGAAAGTATTTCTTTTCTTCTCACTGGCTCCCTAGGTCTGGGATCGAACCAAAATATATGCTAGCAATTTCTAAGCTAGCTTATAACAAACAAAGTACAAAAATACTCATATATACCCTGACATCCATAGTTTCCCGTTTCTGTGGTACGTTTATTATATATCATAGGCTTCAAGTTATATTAGAAACATTTCCAATAAATATTTATTGGCGTGTTATTTTATTATACATCTCCTGTGCTGTTGCCGTCGGATTCATACTCCTCCCTGTCTTTTGAATATGGTTAGAGGTCTTCCCGGTTCTTTCTAAATTATTTTCTTTCTCTTTCACTTCCAGTAGCACCTTAGTTGCATATTTGCCTTGTTTGGGATGAATTGATTTTTTTCCATAATTTCACCCAGCAAAGTAATAAAGCCACTAAGATTCAAGAGGTTACTGAATGGGGGATAAGAGGAAAAAACATTATTACGGTGGGAGAACTATAAACGAAACTATAAAGGAATTCAGAAGAGAGGTGATAGCGATTTACATTGCATTTACATTTTTGAAGATCAAAGTTGACTGAAAAGCAAGAAACTAAGAGTGAGTTCCACATGCGAGAAATGCGAGAAAGGAAACTGTTAGCGTAGAACTTGCGGTCGCATCTCTCAAATTCAGCTCAGGAGAGATCTTGATACGATTTTTTTTTTAATTTCAGGTATGGAAAAATTTATGTTACAATTTTATCATTCGAAAAGATTTATTCAAATTTAAAAAAAAAAAAAATGGAATTATATATATATATATATATATATATATATATATATATATATATATATATATATATATATATGGGGAGGGTACGAAATACAACAAATGTTCATTATAATTCTGCTGCGAGAAAACGCTGATATAAATCGTCCGACATTTCGAGATGCCGAATAAAATGGCATTCAGATTTCTTTAGCTTGCCTTATTGCTTTATGGCTATAGTTTTTTTTTATTATCCCACAATTTAGTAACAGAAGTTTTGTTCGGAAAGGATGTCTGTTTTTTGATCCTGGTCGAAAAACCTACATTGAAAGATCCTTTCAATATTTTTCTGTCTTTATAAGTCAGTTTAACTTTGAATTAAAAAATAGATTATTTAAGTTTAAACAATAGTCAGATTAATTGCGATCAACTATTAATGGGTGGAGTGCATTGGTTCGTGCAAATATCGAGTTCATATAATATTTAGATTCCTAGAGGAAGAAAAGCTTGGAAAACTTAATCCTCACAGGGCATATTAAAGGGAAAAAGATAGGTGAAGGCAGCGGGTCACTTACCTGACAAACTCGTGTGAATTGATGACGAAACAGTGAGCGGGAGCCTTAGCAAAGGGAGAAAAACTGCTAAGAGACACACGAGAAAATAAGTTGCGGAGAGCCTTGTTCGCCTATCTCCTGAAAGTACGTGACATATTGAAGAAGAAGAGGTTTCGCCTATGTATGATTTGTGGCATTTTGACTGTGCTGCTCGTTCCTGACTAGGAGTTTCGACTCTAGTCACTTTCTCACCGACGTACTGTGGCTTCCCTCTGTCTTTCTATAAGTATTTCCATGGCATCTATTCTGACGAGCTAGTTTCACTGGTACCTCAACTGCATGAATTCAAGCGTGCTACTAGGTTGGAATCTCGGTCCCACCCTTTTATTGTCGAAATAGTTAAATGTAACCGCCTCTTCTACTCCAACAACTTCTTCTCTTGCACTTCCCGACAGTGGAACTCCCTTCCTCTTTCTTGCTTCCCTGATTGCTATAATCTTCAAAAATTTAAATATAATGACATTTGATATATTATGATGGCTTGATCCTGATCCCTGTCCTTCTCTTTATCCTTTCTTCAACCACCCCTCTTTACTCTAGCACGCACTTTCTGTAACCCCTTGCCTGCTAGTAGCACTCTCGCCTTCCTTTGTCTGAAGTGCTTAAAAAAAAGACACGCATACATTATTTGAATAAAAGATGTTCATCTTAAAATATACTGCATCTTTTGTGGGGCTATTTTTACTATTTACTCTGGTGTTATATTTTATCTATCCGTTCAAGCAACTTTCACTAGTATCCCGACTGCATGAATTTAAGTCTGCTACGAGGTTGGCATCTCAGTCCCGCCCTTTTACTGTCGAAACAGTTAAATGTAACTGCCTCTTCTACTCCAACAGTTTCTTCTCTCGCACTTCCAGGCTGTGGAACTCCTTTCCTCTTATTTGCTTCCCTGATAACTATAATCTTCAAATATTTAAATGTAATGTCAATCGACATCTTCTGTTGCCTTGAACCCCCCTCGTTCTTCTTTTTATCCTCCACCGTTCTTTTTTTATCCTTTCCTCACTCTCCCTTTCAAACCTACCCAGTCTTTTCCATTACTTACACTCCCTGTAGCCCTTTGTCTACTAGTGGTACTCCCCCGCCTTACTTGGGGAGAATTGCTTTTAAAAAAAGTACTATTGTGACTATGTACAATATTTACATTATTCGAACTATTGTCCTCATATTTGTCGCCATATTTATTACAACGTTTTCGGCCGTTGTACGCTCCAGCCTTCTTCAGATGTTTGGAATGTCGAACTGAACTCTTTATTTAGCTCAATGGGGTAGACTGTTCTAGTTCCATGTGCCATGTTTAATGGATGTCAGTTATCAGTATTATCTCCTGTTAATTTCCCTCTGAAAGTTCTCCACTGCCGTAACCGGGTATTGAACTCACACTCTTTGGGTCCTGTCACTGGATCTAACTAACGCCTTTATCCACTGTGTCCTTGAGGACATCTGTGTATGAATTTCTGGGTATTATAAACCTAATGTCTTCAGCAAACATTTTTTACCAGTGCTCATACATTCCGCCACCTGTAAATAATGTACATGATACCTCATCTCAGAAATATAGACAGATACTGTGATTATTTTGTTTTCTATGAATTTTAGGTCGGCTAGCCTATGTACCTAACAACCTCGGATATCTTATTAAATGAAATTTAAGCGTCCCTGTATCTTCAGCAATTTGTTGATTTAAATTATAACCTATGTTTGTTTTCTTTTGGTCTCTTACTCTTCATATATATGATAGCACCGATGAAAAGATTATTTTGTCTGATGGCATCGGTTTGAAGGAGAGTGTTAAATATTTTTTTTTGTAGTTAAATTACCAAAAACTGATATACAGAGTTTCTATGTCCCATTTTTTTCTATTTCAGCTACCTGAAGATGACAATGAAACATTAAAAGACATCAGCCTAAAAGAGAAACGATAGTTTTCAAAGTTGTATTGCGGTAGGAAGACAACGACGGAAACTACGAAAAAGACGTAAAACCAATAAAAATAAAGAAATTGAATTCATTAACAAAATAAAAACAAAACAAATTGGCTTTAATATTTTTTGGTAAAAGAGATATAAATATCCAAATATTAATTGACAAAGTATCAAGACATAAAAGTAAATAGGCCAACAAGAATATTTTTGGAAAAAAAATAGTATTGCGAATGTAAACAGAGAGAGGTAAAACCTTGTTAAAAAAGACAATGCTGTTTTACAATCTCCAAGGCGAATTAATGGAATGTGTGTCAGCCACTTTAGGTATTGATCCAATAAAAAAAAACTTGTGGTTTATTAAAATAAGTTCATATAATAATACAAAAATTATTGAAACGAAGATCTCTGGGAAGCAAGTAATGTTAAAGTTGCAACAGTAGAAATATTTACCAGCAGTTGACATAAGATTGATGAAGATTATAAAATCTGAAGAAACTCATATTATCAGGTACAATGAAACAATCTTTTGTCTATGTACTAGCAGCATGGCCCGGCGTTGCCCGGGCTTGATTCAAAAACCGTACGACTCATACAGCAATCGCTATCACTTGTCTTGAAAATATTTTTTCCCTTCCTTGCCTTTAAAAGAGTGACCTTTGCCGTGCTGATGTTGCTACATGCCTTACTTCTTGCCTATCTCACACTGCGAATTTTTTCTAAGCTCTATACTAAACATTAAATCTGTTACGAAAAAAGAACTAAACAAAATGAACACAAAACGATCAGCTTTAAAAAAGGACTCGTAACTGGAAAAACTGAATGAAAAAAAGAATGTTAACAACAAATACTTTTTCACACCCAACCCAGTTCTGCGGAATCAGAATCAACGTTGAGTTTAAGCAAGCGAATGCGCCAATTAGAGTAAAGTGCCATGCAGACTTAAATTTTTCCCACTTGTGACGAATGCAGCTATCGATTTTTTTGTATGCTAGCATACTAGTTAACATTCGTGTCAGTCAGCTGTTGGCTATCACGCTGACCAATAGAATCATCCTGCCTATTCGTGGAAGCCAGCTATAGGCTCTCACTCTGGCCAGTAGAAATGGCCGCAAACTACATGAAAACTGCCGTAGAAGCATGAAAAAATCGATTATTTCTACTATCGATGGGAGTTGGGTAATGCAAAGTAGATCTTGGGCTTTACCGCTAACTTGGAGCATGTGCAAGTACATTTTGGTGCAAATCCGTCGAAAATTGCGGACGTGCATTCGTTACGCACACACACACACACACACACACACACACACACACACACACACACACACACACACACACACACGCACACACACACATCCTGCCTTTTATAGATAGAGATACTGAATGTCGTGTTAATCAAATATACATTTTAAAAATGTTACAGTTTACATAATCAAACCTGATATCCGAAAAACAAATTATTATCAATATTTTCATATTGTCGGCTTACAGTTATATCACGTTGAAACACTAAAGTTAAGCATAGTTGAGCTTGATCAGTACCTAGAGTGGTGACCGCTTGGGAAAACTAAGTGGTTTAAGTTTGGATGTGCAGCTCGAAATTCAAAATCTGAGAGCTGATTTCAATTTCCGGTCTGTTTCGTTACATTCACTTACGCAGTAATACTCTTGCGAAATGTATCGATACCTTCCTCTCCTCCAGCTATGGGTAAAATAGTAGAACTTGTATCGTGTCTAAAAATCGTTATTATTGCGAAAAAAACTGTTGATATTCACACACAAAGAAAAGAATTATTCTTGCAATTCAAAATTTAAAAAATCGACTTTAAATTAACATCAAATGTTGATAAACGATTGAAAAAAATCAGCAGATATGATAAACAGAAACTGCCATTATATATTCTACATATAGATGTACGTATAACTTGAAAATTTTATCAATATCAATTGATTAAAACTAAATGCATAGCGATAACGTGATCTGCTTAATAAAACCCAATAGCGTATAAATATCACGTAAAGACTATAGATTTTCTTTTAGCATCTATTTACTGATTTTGCTGGGATGTGGGACGCTAACAAGCCTAGACTAACCGGAAAGGTTTCTCATGATGTATAGTGATTTTCTAAGCGTAGCGTAGATGTGGCACAAGGCCTAAAGTGTGGAGCACCCAGTGAGGATCGAACTCACCACTTAATTGCAATTAATCAAGTGAGACAACCTAGATAACGATTACGCAATATCGAAGTGGCCAGGTTTCTCATGATGTTGGTATTATTCTGTGCTGAATTGGAACTCAGTTTTCTATTCGACTTCATTAACAGATATATTAAGCGGCATGCGGTTAATTCTGACACCTGTACCCGCCTGGTGAAGCCTATGTATGTTTATGAATGTATGTCGTTCCTATTTGCTTTTGTGTCAAATACTTTTCACTCAATAAATTCAGCAACAGAAAGGTAACAATTTCAATGAGATCATTTACTAAAGCCGATCCCATTAGTCTAATGATAGATGTAGATTTAATGCAAATATCTAATTTATAATTGATATGGCCGAGGAAAAGCTTATGAAGAAAATGGCGAGTAAACAACAACATGGCCGAGCTAGTTGTGCATTCAATTCAAGAGGCACAGACATGTTTCAAACTCAGGTAAGACTTGTAAATTCCCCTGCTGATTTTCAAGGAAGGCCATTCCCACCTATATATATATATATATATATAGTGTGTGTGTGTGTGTGTGTGTGTGTGTGTGCGCGCGTGTGTGTGTTCGTGTGTATGTGTATATATATATATATATATATATATACATTTCATTAAAAACGACTGACAAGGTGCTTTTATTTAATTTATATATATATATATATATATATATATATATATATATATATATATATATATATATGTAATGAAACGGATTATGCCCGCAATTATTTAATAAATGTTCTGTTTATATATATATATATATATATATATATATATATATATATATATATATATATATAGCGTGCGAGCGATGACTAAATTGTGGTCTAAGTTCCGAAAAAAATAAAATAACACTAATATCTCATTTTAACAGATATATTTACCAAAATTGCACAAATATATCTTAACAGACGAAAGAGTATATTTCTTCAGTAAAATCGCCATTGGCTTCAACCACGGCATCCAGACGACTTCGGAATCTCCTGCAACTCTTCTGGATGGTCTCCTTGTTTAAGTTAGTGAATGTTGCCATATTCCTTGCCTTCAGTTCATCTTTTGGTGTTACAAGGATTTTTTTTGGTCTCTCGCTCAACTGCGCCTCATACATAATAACCAAGTGGCTTGCAGTTTGGAGAGTGGCAACATGTAAGGAGTGATGTGGTCGCAGAAATTGTCTGACAGCCATTACTGAGTTCTCCTGTTTCTGTGGCATAGTGCAGAGTCCTGTTCCCAGACATAGAGTCTTTCGTCAGTCGCCCCCTTGACCAAGCCAGTTGATGTAGGCCTTCGTTTTAAGTATGAGGCACTGTGAAAATGATGATTAACACATATACTCTGAAATGTTCGTATTGTATCTTCCCGTGCGAATATACAAGCAGTACATAAATACATTATTTGCATTATTCGGACTATTGTCCTCATCTTTTTCGCCATATTTGTTACAACGTTTCGGCCGTTGTACACTCCGGCTTTCTTCGGGTGGTTGGAATGCCGAACTGAACCAAAATTGCACAAATATATCTTAAAATACGAAAGAGTATATTTCTTCAGTAAAATCGCCATTGGCTTCAACCACGGCATCCAGACGACTTCGGAATCTACTGCAACTCTTCTGGACGGTCTCCTTGTTCAAGTTGGTGAATATTGCCATATTCCTTGCCTTCAGGGGTAGATTGTTCTAGTTCCACGTGCCATGTTTAATGGATGTTGTTATCAGTTACCTCCTGTTAATTTCCCTCTTAAAGTTATCCACTGCCTTAACCGGGTATTGAACTCACACTCTTTTGATCCTGTCACTGGATCTAACCAACGCCTTTATCCACTGTACTGTGTGTCTTTGATGACTTCTGTGTATGAATTTCTGGGTATTATAAATCTAATGTCTTCAGTAACCATTTTTCACAATTGCTCATATTGCAATTTTTGCAGTTATCATTTTATGTTATTACCAGAGTTCATATTGCAACTTTTGTTTTTATTATCGCTTTTCTCTGGCACTCCTTATTACTGGTTCCCATATTGTATTCATTTCTATGCTTGGTCGGCTCAGAAGATTTTTGTGGCCTAGCATATGTGCTGATTCCTTAAGTATACGAATTTTCCAATGGTGTTTCTTGTCTTTGATCTCAACCTGATCCCACAGAGGTCGGTGATCTCCCTTCTCTCTACATATATGGTCAGCCACGCCTGATTTTTCCACTTCCCCTCGTGTTACTGCTTTCTGGTGTTCTTGAAGCCTTACCTTAAGGGGGCGGCCTATCTCCCCTTTATATTTCTTTCCGCAGCTGCACGGGATGGCGTACACGCAGTCTTTAGTTATGTTCTCCTCTATGGGTGGGGGTCTTACTCGGGAGAGATATCTGCGAAGTGTCGTCAAGCTTTTGAAGGTTGTCCTGGTGTTATATGGACCGCAGATCATTTGTATTTTCTCTGATAACCCCTTCATATAAGGCAGACAGACTGTTTTCTGAGTGTTGTCATCCTCCTCTTGTACACGTCTATACCAGTTTTTTGGGGCTGCTGGGTAGTTGTTACGTTGTAGGGTACTATTTATACTGACCAATTCTTTATCTAATGTCTCTGGGTCGCCACTTATGACTTTTGCTCGGTGTTGTAAGCAGCGGACGATCTCTTTCTTTATGCTGTATGTATGGTGGGGATTGAAATTGAGGTACTGTCCGGTGAATGTCGGTTTACGGTATACAGATGTCTCGAACCCATGCTCTGTTCGAGATATTAGAACATCCAGGAATGGGTGTGCGTTGTTACTCTCTTTCTCTATTGTGAACTGTATCGATGGTCTTATTGAGTTCACATGGTCCAGTAGAATCTGAACATCTTCCTGGTTTGGACAGTCCATGAAGGTGTCATCTACATATCTTAACCATATAGTTGACTTTAGAGATATAGATTCTAATGCCATTTTCTCAAAGTATTCGATGTATATATTCGCCAGTGCTGGCTATAATGGCGTGCCCATTGCTAAGCCCTCATCCTGTCGATATATGTGTGATCCCATTCTGAAGTGTGTTGTTTGTGTACAGAAAGTCAACATCTCCATCAGATTATCTATTGAAATACTGGTCGGTTCTTCTAGGGATGAGTCAGAGGCCAACCTGTCTCTGTCTACTGAGAGTGCCTCCTCCATTGGTACCTTGGTGAACAAACTCACCACGTCCAAGCTCACCATCTGGTTGGATAGGATGGGAGCATCTTTGATTATTTCCACGAAGTGGGCTGAGTTTCGGACATAAGAATGAGACTTTCCGATCAATGGGTCAATTATATTTCAAGGAAGCGACTCAGAGAGTGGCACACAGAGCCTTGGCAACTAACAATCGGCCCGAGCGAAATACCGTCTTTGTGAATCTTTGAGAGACCGTATATATGAGGGAGCTTGTTGCAACCCTGCGACCAAGCATAAAAATGAATACAATATGGGAACCAGTAATAAGGTGTGCCAGAGAAAAGCGATAATGTCAACAAAAGTTGCAATATGAGCTCTGGTAAAGACACGCAATGATACCAGCAAAAATTGCAATATGAACACTGGTGAAAAAAAATGGTTGCTGAAGACATTAGGTTTATAATACCCAGAAATTCATACACAGATGTCCTCAAGGACACATGGCACAGTGGATAAAGCCGTTGGTTAGATCCAGGACCAAAAGAGTGTGAGTTCAATACTCGGTTAAGGAGATAACTGATAACTGACATCCATTAAACATGGCACGTGGAACTAGAACAGTCTACCCCAATGAGCGAAATGAACAGTTCAGTTAGACATTCCATTCCGGAGTATACAACAGCCGAAACGTTGCAATAAATATGGCGACAAAGATGAGGACAATACTCCGAATAATGTACATAATACCTCATCTCAGAAATATAGACAGATACAGCACATAAGTAAATAAAAGTTTTTCCTCTAATTGGATATTTGCAATTTCTACCCATCCATCACCGAGAAGATGCTAATGGATACGATCAACCTGACCAACATTTACTGCCCATAAGCAAACAGGACATTAACATCACTAAACAACCCCAAAAAACATTCTGTTCCATGAAGGTTTCTTGTGAACCAAACGTGGCAATCCTGATTTTAATGTTGCCGGGGTTGTGTTTGATTAAGCAGAAGCTTAATCAAACTCAGCCATGCTTTTAGTTTGGCGTCTTAGGTTTATTTTTTAGATTTTAGATTTAAATCACCTGCATCTATATGAACGATGGGGTTATTCTCCTACGTAAATCAAGCGCAGATAGCTGGCAGTCTAAGAAAAAAAACAATTAAGTTCTTCAAAGGCCACGGCCGGAGCATTCACCACTAGCAATGCTAAATTAATCAATTTCCTTGATGTAACATTTGACCTATTTAATGAGCTTCATAAACCATATACTACAAATTTATACAACCATAGAAACATCAAAAAACAATCCAACCACCATATTAAAATACTGAATAATTTACATAAGTTAGTTCAATTTAGGCTGTCTACCAACTCTAGCAATAAGGATATTTTTGACAAAAATAAAGGCAAATGCGTAGAAGCACTAAAACACAGGAACCATAAAATTGATAAATTTTGAAGTGAGTATGTCACAGCTCTTGGTGAGGTTTCAGTTGCGATTTAATCCCTTGTTTGCTGTTAAGAATTTCACACCACATAGATACGCATCTACTATTCTTTCGTATCATCCATGATACATACGGTAATATTTATTGATCTCGTACGTCAAAACATTCATTTATTCGAATGACTATATATATCATTTCTATCAGTAGGAAAACGAACAAATGTCAACAACAACTATAGCATTTTATACCTGAGAGTGCATGAACCCGTTCTAAGTAGTCATGAATTTTGACTTTCTTAAGGTTCCGGTGACTTTACATATACTCCACTATACCTAAGTAGCTTTTACTAACGAAATATAGAATCATGGCATTGTGTAAATAATTAATTATGAAACAGCTAAGTTTGCAAATTGTAACGCGAAATTTAAATGATTTCCAGAGCTCAGCTTTTGTATTGTGTATTGCAAATCAAGAAGAAATATTTGTTAGCGACGAGGAATAATTACAAACTTTACTGACAAAATAGTACTTTTACAATAATCTATCTATCTATCTATATATATATATATATATATATATATATATATATATATATATATATATATATATCAGGCGGCCCGACGATTGCATCTAGGATGAAACAGCCTGTCGCCTCTGGGTGTTCAATGTTCACTTTTATATTTATATTTACATACGCTCTATCTCTGATATTGAGTACTTTATCCCATAAATATAGGACACCCTAAAACTATATTTCTTTATATATATATATATATATATATATATATATATATATATATATATATATATATATATATATATATATATATATTAACGTAATAAAGATAACATAATGAAAATAATGGATTAGCAAAAACATCAAATTATTATAACAGGTCGATACGCCAAGAGATTTGAAGGGCTTATTTTTTTTACCTTATTCCACATCCTGAATTTTATAATGGATTCAAGGCATGTGCCATCGCTTTATGCATTCCAATTACAGATCAATGTTTCTGTTTTAGAAAGGTTTCTCCTGAGTCCCATTTCTTGGAATACTTTATAGAAGATTTTCTGTTCAAGATCATTTTGATCCTAACTATGTCATCAGGATATACGCCCTCATGATCAGTACATTGGCCTCGGGAGGGGAAGCAGGGACATTGTCTTCTATTGGTAGATTTGTTTGGGGTGGGGTATGGAATGCTTAAATAATCAGTGCCTATCTCTATACGTTTGTATTTGAAAATCTGCAGGGAATAGTCTTGTAAAAGCTTAAATAGCCTGTGGCAATCATTTCCTCCATCTTGTACAAATGATGAGGTTTGAAGTATACTGTGAATGCTATGGACGGGGCATGTAAGTAACAATGAAGTTCCCATGAAAATGGAAACAAAACGACACTCATGCCTGGAATCAGAAAGATAGATACAATTTCTTGAATACATAATCTAGAAAGAGGGCTTGGCGAATTTGACACTCACAAGACATATGGAATCCAATAGGGACAGAGGGAAACACTGAGTAATTAACCTGAGAATCGAGCGTAAAAGAATGGCAGAAAAGGGACTGAAAGAGATGGTGAAAACATAAAGCCTACTAAGAACTACAATATACAGGAAGTTGTGGAGAGTGATGAACATTCATGTCCTGAAGAGAAATGGTACACTGAAAAGGAGGTAAAGGTTAAACAATATTCGCGATTGAAACTTTAGCTCCAAATGCCTATACTGATATACGTAAGTATGCATATAAGTAACCGCTAATTTTACAGTGATTCCATAATATCCCTGAGCCGTTTAGTTATTTACTCATGTAAAAATATGAACGGCGTTAAAGAAAAATGATTATGAAGCCCTAAATTAGTATTTAAGTCCGTATATTGCACTTTGAAAAGGATAGGAAGTTGCGGAAATCCATAATAGCCGACGTCCTGCAGAAGAAGAATATATAATTATAAATATAATAATATAATAAAAATATATAGCATTAACGTGCGATTTATTTTATGAACGGTAAATGTTTTTATTTTATCAGTATCAGTCAGTCAAGTGTCATACGTGATACACGTTTGGACGATCATGTCTGTTTCGATTAATGCTAGAAGGTTTTCTGGCAGCAGATTTCGTTTTCTTTTTGCGGCAGACTCGTTGTTAACCAAGTTTGTCCTGCTATTTAGTTTTTTAGAAAAGATGAATTCACTTCTCCCCACTGATATTTGCGCGTAGGCGAATGTAACGAATCCGACTCGGTCCTCCGTTTTCCCATTTGGAGACGATACCACGCCACCACAACGCATAACCGTATACCTATCGGTATACTTGTCACTACTGTTGCAGCAGCTCTGACCAAACAGAGATTATCGAATCTCTGTTGCGTTCTTACAAAAGTTTAAGCATTTTTCCTGCTTGGTATTTTTCGTCATGTTTACTAGTGTCGCTACCAATGCAGCTGTTGCTCGATAAAATCTTTAGCAGACGCTCAAGACTTGACGCAGCATTTTCCACTTTTCCATCGCTTCTTCACTCACTTGCTGCTGACTGCTGGTTGGTTGCAAACTCAGCGACGCGCAGTCGTATCCGGCGTGAAGACAGTTAAGCAAAAATAAAGGCGGGCGCGCCGCAAATATGAGTTGTAGAAGAAGCCACGTAGAGGGTGAAGTGGCAGCTCAGCTTAAGAAGCCGGTCGGGAAGTGAAGAGACACGAATATTATGATGGTGACAGTAAAAGAGAAATTAAGTTTCAAGCTACAGAAATGAAACAACAATACAACAGAGGGTTGGACGATTCAATATGCAAACAGATGTATGCCGATATAGTTAAAAATACAAACATAAAAAGTCGTCACTATTTCAAAGAATATGTAAACACTAGGATCATCGATAAAATATGTCACCTCAAGGGAGGAAAGATCAGAAAAAATAAAATGGATGACAGATGAAATTCTCTAACTAATGAAATAGAGACAACAAACAATGCCAAGGAACGGCACAGAATATATAGGATGCTAAGCAAAACGTTCAACTTCATGTGAGAAAACGACATTATTTTTGCACCAACCTAATATTAGAGATAAGATTCACACTGGCCAAGAATAACAGAAGCAAAGCTGTAGTCGCCGGTGTAAAACGATGCTGTCAGTCGTAACAGATTTCGGGTTCAACACGATTACCGAAATAATAAAAGAAATATACGACAGTGATGAAATATCAGAATACCATAGTAGATATATCTACATAGCAATGTCAAAGAGGCTACGTGCATATGAATGCGAATTCAACAGAAAAATAAGCCTAAAGAACCATATACTTCGGCTTATCATGAAGATTCTAAAGAATATTACTCACAGCAGAATTAAACCGGAAATAGAAAAAAAACAATGTGGCTTCGTTTACGACGCTGGAACCAAAAATGCCATCTTTATGCTCAGAATGCTGTCGGTGTAAGACAAATGCTGATAGAAGTATACTTGCGTTTTTGTAGATTGTGCAAACTCATTTGATAAAGTACAACACAAAGGTAGACTTGAACTGTTAGGATAACTTGATTTTTATGGAGAATATATTAGAATAATTCGTAACCTTTACAGAAAACAAACCTCCAACCGGACAGAAAAAGAAAAGAAGATTAAGAAAATGATGCGTTGCTTTCAACGGTCCGATTTAATCTTTGAGCCGAAATGATCTTAAGAAAATTAATTAGGTTTTATTTTCGGCGTATATAATCATAAAAAAATAGGATACGTGGATGACTGTGCTGATAGTAAACTCAGAAAGCCAACTGAAAGTAACTTCGATAAGGTTGTAAAGGAAAGCAAGACAAGGGGACTCACCATTAAATTTAAGAACATCGAATGTACAGTTATTAGCTAAATGACACTAGTATTTAGGCCCCTCTCAATAGTAAGTCCGGCATTGCTGACAAAGATAACCTGGTCGCCGGTTTCGGAAAGTGGCCCCAATCTGTGGTTGACTTGAGTAGGAAATGGCTTGTAAACTTTAATGTCTCCTAAACGAAACTGGTCTCATTTACCCACCACAGAGAAGCCTCACTGCCTCCTATCAGCGGGGCTGATGCTCAACTCCATGAGAGCGTCTTTCTGTACCTTCTTGCTCTCACGTTTTCCACAGACCTGAGGTGGAAGAACTGCATTGAATCAATAGCTTCATCTACCCCAAACGAAAGTTGGTTCTCTGTACGCGCCAGAAGTTTTTTTCTTGTCTGAGTCCATCCTTCAAATCTACAAAGCTACCATTCGTCCTTGCACTGAATACTGTTGCCATATTTAGTCTTGTGCCTCTGTTCATCACGAGGTCATCAACAAAATCCAGAGACGGATATACAGTATGAAAGGTCGTGATCTGTCATCTCGTCTACAGTCATTTCCTCACAGACGTGATGTGGCTTCCCTGTGTCTTTTCTCCAAATATTTTCCTCGTACCTACTCTGACAAGATACTTACACTGGTACCTCAACTGCATGAATTTAAGCGTGCAACTAGGTTGGCATCTCTGTCCCACCCTTTCACGGTCGAAACAGTTAAATGTAACCGCCTCTTCTACTCCAACAGATTCTTCTTTGGCACTTCCCGGCAGTGGATCTCCCTTCCTCTTACTTGCATCCCTGATAGCTATAATTTTCAAATATTCAGATGTAATGCCAATCTACATCTTGAGATGCCTTGATCCTGACACCCGACCTTCTCTATATCCTTTCCTCAAACAATCCTCTCTAACTCTTGTTCTCAAACTCTTGCGTGCTAGTGGTACTCTCACCTTTGCCTGGGGTGAAATGCTTCAAAAAAGATAACAGAAGATTTGAACCACGTGTTGGGGACGTTAGAATTTAGCAAGGATCTGAGTAGTCTACTAACAGACAATAGAAAGCGTGGCCTAAAAATGTATAGAAAAGGCGAAAGATGGTCTCCAAAAAGCAAGCAGAGTATTAAGAGATAGAACAAATACCTTAGAAACAAAGGTAAGGATACTGAACTGCTATGTCATACCTACTTATCTATATGGCTCTGAATACTGAACAATCTCGTCACAAAGAAAGGCGACATTTACAGCTACACAGTCATTCTACCGACAAATGCTGATAAAATCATGGATATGTGAACACCGAGGAAGTTTTAAGTAAAAAGCGAAAACAAGGAAACATACTTACAATCAGAATAAGACTTTTAAAATCAGACCAAAAACGGAGTAATGCTGTCACATCTTGGATGGAGAAGCCAAATCCTCAATTTCCTGACTCGACCGAGTTCAATAGTGGTCCAACCTGTCTATTACTAATGTGGAAAAACGTTGATGTCTTTCCCAAGAATATTAGAGCGAAATAAACACAGACTCTACTAGCTGAAGTTTGAAACCTGTTCGCCGCTTCCATAATTTCTTATGTTAACCGTTAATGTAAAAGAGTGACAAATGATATTTAGGATCGTCTTTCTTTTATTATGCGTGTGGAAAAAATTCTCAGCACCTTATATTTGTTAAATAAACACTGAAAACGTTTGCACTCACTCTGTATTAAGAGGACTCTGAATGAGGGAATGGGTGAAACGTAACTAAAACGATTGCACAGAAACCAAAAATGGACTGAAGAAGCAATTGCTGCGACAAACCGAATTCCGAAAGAAAGAAAAGAGAACACACAGAAGACGATACCATAAAACTTTTCAGACGAAGCCTAAAAGGAATTAAGTATAAACAAGAACGAAATCTAGAGAGTTTCTAAATGTACTGTGAAAAAGAGAAAAAGAACGCTGCTCGATTCGTATAAGACAACATGATATCTGTAGGCAAAGAAATCTTTACGATTCAAAGGACAGAGAAAATGTGACATAAAAATGTGGGATATTCAGACGAATACACTGCGACTACTATCACTGGTGACATCATCCTCCCCTCATTTTTATTATTTTATATCATTCTAGCTCTTTGTAAAGTCCTACAGTTTAGATCAGAATTAAACATCCCATAATTTCGTCTCGTATTACGTCCTAAGGACTCTAGAAATAGATTCCCTACGATTTCAGTATGAAATAAAAGCCCTCCGGATTCTACTAGAATTGCACGTCCTACGTGATTTGAAAAGTCGTTATTAACACATTTAACACTAAGACCAAATCGGTATCGGGAAAATGTGAATTCAGTGTTTATGTGTAATGAATTTTAAAAGCCCGGCCTAGTAGTGATTTTCCAAGCGTTGCTTAGATGTGGCACAAGGCCAAAAGTATGGGGCACCCAGTGAGGATCGAACTCACTACCCAGTCGTAATTGTACTAGAAAGACAAGCCTGCTAACCATTACACCGCCTCGAGGTGCCCCCCAAAATAATTTGTAAGCGAAACTTAGATGTGGCACAAGGCCGAAAGTATGGGGCACCCAGTGAGGACGAACTCACTACTCAGTCGTAATTGTTTTAGCGAGACAAGTTTCCTAACCATTACGCCAGCTCTAGGTGCCCAAGCCTGGCCTAGTAGTATCACCTCTTTGTACAGGGTGTCCCTAAAGTCTAAACACAGAGGCAAAAATGTATATTTTCAAGAAATTAAATTTTCAACATTTTATTGAATCAAATGTGTTGTATCTGTGGTTTTCATTGAGTATACCTTCCCCTTTAGCATAACCCAGAAAAAAAGTTAATTATTTTCTTCAAGGACACATGGCAAACTGAATAAAGTCGTTAGTCACATCCATTGACCCAAAGAGTGTCAGTTCAATACCTGGTTGTGGCGGTGGAAAATTTGGAAAGGGGAATTAACAGCAGATGACTGATAACTGACATCCATTAGACATGACATATGGAACTAGAACAGTCTACGCCAGCGAGCGAAATAAAGGGTTCAGTTCGACATTCCAACCACCTGACGAAGGCCGGAGCGTACAACGGCCGAAGCATACAAACTCGAAACGTTGTGATAAATATGTCAACAAAGAAGAGGGTGATAATCCGAACAATGTAAATAGTGTATATAATACCTCATCTCAGAAATATAGACAGATACTGAAAGGCTGAAACGTTGTAATAAATATGGCGACAAAGATAAGGACAATAGTCCGAATAATGAAAATAGTGTACATAATACCTCATCTCAGAAATATAGACAGATACTGAAAGGCCGAAACGTTGTAATAAATATGGCGACAAAGATGAGGACAATAGTCCGAATAATCTAAATAAAGTACATAATACCTCATCTCAGAAATATAGACAGATACTGAATTATTTTCTTTCGACAAAACCATGATTAATCTGTAGGCGTAAAGAAAATATAGTTAATGAGATTCCCTATGTGTCTAGACTTTAGGAACACTCTGTATTAAACAATAATATTTTAGCATAATAGAAACTCCTGAAATTAATATTATAATTGATATCCTGAAATTAATGATTATTTATAATTAGAATTAGAAAATTATTATTATTATAATTAATCTATTATTATTATATGATTATTATTTCAACTAAAATCTCGAAAATTATTATTTATAATGGAATGAAGTGCGTAGAGTCGTTATAAACTGAGACTTGAATCTTATTTATATAACGTTTATTCCCTATAATATTTCATCAGTAACTCTCAGCCAGTCTGTGATGCGACCTCCGGTCCAATGCTTCTCAGTTCAATACGAGAAGTCTGTATTCTCTGCCTACGATGGGTGAGAGACTGGCCAATAATCTCTGAGGCTTTTTCTATATCCATCTCTCCAATATTGTCATTCTGACGGTTGCAATACCGGCTATAGGTGTGAGGTCATATACTTCTGTATTCAGTGACACCAGGTCAACCTTACGGTTCGCCCAGCTTCTTTTGACGGTTTGACGTGAAATTTGAATATAAAGCCTCTCCCGATATAATATTAGAATAATTATATTCTGAATAATCTGCTAATATCGGTTACTTGAATTTATTGTGTGGACATCGATCTGTATGATAAAATCTGATATAGTGTGCTTCAGTAATCGACAAAAGTTTGTTTGGGTTGAGAATAAAACAAATACGCCGCGAAGATTATGAATAAATGTAACGAATAAATAACAAGTTTACATAAACTTCAAATGGAGAAAGAGGAATTGATAAATAGCAGCTGAAAGAAACAAAGGAAATACAGAAGGACGTCATGAATGTGATGGAGAAAGGAAACCTCATATGCAAAGAGAATCACTAAAAATGGCCGATCAGAAGGAACGCATTACTTGGAACTTTGTTTGAACAAAAATCAATTGTGCTATAGACAACGGAGCTGCGAGATAGATGAATCAGGTCTGCTTATACTTAGCGAATATCTTAAACCAGTACCGGGGAGAGAATTTCCGAGGTCTGGCACTCAGACTATTTTGAGCACCCGTTAAGAAAATGAGATGCTGGGACAAACAAACTCGATCTAGACTGTAAGCGTGGCTGTCTGGTTTCGTTGTGATATGCTAAATGTCATTTTTCTATTAAGGTGTTTATTTGTATTTTTTGTGACAAATATTTATGCATGTCATTCTAATAATACGACACTTGACATTCCGACAACTTCCAAGAAATAAAGCTAAAGACATTCCGAAAATCTCCAAGAAATAAAGCTAAAGACATTACCAAAACTTCCAAGAAATAAAGCTAAAGCGTTATTTTTTGAAATTGGTGACAATAATAGGCTACTAAAATAACATATACAATTTTTAGCACGTTTTTTTTTGTATGACACACATTACATTGGAAAATCTTGCAAAAATAAACATAATTGTCAGAAGTTAATGAAACTTTCAGGAAGTATTCACAGATGATCGAAATTACTATAAATATGATTTCTTTTATTAAAGTCATGGCAGAAATATTTTTTTATATTTATTACCCCCATAACTAATTTTATGAAAACGCTAGAAATTCAATCGCGTCAGGTATAGTGATTACAATAGTTAAAAGCACAAGGCTTTGAAGAATGCAAATTTTTTTGTTGTTTTTAATTGGATCCCCTCTACTTGAAAATCAGCTCAGAAGTGTAACATACAAAACTCAATAAAACAAAGATATTATTTAATTCCAAATGCTTTTATTTGCTTTTAGTTGTTTTTATGAACATGGACAATATTTTCTGGAAGCAAAAACATTTTTCGATGAAAAATGAATTTTTAATACAATTATTTGTTAGTTTTTAATTATAATAGATTTTTACATTTAAGTTGTTAAAATATTATAAAATTAGTTAAAACCTGCATCAGGTTTTGTAAGTGTCCTTATGAGATAGATCTTTTTTTAGCACGTTTTAAATTGTATCGTTTTGACTAATCAGAAGATCAGCAGTAATTAAGAAATATAATTTTGTGTTTATAATCGGGCTGTAATTATAAAGTACGGAAGACCAACCAGAATATAATTAAGTTGCGTTATTTGAGTTAAGCATTGTTCTCCGCTTTTAAGGCCTTTACCTTTGCGAAACACGTGTGGAGAAGTTTATTTTATTTTTAAATTTCAACTGAGAAGGGTACCTACAAGTATCAGTATCATCTTATGAAATTTATACGATCTTATTTTTATATTAATCTCAGTTATGGCATTTTTTCCAGAAATGAAATATCAAAATTAATAATAAAATGAATGGAAATACAAATAACACAATAAAATGTAGTAAATGTACATAAAATTATAGTATTTTATGTACACTTCTGATAAAATTTCATTTCATTTTTCAGTTAGTGTTTGATAGTAATTTAAGTGTTTAAATTCTCCACAAATAAACTAGGAATTGCATGTAAATTGAATATTATATCAATAAGCAAAATATTTTTAAAAATTATAATATTAATATTTTTTATATTGTGAATAACAGTTAAGGAGTAATATATATATATATATATATATATATATATATATATATATATATATATATATATATATATATATATATATATATATATATATATATGTATATATATATATATGTATATATATATATATGTATATATATATGTGTGTATGCATATATATATATATATATATATATATGTATATATATATATATATATATATATGTATATATTATGAAATGGACAAAGAATGTATAAACATAAAAATATCTTAATATATATATATATATATATATATATATATATATATATATTTAACTTAATTTATTCAATTTATTTGACTGATTTTGAAGACAGAGAAAACAATGAAAATATTCATACAACGTACAACACCAACCGATTGGATTTTATAGCTGGTCGTAATTCCGGGTGTGTGTGTGCGGCAAGCTACCGGGGGTAGGTTTATCGGATAAGATATAGTCAAAGATAACGTATATAGAGAGTTTATTTTATTTACTACTTCTTTTACTAATCATTAGTACCATGAAGTATTTTAGCCACGATTGGCTAATTACAATTGCTTACTTAAACCCAAATATCATTTTCCTTCCGGAATGACTAGTTCTACAACTACGTTTATTTTGTTTCCCAATTAAAAGATCACTCCAATTATCTTGTAAAAACGAATCAACAAGCGAGTAAAAACTGGCATTTGGCCATGACATAAGATGTTAAAGGGTGCAATGGCCAGAATCGGTTAGAATTGTCCAAGGACATGATAGGACTTAAAACTTTTGTTATGAGAGGACGCGAGTTAAAAGGGAACAAAAGATTACAAACATGCGAGGCCATGTTCCCGGGAAAATGTCAACATTACACTGAGCTGAATTATGAAAACAAAGGCAAGTATAAACTTCCGGAAGGAACTGAAAATGAAAATGTCACTTCACAAAGGTATTTTAGAATTCAATTGAGAAGACTTAAAGAAAGCGAAAACTTGTCTGCAGACGTCTATTGAAGTAGAATCAGACAGCAATTTCTTAAAAGCATTTAAATACAAAAGTAAAAAGATCTACGAGCTTTACAACGTAAGACTCACTGGTTGATATTCAGAGGCTAAGAAAATAAATGACTAACCTCCCAATCTTTATAGAACAAGGACATCCTTGATTATATATATATATATACATATATATATATATATATATATATATATATATATATATATATATATATATATATATATATATATAACCAAAAGGATAAATATAGGTAAATGTAAAATGTACGAGCAAGCGTTCTTATACAAATACACACACACACACACACATATATATATATATAAATATATATATATATATATATATATATATATATATATATATATATATATGTATGTATGTATATGTATATACTGTATAGTGTAAGAAAAAACAGTGTTCAATGTTAACTAACAGGGCTATTTAATATATTAGATTAGAATTTATAATTCTTATTTCAATCCATACTTTCAATCTTAAATTTTAAACTTCTCATAAATTCAAATTCAAAATTAAACTATTCTTCAATTAAATAATTAACAGTAATAATAATCCACCCTAACAATAAAATATCACGCGATAACTAGAAATAGTAAAAAACCGGTGTTAACACGAAAAAATCGCACCTTGAATAATAAGATCCTTATATTCGAGTTGTTGTCAGATGGAAGGCACATGCCAAGTACTTTCGACAATTTCAAATTGGAATATTGCGCCCTGAAGATGACAATTTGAAATTGTCGAAAGTACTTGGCATGTGTCTTCCATCTGACAACAACTCGAATATAAGGATCTTATGATTCAAGGAATTGATGGTAAGTTAATGTCTCATTAAGCGTTGTTAGCGAAATGACTACGAGATTAATATTAACATTGCTATTTAATTCTTTGTATAAATTGTTTCTTTCTAATATAAAATATAATCTGCACACTATAGTATATATAAATATACATGTGTGTGCGTGTGTGTAAGTGTGTGTGTGTGATAAACATATAGTTTTCAGTATGCTACATTTATGGGTCAAAATGTCCAGTATCAGAGAAATACCGTATGTAAATATAAAAGTGGATAGAGAGATCAACACGAAACCGTGACAGTCTATTTCAAGAAACAGACTGTTGCCGCTTGTTCATTTCATTGTTTACTTACATATACATATATATATATATATATGTGTGTGTGTGTGTGTGTGTGTGTGTGTGTGTGTGTGTGTGCGTGTGTGTGTGTGTGTGTGTATTCAGTTGTATGGATATTAGTTTATAAATCTGGGTTTCACGCTTTTGCGATCATCAGAAAAACTGGTTTATTTTTAGATACATAGACACACATACATACAGATGTAGGCATTTTAGTTCGTACAAACGCACCCATTTAAATAATACACCTGTATGTATATGTGTCTATGTATGTTAGAGTGTAATCCCAAAAAACACAGAGGAAATCCCCCCCATCTATCACACTCAAGTAATGAAACACAAATAAGCATAAATAGATCTGCTTTGTAAAAAATAAACCATTTTGTCTGATGATCACTAATTTGAATATGTTAGCTTTATAATAGATATTGAGCATATATATATATATATATATATATATATATACATAAATATATATATATGTATATATATGTATACACACACACATATATATATATATACATAAATATATATATATGTATATATATGTATACACACACACACACACATATATATATATATATATATATATATATATATATATACATATATATATATATATATATATATATATATATATATATATATATATATATATATATATATATATAAACGTTCATTTCTGTCTCTGAAAATATTAATATATTGGCGCCTACGTCTGTATTCGAGAGTCATCAAAGGTAAGGGAGATCTCAAAAAGTTATTACGTTTCACAAGAATTAAAAATAATAGATGGAGCAAAAGGTTGGTTGAATGCTACCCAATGGATAAGAAACGAAGTAGGATAATGCAAGTCATGCTTGACATGATCAATACGTGACAGGTATATCTTGGCAAAATGGCAGCCGGAAACAGCTCGAGAAGCAAGATAAATTTCTCCTGAAACTGACATTTTGCGGCTTTTCTCCTTTCTTCTCTTCTTCGCAAGACTAGTTCGATTTTTTTTTTAAGAATTGCATAGGGTGACGTGATTCTATCAATTTGTTTCCTATCATACGCTTCCACTAATTGCTACCTTTTCCATGATTTCTTCTGCACGTCGCATTCAACGCCTCCTCTCTACCTGCCCTCTGTCATTACAGTGTGGCATTTAGACCTCCTGGAAGAACATTAATGAAACGACCAATCAAAATAAAGAAAACACATCAAGAGATTAATCAAATCAAAACACTGAGGTCACAGATACAGATTCAAGTGACACACTCTTATGCGGAGCTATAACAGACGATTATTTGTATTCATGTCTGATGTTGGGTCTCGTTATAGTTAACATTTAGCGATTCGCCTGGCTCGGGTCTCATCATAAAGCTGTACACATCATTGATTTTTAGATGACCTTTGTTTTATAGAAGTCAGCGCTAAAGTGTCTTTCTATCTATATGTAAGTGACCCTAGTTTGCATGAGTAGCTTTTGTGCTTATTTCCTTCATTTGCGCTAGATCACAAGAATTTCATTAGATATTTTACATGAATTATATAGAATGGTGAACACATTTATCCTGATTTCGCATGTCTTTAGGAGGATCGATTCTACAACCTTCTTCAAGTGTAGAATCGTGTATTCCACAAATGCCTATCAATGGAAAAGCACAAATAAACTATGAGCTAAAAGACTTATATATATATATACAGATAGAAATAATTAAGAGGATTTTAAAATAATCATAATTAAGTAATTCATCGAGTCTAGAAGAAACTTCAACAGAATGCAGAAAGCTCTGGACGGCCGTTTCGTCCTATAGTTGTGACTCATCAGTAGTGCGCATCTACTACCGAGAATTGAAACCCGAACAGTTACGATAGGAGGCAAACGCAATACCAACAGTGCCAACGGGTAATGAATCAGACTCGATATAGCGCCGCTCGATCACATATTCCGTGGTGGAACTCATCCGAGTTTCTTTTACCCATAGGACTGTCCCCCGATGAGCCACGGCTACTATCCCAAAGCCGCTCAGTCCAGAGCATTAGAAGCTGGTTCAAGCAAGGATATACAAGTGATAGAAATAATTAAGAGGATTTGAAATAATCATAATTAAGTAATTCATCGAGTCTAGAAGAAACCTCGGCAGAATGCAGAAAGCACTGCACGGCCGTTTCGTCCTATATTTGGGACTATATATATATATATGAAGAAATATTGTTTTAAGGTATGGTATATTTATGGGATAAAGTGCTCAATATCAGAAATAGAGCGTATGTAAATATAAAAGTTAACATTGAAGTCAACACGCAGGGGCGACAGTCTGTTTCATGCTAGACGCAATCACTAGGTCACCTGAAAATCGTCCAATTGTTAGATTAAGCTTTGAACCATTGTATCTTAGAAATGATTAAAGATATCTTACTGGAATTCTCCGATGTTTTTATAACACTAGTGGATTTTACTTTGAACAATAAGAATGTATGTAGCTCTAAGTTGAAATGATGATCTCTGTTGCTGTTGTCAACTCCTGATGTTGTTTTCCTCTTTACTGTTCCTTCTTTTTTAAACATTCACCATTCTCTTCATGGTTCCTGAATGGACTTCGAAGATGGAAGCCAGAGTATCAATGTTGGCACCATTACTGAAGGCCTGAATATTTTTCCCCTCACCATTGCTCAGTTGGGAAGACATAGTTGGGCTGACACAAAACGATTTTAAGCTGTTCTCTTTCTAGTTGAATAACTCAAAGCGTCTTTCAGGGATTTTTATGAACAAAATGGTGTCAAGTTGGCTAAACGTCTTATATGAAAATCTGAGAAAAAGAAACTCAATTAGTTTAGTGGTTTTTAGATATTAAACAATTTGTGGGATAGAAAATTATCGCATGCTGTTACACGATTTGGACAAGTTTGCTTTTAAACCCGGTATATATATATATGAAGAAATATAGTCTTAAAGTGTGCTATATTTATGGGATAAAGTGCTCAATATAAGAGATAGAGCGTGTGTAAATATAAAAGTGAACATAGAAGTCAACACTTAGAGGCGACAGTCTGTTTCATGCTAGATGCAATCGTCAGGCCACCCTGACGATTGCATCTAGCATGAAACAGACTGTCGCCTCTAAGTGTTGAATTCTGTGTTCACTTTTATATATATATATATTTATATATATATATATATATATATATATATATATATATATATAGATAGATAGATAGATAGATAGATAGATAGATAGATAGAATCCCTTCCTGCGATCCATAATACTTCTGTTTTGTAAGCCTGAATTTGAATCTTACTTTTGAATAGATAACTTGCCGTTTTCAGATTACCTCCCTTGTAACCAACCTCAATACTAGTCCAAATGACGGGAAGCAACCCTTATTAACCACCCACTTACTTTTCCTAGTGGGTTCCTTAGTCCTCAAGTATATGAGCGAGCTTGTCTCGGTTCCTTTTTGTCTTGGCCCGGTATGATGTTTCTGACCCAAGGAAGAATTTTGTTACCTTGATTTCTAGGCAGATGCGACATGTCCTCTCAGAGCATCATGCCCGTATTTTCTTTCCTGGTTTACCTCCAACACCCTTTCATTAAGGGTGTTGGAGGTAGACGTTTACTGGATTATGGCGACATCTACCTGGTAGTCCGGGATCCAAACCTTGGAGTAACTCCGAAGGAAGCTATCCTATCACGAAGTGTATAACATCGGGGCTACTGTACTGCCATTTCGTGAATGGTTTCTGAACCGTGCAGTAATCTCTGGTGGAGCCTCTTGATGCCACGATGAAGGTTACTGCTACTACCGTACGACTCTCTACAGGGTATCTATACATGCAACTCATACGGGTGTGTCTGTAACTCTGCCTACCGGTATTCCACTAACCAATGCACGCATGAAACCAATCAAAATACAAATGAACAAGACTATCAAACCCAACACTTAAAAAAAACGAAGTAGACTCTTCGCATAGCGTCTCCTGTACCAATGTGATGGGTTTACATTCCAACTTTCCAAAAGTGGAACACTACCTTCTTCCATCTAAACCAGACCTCCTCCTACTTTCTGAAACCGGTATGAAAGCCTAGGGGAGTTCTCAGTCCCGGGTTACTCACCTCTCATAGCCAAACATGACCACCTAAATAGTCACGGCCGTGGACACGGAGCCTATAACAAGGACGGGTTTTACTGCGGCAAGGATGCCAAAAAAAAGACTGAGCAAGCCAACCTCACCTATATGTGCTTCCGTGTGGCATTTATCCATAGTTCCACATTCGTCTTTGCTCTCTACCGTCTTCAGGAAGAAGGGACGGTAATCTTCGACAGAATATCTGAGAAGATTGACGATATCCTCACTCAATTCCCCTCGGCCAGTTTTTATATCTGCGGTGACCTCAATACCCACCATAAGGTGTGGCTTGTCCACTTCAACAAAACAGACGATGAAGACACACATTGCAGAGAATTCTCCATCGCCTTTAAACCAACCCAGATCATCCGAGAACCTACCCGTGTCCCGGACACGACGCGACATCAGGCGAACCTCCTTAACCTCATCATAACCTGATAAATGTCTATCAAAAGTTTTACCTCCACTAGGCACATCAGACCATTCACTAATCAGTATCCAGATTAATGCCCAATGTAAGGAATCCCCTGATGTACCATTCCAAAGAACGATTTTTCGTAATGCGAAGGCAGAATGGGAGAGCTTTTGTGTCTATATGATGGAATCTCTCCTCCGGACGAGGAAAACCATATATATATATATATATATAAAATAATCTGTAAAAAAAATGTTATAAAGTTTAATGTACCTAGTTTTAAGTATAGCTAAAATAACTAATGTGATTTCAGGCATTACTGTAAATCAGTTGGCAAATATTTTCCGTGAACTGCAAAATCGTATTACCTTTGTATTGCTAATGATGGAGGACATGTGGAAACGTAAATAAAATTTCAATAAAACCTTAAAAAATATAGATTTACTTCTTTCTAATCCTTTTTACAAATTATTTCTATCGCAAATACAAATAAAGTTATAACTTTTTAAAGGGCACACGAACTTTATGGACAAGCTGTACATACATACATACATACATACATATATATATATATATATATATATATATATATATATATATATATATATATATGTAGACATCTACATACAAGCCTGTTTCGCGATATCACAGCTCATCAGTCTGGCTAGACATCCGATTTATTCAAGCTAGGACCGAAACTGGATTAATTTGTCATCAATCAAGCTTCTACTCCTAAGCAATCAGCGCACGACAGAGAAAGCGTCATCTTTAACGTATTATATACGTGATGTATACAAAAGTCAGTAGCCAATTCATAATATATATATATATATATATATATATATATATATATATATATATATATATATATATATATATATATAGTATCAATGTTTGGAACTACAAACCTATAATGTAGATCGTGTTCGTTTTACACTTTGCGTGATCCTTTTGATTTTTCAATATTCACTGATAGGCTTTTCGTTTCCTCTTCTCTATGTATATGTGCATAGATGTGTCGAATAACACAGGCGGCTGCGTGCTATTAACCCGTCTCACTTGAATGTTACTCTCTGTAAAGTTGAATTGGCTTGCGACTCGTGGGAGATGCCAGTTACCAAATGATAATTTCATACGATGGCTAAACAATAACAGAGACCGCATAGCGATGTGTATAGACATAAATTATTTATTATTCGAGGATCAATGTATCATTTCCGCAAAGTGAAAATTAATTACAACAAGCTGATATAAAATGTGGATACAATGTTACATTAATTGTAGGTGGTATGAAATATCTTATTTCATTTTACGCTTGCTTCAGGCAGACTCTATAAAATCTGATTCAAAAGGATCGTGTACCAGACGATTTTTAGCGCGCGTGGTAGCGATAATAAATCAAATCTTATGTAGCTAAACATTTCGATTGTAGAGGAAGGTCACTCTTTTGGTAAATGCTGTGATAAGAATTTAAGTGTTAAAACGGTATAGGATTTGAGCAAGGATAAAACTCTTTTGGGGTTTATCTGAATGAACATACAAGACCAGGGTAAACACTTTACCTACTTTTATATCGTGAGAATATGCTATTAATATGTGTCAGAATGTCCAGTTTTCTTCTTTTGAACAATAACGTTCCTTCTGATGGAAAACTGCCACCAGACGAAACCCAGTAATTAGTCCGATGCACTAAAAGGAATATTAATATATAAAGATAAATATAAAGTGTTTGTCTTTCCTTCTTCATCTCTTTCTCTCCTTCCCTTATTCCCTTATTCTCTCTTTCTCTCTCTCTCTCTCTCTCTCTCTCTCTCTCTCCATATATATATATATATATATATATATATATATATATATATATATATATATATATATACTTATTACTTATTATATTATTATATTATTGATGTGGACCCGAAGTAGGGGCCACGGAAGGAAAACACGGAACACGGGTTCGACGTAAGAAAGATATATTAAAGAGAAAAGTTACAAAGAATACTGTAAGCAGAGCTTACTATCCAGTGGTGTCCGATATTGGTATCGTACGCGGCTGCGCATTACTGGTATATTTAACAACCCCCCCACACGGGGCGAATGTGGCACAAGGCCGGTTTAACGTGGGCTTACCGAGCCTGTAGGCTCGGCCAAAAATATGCCCATTTACAACCCGTATACACGAGTTTAGGAACTGTCTGCCTCCCCGGACGAAATTTAGGCGGTTTACCACGAAACAATAGTAATCTTACCTAATATACCACTATAATGAGTTCGATTCTCACTGAGCGCGCTTCATTTGCGGCCTTATGCCAGACTAAACTAATCTTATTAAATAATGTGTACATGCAACCTGATTTATGATATTCCAAGAAAAACACTGGAAAAACATTTCTGTTATCTTTGGTCAAATTAACAGATAATCCTCAAGGACGATTGTACAACAGCGATAAAATAAGGTGCTCCATAATAGTGGCCTTATGTTACATTAAGTTAAACTTATTAAAGAAGCAACTACTCTAAAATTAACGAAACGGATTTTCATCTCCTCTTCCAAACAGGTATAAGTTATTTCAGACTTACTTTTGTCTTGACTTAATTTTTTTAGAGTTTAATAGACCCGAGTGACATTCGTAATTTCATCATTGCTATTTACTAAACTTGGCTCAGCATGGCACAAGATCATAAATAATAGAGCTTCCTGTAAAGATAAAACTTGTAGGAGTAATGATCTACTGAACTGGATTCCTGCCAATTTATTTCTTGCCTTCATTATAGCCTGTGAATGCTAAATTCTCCAAGCGACAGTGTTTGATTGTTCTGAATTAAATGTCGATGGTAAAGGGAAATAAGTCGTATTAACTCCTTATGTCATTTCCTACAATTGCATCCAGCCGCAATGTTTCTGATTGGAAGGTTTCGAGGAGTCTAGAACCACCTCGTAATTGCTGTTGTTCCCAGGTTCATCTTCACACGGGCTGGTATCACGTGTTAGGGTCCCAGCTATGGACAATGAGTGAACCGCCTTACCACAACCACAACTAGATTCAAAATATGAAAATATAAAAATACATTAGAAAAATTACCAGCAATACCATTTTCAGAGTAAAAGAATAAATTACCATTTGGGGGGGGGGGATGCAATGCCCCCCCCACACACACACACACACGAAATTCCGGCATTAAATGACCCATAAAGTGTTGATATGCCGTTAAAGAGACAAACAAAACGAAATCATTTTCCACACTCAGGCAGGAAAATCCATATATTCAGCATGGCAAGCAAAAGCAGCCTCACACGGACGTATTAGCAAAACGATGAAATAACAGAAGAATGAACTAATACGAGTTACCTCCCCTAGCATGGAGAACGGAATGAGAAAATTTACCTGTGTGATTTATAGTGATTTTCCAAGCGTAGCTTAGATGTGGCACAAGGCCGAAAGTATGGGGCACCCAGTGAGAATCGAACTCACTATTCAGTCGTAATTGTTCTAGCGAGACAAGCTTGCTAACCATTACACCGCCTCGAGGTGCCCTACCTGTGTGATTTATATCAAGGTTTCTGTTCCGAAAACGTTACTACCGAATAAGAGAAGCTCCTGAAGGAGTCTGAAGTGTACACCAGTCGAAACTTTATGCCTATAAGAATCAATGTGATTACAACAGTTCGGACAAATCAGTTCACAGTAACTCTTCATTTCAAAAATTCAAACAGAAATTATTATCATTATTATTACTATCATTATTATTCCATTAATCTCTTCTTTCATTCTCCCTTTTGTCATTTACGCAAAACTGCAAATCCGTTTTCTTTACGATGCTGAAAAACTGTGGGTTGCTATGAATTATCGATGACAGAGTTTCGGGTCAATAACAGCATTTGGATATTACACACAGCTGACAGATTCACAAGATCTACCAGCATACGATTGTTTTTCTTTTACTATTTCTTTAATTGAAGAATCCCCAAGACGGCAGTATTTCTAAAAAATCGAAAATGTCCAATTTGGACGTATTAATGATTTTTGTATTGTATTTTGAAGCAGGATTGGAACAAAGTGTTTACTGTAAAGCTTATTTGTCACTGTAATTATTCATGGCAAGTTCGATCCCTACTCTCAGTTTTATAATTGTATCATTGTTTCGGGAATCACTGGGCAAACGATTCGAAAATTCGATCCCACGTGAAAGACAGAGATTTGGGAATAATGGCGATATAAAGAGTGATTCAAATCAAGCAATGGTTGACCAATTGAATATTTATTTTGATGCTATACATTTCAAAATATGGGTGAAATTTCCAAGTTTTCTGTGAATGACGATAAACTACATCCAGCAGCAAGGTCTCTGATTGGGAGATTGGAGTTTTAGAAACTTCACCTATATCTGTTTAAAATATTACCAAACAACCAACATAGTCTATTTCATAGCAATTATCCATGAAATAGCCAACAATTTTTCAAACCAAGCTGTATTCCAAAATAACTCCAACAAAACTGCAACGTAAAACACACATATCACCGCCTCTGGTAATTATGTCCACACAAACATGTCTATGAACAAATGCTGAGTATCATCTACCATGTATTCAATTGTGAAAGCAGAATAACATATATTTTAATTACTTCCAAGCTCTGAAGAAAATTCAATTTCGGAATTAAATAAGGCGTTTATATGCAGTTAAACAGGTGCATAAAATCAATTCTCTGACAAGCAAATAATAATAACAAGGAGCAAAAAGTAAAACGAAATTAAAAAATCTCTCCGTAATTTACGATATATGAATACGATATCCTCATAACTAAATTTGTCTTATGTCCGACCTTGAAACAGCAGTTATCATGACAACGAACTGAACCTGTTCTCGACCAAAGTCTGAACACAGGAACCAAAATTAAAACAAATTTGGGAAAAGTTTTATCGTCGGTTCAAAATATTTCGATAACATTTCGCATATATATATAGAAATCGAGAAACGGTCATATATATATATATATATATATATATATATATATATATATATATATATATATATATATATATATATATTGTTAGAGAATAGATAGATAGATAGATAGATAGATAGATAGATAGATAGATAGATAGATAGATAAAATGTTTCAAAATAAGCACTAAATTTGTAACTTTCTCACTTTTCTTTCAGGCATCACGAGAGCGTAAGGAGTTCAGCCCATGTCATGCCTGGACCCGTATTAGTTAAGGTGCTGGCCAAACGAATAGAAAATTCCTATTTAGAAAGAAGATAGAAAAAGAAGGAAAAAAAAGAAAGAAATCTCATTATAATTTCTTGGCTTACCAATAAACCGCATTCCGTTTTGCACTGCTTCGAGTTTCTTTATTGAGCTTGTTTGTTACTCAAAGTATAAAACATGGCAGCATATTTATCTCAATTATATGGGCCTGCGTTGTGAGCGCACGAGCAGGCGATGTAATTGTCCAGAACCAGATATCGGCAAGATGAGTTTTGAAACCAGTCGAATTCCTTACATTCCCCTTTGCTCAAATGACCTTGTGAAAAGTATGAACAGATCTCTTCCCAGATTGCTAATCACTTGATTAAGCAGTTGGGTAGACTAAGCTCCTTAGTCGTGTTTGCAAACCTGACTAGGAGAATGCCAAATCAGAGGCTGTCTCCCTAAGGGCACCGTGGAAATCTATGTGTACCAGTTAGTTGTATTCTGTACAAGCCTTTAGCACTATAATCAAAACATACACAAACACATACTCACATCAAACACACACTTACATACACACACATATATATATATGTATATATATATATGTATATGTATATATATGTGCTGTTATATATATTTATATATATATATGTATATATATATATATATATGTACATATATAATATATATATTTTTTATATTACAAAGAGTTAATCATACCTTGAATCAATTAGCAATATTAATGCAATTATTGGCGAAATCCCTTCGCTAGTAGACATAATTATAAGCATTATACTACTAATAATCCACTGAATGATGAGATCCTTATGTATAAAATGGATATGGTGTATTTTTTAATTCAGCTAGTACTTTCAAATGCTTCACGCATTCATCTTCAGCCTGTATTTTTTCCTTTAGAATCAAACCTGGAAGACGAAATAAATGTGTTTTTCTCACCGAAAGATGTTTTTAAGAATGAGCTATTTATTAACGGCTATGTAGTGTTGGAGCGTGCAAATCGCAACGCTAAAGTTCAAATATTACAAGTGAGAATTTTTTGAATTTTGTAATTTGGTAGATCCAAGAATGTTTTTTTATAAGTGTTTTTCGGTTAACATGACATGAACTAAGTAGATAGTTCAATTAACAGTGTAATATATATTAGTTGTTTTTTTCTCAGGAATTCTTTACTGCAGATCAATTGTTTTTCATGAACATAACAAAATAGGCAGCATATAATTTTATATTACAAAGAGTTAATCATACATACATATATATATATATATATATATATATATATATATATATATATATATATATATATATACTACTTTACTCAAGTATCTTATTAAAATTATTCCAATCTCTCCTTTCCCTCTCTAATTTCGACCATATCTTTCATACTCCTCCTCCCACTCCCTCTATCGCCTAACATCAATTTCAAACTACTCCTAAAAAGTGTATAAAAATAAGACGTGAATTTAAGACCATTTTTTACCCTTGGAAATGTGATCGGATGAAGGAGGGAAAAAACCACCTACCTGGGGAAATAAAATATAATCAATGGACACTTAAGGTTGTCTGTTTTCTAATTAAATTTTTATATATATATATATATATATATATATATATATATATATATATATATTGTCAAACAAATAAAACTGTTGGAATTCTGAATCTCCCCAGCCTCTATCATACAAACAATTTATAAGAGGTCATTTCACCAATACAAGGACTAACGTTAAAAAAACAAATGAAAACTACAGATAAAGTTAATTTTCTTCAGAAAGTCATGCATTCCTGTAGTTCACTGCTACTAACATTCAGGAATTTTTCTCCTCCTGATGATGACCATGCTGGCCGAAACTAGTCGCGGAATATAATTGAAATAAAACAAAAATATTAATGTACAACCCAGTGTGTCTGAAAATTTTAACTTTTTAATATTTTTATTGTTCAAAATATATATATATATATAAAGAGAGAGAGAGGCATTTATGATATGTTTAACGTTCTTTTTATAGATACAAGTATTTAAGCAAATGCTCTGTTTTATAATAAACAGTATTAAATAACATTTACCGGCCTGAATGTCCGAGAAATTTTCATAGAAAATTTTCGTTCTCCGACAGGAATCGAACATGTATCCTATACGGAACCGTCATTTTGCTTAAATACTTGTATCTATAAAAAGAACGTTAAACATATCGTAAATATCTTTAAATAAATTGTCGGACTTTGTCCAATTCAAATATATATATATATAAACAGCCTGTACAAAAGATACTGTATAGAAAAATAATAAACTTTGTAAAAATACCTAATGTTTTTTTTTTACATAGAACTCTAAAAAAGTTAAGTCAAGACAAAAGTAAGTCTGAACTAACTTATACCTGTTTGGAAGAGATGTAAATCCGTTTCGTGAATTTTAGAGTAGTTGCTTCTTTAATAATTTTTACTTGATGTGGCATAAGGCCACTATTATGAAGCACCTTATTTTATCGCTGTTGTACAATCGTCCTTGAGGATTGTCTGTTAATTTGACCAAAGATAACAGAAATGTTTTTCCAGTGTTTTTCTTGGAATATCATAAATCAGGTTATTTAATAAGATTAGTTTAGTCTGACATAGGGCCGCAAATGAAGCGCGCTCAGTGAGAATCGAACTCATTATAGTGGTATATTAGGTAAGATTACTATTGTTTCGTGGTAAACCGTCTAAATGTGATATTTAAAATACATGTATGTTTACAGAGAATTATTAAAGTTAAAATTGTTTTACTTTACGTGGGCTTTCAGAAAAAAAAAACTATTTTTCTGCAGACCCACATTTAAAACAATTTTAATAATCCTCTATATATATGTAGGTATTATAAATATTAGATATAAATATATAAAAACATTAGGTGTTTTTACAAATCTTATTCTCTCTCTCATTATATATATATATATATATATATATATATATATATATATATATATATATATATAAAAATTGAACTTATAAATCTTTCCAGCTGCGGTGTTATTGGTTCACATTTACACACACACACACAGAGGCACACTCTTTCTCTTTCTCACATACATATACACATACACGAACGCACATATATATATGTATATATATATATATACATACATATATATATATATATATATATATATATACATACATATATATATATATATATATATATATATATATATATATCATCGACTCTCCCGTCGAATTCGACGTATGAGGGTCAAGCAGATCAGTTCCTAGAAACTGAGAGCCCGACGCCGGCACATGAGATTTGATTATAGTGGTTAAGGTTTCGTGCAGGACCATCAACACTTTTTTGAGGAACGAATACAGAGACCTGCTGCACTAAGTGCCACAAGGTCCCCAAACAAGGTCTCCGCAGGTTTTGAATTCAGAGTTGTCCTTCTCCTAGACCAGTTGCCATCCAAGGCTATAGAACCCAGTCTGTCCTGCGATTTACCCATAGGTGGAGGGAGAAGAAGAGGATTCAGTAAGTGAATGTAATGGATTCGACTGGAATTCGAACTCGGCTCTCCGATTCCTCAATCCAAGCCGTTATCCATTACTCCACCGTGTCTCCATATATATATATATATGTATTGTTTTTCGCTTTTTAGTCAATTCACCCCAAGCAAGGCAATAACGTCATTAAGACGCAAGGAGCTACTTGATGCGAAAGAGAAGAAAACGAATTTAGAAGGAAACGGAAATCCGATCCTTAACAGTATGCAAGTGATGAATCTCTACTCCTGTTTAAAAGACCAGGAGGAGTGTGAACCGGACGATAGATCAAATTCTATTAAGAAAAAAAAACGAATAAATAAATAGTAAAATGTTCACAGTTTAGGTGGAGACCTTAAAAGTATGGAGTTGAAGTAGACTATAGAAGAAACCTTTAAAGTAAAACAGGAAAAAAGGGTTAAACCTCTACTCCTGTTCAAAAAACCGGGGATGGCTTTGAACTGGACGATAGATGTAGCTATCTACTCCTATTGTAAAGAAAATAAATAAAACAAAGAGTAAAAATATCAGTGTTTAGGCGGAGACGTTAGAAGTATAGACTTGAAATATAATTTAAACGGAACTGGAAACCCAATCCTAAATAGGAAACAAGGGATGAATCTTTCTTCTTGTTCAAAATACTGTCTGTGGTGATAACCGGTCGATAGGTGCACCTATTTACTCCTATTAAAAAAAGTTCTTTAAAAAATTGTCAAAACACGCTCGCAGCGCGATTAACTAAAAAAATCTCATTTTGTTCATGAACGCAACCGCACCTGCTAGGAAGCAATTGGGATCAGCTGAAAATTTACAATGATTTCTATTGTTACGCGGACTTTTATTTATAAAGAGGATATCTCCGGTAATCGATTGGCTTGAAATTCGAAGCGACTGCAATGCAGCCAGCGCACTCTCAATGAACTATGTTCGGAAAGTAGATAGCCGTTTATTTTACCGCCAAAAATATAAAATACATTTTTATTCTTTTTCAACCTACTCCCTATAGGTTGACACACATTTATGCTAACGTTTTGTCCACCTTTAAAAATTGTCTGCAAATCCCCTTTCGTGATCGCTAGCAACTGCTTCGACGCATTCTGCTTAATCTGTTAAAATGGAAGCATTAGTTTTCGTAAAAGCCGTAATTTTCATTGGGCCATATTCTGACTGGAGGTGGGACTAGGAGATGCAAGGATTTGCCAATTATTCAAGACTTCCATGATCTTTTCTCTCGTCAATGTGACAGTCACACAGTACACATTACAACTCAAAGACGTTTAAATAACTATTGAATAACCCACGAGAGAGAGAGAGAGGGAGGGAGAGAGAGAGAGAAAATGTCTGTTAACGCATGCGTATTAAGGTTTATTTTGTTGATGACACGTTCCATGCAGCCCAGTTTACTTTCGAGATAATTAAAATGTATAAATTATAAATAATGTATAAATTTATAAATATATAGATTAAAGTGTACAAATTCCGGACATACGTTATATATATATATATATATATATATATATATATATATATATATAAGTATATGATTTCTGTATACGGAAAAATTCCAATAACCAAAAATACTATTTTAAAAGTGTGCTCGATACAAAGTAGAGCAAATATAATTTGTTCGAAAATTATATAAACATGTTATAAAATCAGTACAAAAATAGCCATTTTGTTTCAACACTTCTGGTGTCTGATCAAGTGATGGTGTTGTTGAAACAAAATGGCTTTCATTGAGATAAGTTTCGTTGAATAATTTAGACATGTTCTCTCTACTAATTTTAAATTAGATTCTTTCATATTCACGGATAAGATTTTTGGTGTCTTCATTGAAGGACGAGTGAAAATCGCCGTGTAATATATAATATATATATATATATATATATATATATATATATATATATATATATATATATATATATAGTACAACACGACGATTTTCTCTCGTCCTTCAATAAAGACACCAAAAAGCTTATCCGTCAATATATATATATATATATATATATATATATATATATATATATATATATATATATATATATATATATAATTGGGTATTTCGGCAGCTATCCCTGTTTTAATACAAGTTTCATTAAGAACGATTAAGATGTTTATTAAAACAATTTCTCGTACCCGCAAAAGTGTTTTCTTTTCTGGATATTTTGGGATATTTTATGTCCAAAACACTTATACGAACGCAAGAAAAATTAAAAGCACACACATACACAATCACACACATATATATATATGCACGCCCACACATACACACACACATACATATATATATATATATATATATGTGTGTGTGTGTGTGTGTGTGTGTGTAATTTGGCAGCAACTTTTCTTTTAAACATGTTGTGTTGAATGTTAAACACAACATTGTTCTGCATATTTTCTTTTGAAAATGATATCGAAATAAATGTTGTCCGTACGTACAATATTTATTTCGATATCATTTTCAAATAAAAAGTCTCATTAGAAAATATGAGAAAATTCAAAAGAAAATATGCAGAACAATGTTGTCTTTAACATTCAACACAACATGTTTAAAATATATATATATATATACATATATATATATATATATATATATGTGTGTGTGTGTGTGTGTGTGTGTGTGTGTGTGTGTGTGTGTGTGTGTGTGTATGTATAGCACGAGGTAAATGAGAATAAATGATAAGTTAAAAATAAATATATTCCATTGACAAATCACTATAATTTTATATTGAATATATTTTATTGTTAGGAAAATAAAAAATATAGTGTATTCAAGAAATAGATCTCAATCTCACGGAAGTCCTCATGACGTCCTTAGAAAATACCACATGCCTGGATCGGTGAGGGAGAAAAGAAATGCTGGGAAGTGTACGGTCATTCCCTGAATCGAGGTCTTAAATAACGTGTCCAGAACGTCAGTGTCGACTGCTCCATTGATCCCCAAGTCGTACGGGAAGACGTTTGATACAATGACATTGCACTACTCGTTCACAGTCGACGTCAATTTGGTGTAAATCCCTATGGATACCTTCGTGTGCGTGGCATAACCAACTTTTATTCCTTCTGTTCACTGGGCCACTTTCATGAAAACGTGTTACCTTCAAGTCGCTGTTGAAGGACGTGTGCTTTTGTATTTCTTCTTTCACATTGTAAACTACCATGTTAAATACGCCTAAAATGCCGTATACTGTTACGGTATGAGGTCCGCCATATATGACACGCTGAAGATTGCGTTTGGCATGAAACTCCGGGTGCAAACGGTGTGCAATATGTACATTCATTAATATATATATATATATATATATATATATATATATATATATATATATATATATATATATATATATGCAAGCTTCATTAAATATGACAGGCAAGGTGTTTTGATTAACTTTTTTATATAATTTCTCATATGATCTTAATTTTCTTTACAGTAGATAAATTATACAAAACTATCCAAATGTTATATTTTTCCGAGCGCTTTCGGCTATTCATTTAGCCATTTTCAAGGATGAAATATATTAACTGTTAACTGGAAATAAATTGTTGCATCTATGTATTAAGAATTATACAATGTTTTAATTTTATCTTTTTCAAAACACAGTCAGCATATTGAGTGCTGGCTTTTTGCTTTTATTAATAAGGCTACCATAAATTTTAGCATTTTTTTCACACGTAGACGATGCTATTATACTTGTCTTATCAACAAATATGTTACGAATAGGGTCCGGTAGGTCTCCATGAATATTTTAATTAGACCTAATTAAGTTAATCCATATATAACACGATGAAGATATTTCCTATGCACTCTGTATGCGAGAGGTTGCTGAAGATTTCTTGACCCGGTAAAAGAAAAGTGATTTTTAAAAAATGTTGATATTTAATTGTCTTGCCGGATTTGCGAAATGTAACTTTTCAGGCCCTATTTCATACATATTTGGTTGAGTCAGTAATTTCCGTTTTGGAATCCAATTGTAACGACGAATGTATCATAATAACTAACCGTTTCTTAATTATATCTAACAGGTGATGAATAGTCGGTTATATACAACAATGTTCAATGCAAAAGGCAGTGGACTGACAAGGAGAAATCTCCATCACCTACCCTAAAACCTGAGAATTATGGGGGAAAAAGAATGGTATGCGTCTTGTAGGATTTCCTGGATATCAGTTAAAGTTCGTAAGACGCAATGGAACGCCTTGAGCACATTTATCCGTCCAATAAAGCTGCGACATATCCATAAAAAGTTTCGTCAAAAAGTTCTTTGCGCATGTCAATAGAAATAAAAAATTCCCCTGTAGGATTGGTCTCTTCTGCCGTAGTCGCTGTCATCTGACATTAGGCCTAGAGATCATTACATTTTTCGACTGCTGCAAAAGGCTTTGATCGTGAAATTGCTATCTACGTAATGTCAGACACAATAGTACGACAAAAACATTTACACATCAAACCTGCGGCATTTTCCTGAAACGTAATCGAAGAGCTGCCTAATGACTGGGAAGAAATTATTGCAAATTATTTAAGAATATTATATATATATATATAGTCTTAAAGTGTGGTATATTTATGGGATAAAGTGCTCAATATCAGAGATAGAGCGTGTGTAAGTATAAACGTGAACATAGAAGTCAACACTTAGAGGCGACAGTCTGTTTCATGCTAGATGCAATCGTCAGGCAACTCTGATGATTGCATCTATCATGAAACAGACTGTCGCCTCTAAGTGTTGACTTCTATGTTCACTTTTATACTTATATATATATATATATATATATATATATATATATATATATATATATTCACATTTCATTAAAAACGACTGACAAGGTGCTTTTATTTAGTTTTTTATATAATTTCTCGTGCATTCTAATAATGTTTTTCTTTTCAGATGATAAATTATATAAAAACTGTCCGAATGTTCTTTTTATCCGAGCGCTTTCGGCTATACATTTAGCCATTTTCTATTTCTAATTCTAACAGTTGAAATATAATCCTTGAAAACTCAGATAAAAAGAACATTCGGACATTTTTTATATAATTTCTCATCTGAAAAGAAAAACATTATTAGAACGCAAGAGAAATTATATAAAAAACTAAATAAAAGCACCTTGTCCGTCGTTTTTAATGAAATGTGCATCAAAGAAGGATTGCTGCCTAAATACACAAGTCTTTTTTTAACCCTAGTTTATATGTGTTTAATTTTAAAATCCAGTATTTTTCTTTTTTTCTGCGTGTGTATGTGGAACTGAAATCAGAATCTATCAATAAATATTTACAATTGTCTAATGAGTGTCTTGATTGATTAAAATGTTCAGCTATGGGGCAATAAGGATTGTTTTGACATATGGATAGTTTATGATTTTTGAAGCGAAATCTAAAATTATTTCCAGATTCACCAATATATCCACTATTTGGACATATTGTGCAGAATAAATAGTAGATTATGTTATGGCTATCACAGGTGAGGCGAGGTGGGTGTATCTTGATATTGGTGTTGGGTACAGAAAATACACTATCGGTTATCAAGTGTTTGCAAACTAAACAACTAGTTTTGTTACATTTGTAATTTCCTGATTGGTTTGTATTGTTTAGATATTTGGTAGAGATGAGGATAGCTGATAGGTTAGGTGATTGTTTCTTTGCATTAATGGGTGTTTTAGCGAAAATGTCTTTGATCTTTTTGTTTAACTGGAAGTTCTTGTAATCATTTTTTAAATTGTGAATAAGTGTCTGGGAATATTGATTGTAGTTAAAAACCATGGGAATCCGATTGTTGTTTTTACTTTTCTTGTATGTGAGAAGTGTGTTACGATTTATGTGGATAGTTTTATTTAGTGCTTCTTTTATTATATTTATTGGGTATTTACATTTTAGGAATTGTTTTGTTAAGTTATTAATGTTGTATAGAAAATCTAGATGGTCTGAGCATATGCGTTTGATTCTTAGAAATGAGCTGTATACGATACATTTTTTTAATTTAAGAGGATGACTGCTGGTTTGTGGGTTTGTTGTATAGACTGGTAGAAAGTGTATGTTTGTTTAATTTTATCATAACGTCTAAGAAAGGGACGGATGTGTAGGAATGCTCCATGGTAAATTTAATTGTATCGTGGTAGTTGTTGCAGAAAGTAAAAAAGTTTTTTTAATTTTTCGGATCCATGAGTCCATAATAAGAAAATGTCATCAATATATCTAAAATAATGTAATGGTTTAAATTCTGAATTGTCTAGTATCTTCCTTTCTAGAATGTGTATGAAGATATTAGCACAGCTAGGTGCCATTTTCGTGCCCATTGCTGTGCCACTAATCTGTAAATAGTGTTTGTTGTTGAATTTAAAATTATTATGTGTTAGAATGAAATTTATTAATTGACATATATCTGTAATTTGGTTGTTGGGTAATTTTAACTAAGGAACTCATAGCAAGCTGATACTCCTTCAGCATGTGGAATGTTCGTGTAAAGGGACGAAACATCCATCGTTACTAGGATTGTATCCTGGTGGACTGAGTTAATGTTTTGTAAATTGTTGAGAAAGTCAGTAGTATCTCTAATATAACTAGGTATATCAGACAGTAATGGTTTTAGGATATTGTCTATGTACCCAGATATAAGTTCTGTGAAGGTAACTATGCGTGATATTATGGGTCTACCAGGTGGTATGATTTTAAAGGATTTTGAAATTTCATAGATGTTCTCTTCATTATTTGATTTTGTAATTTGATGTTGGTCGGATGAAAAGGTGTTAGGGTGTTTTTCTGAAAGGATTTTGGGGGGTTTATGTAGTTTGGGGATAGTGTAGAATGTTGCTGTTTTAGAGTTCTCAGGAATAAGAGATTTTATGGTGTTCCTTATGTTGAGGTTCAGGTTCTGAGTGAGAGATGATAATTCTGTTTTGAATGTGCTAGTTGGGTCTAGAGGTAAGGGTACATAGAATCTATTATTTTTAAGTTATTTTACGTTAGAAATATTCAAACACAGTTGCATTCCACATCACGTGACGTCCGCGTCTCGCGACGGACGCTACTTGTAAACAAACTTCTGAATACAGTTATTTAATTTATTTCTGATGAAAGATCGGGGCGATCTGAAATATCAAATATATATATATATAAAAAATATAAATAAATACTTTCACAAAAAAAACATTCAATTTTTTTTAATTTGCAACTTTTCAGTTGTTTTCTCCATATTACACACACACACACACACACACACACACACACACACACACACATATATATATATATATATATATATATATATATATATATATTCAAACATGTTTCTTTGAATAACATATACATATAATGTTTATTTGTTTTTATATCCACACTTTCTAATTGTCTCGATTTTAAATTAAATTCATCAAGGAAGACACCGTAGTTTTTTTCTTCCCACCTACTTTCGATCTCTTCCAAGATCATCCTCAGGGCTAAATGACAAAGACAAACTTATTCTATCTGTAATAAAATCTGAATTTCATTGTGATGGTGACTTTTAGAAACACATGCAAAGACGCTCTGCAAATATTTAAAAGAAAATTAATTTATCTGTTGTAGCTATGCAATTTTTTTGTAAAACAAACATTTCGCTATAAGGGAGCTAACGAGAAATTGGAAGAATACAACATGGCATAAATGATTTTTTTTTTAAAAAAACTGTTTAGAGAACTTGGAAAAGAAAAAAAATAGACATAATATGTCTATAGTATTCAATGAAATATGTTTGAATGAAGACATGTTGACTAAATATTGTCTCTCTCTCTCTCTCTCTCTCTCTCTCTCACTATATATATATATAAATATAAATATAAATATATATGTATATATATATATATATATACATATACAGATAGATATTATTATTTATTCGAAAATTCTAACATAAATATGTTATAAAATCACTACAAAAATAGCCATTTTGTTTCAAAACAAAATGGCTATTTTTGTAGTGATTTTATAATATAATTATCTTATAATTTTCGAATAATTAATTATATTTGATCTACTCTGTATTGAAACCTCTTTTGAGAATAGTATTTGTTGGTTATTGGAATTTATTCCGTATGCATCAATCCTATACTTGGGTGTATATATATACATATATATATATATATATATATCAGAGAGAGAGAGAGAGAGAGAGAGAGAGAGAGATAGATAGATAGATAGATAGATAGATAGATAGATAGATAGATAGATAGATAGATAGATGGATAATTTTAAGTTAAGGAACTCCCTGAAAATTTCAGTTACTCCACATACATACACACACGCTCACATACATATGTATATATATATATATATATATATATATATATATATATATATATATATATATATATATATATATACACACATATAGCACAACAGAAAAATTATTAACAAACCACACGAACAAATTAAACCCACGTGCAACTGCAGAATAAAAAACGAATGTCCCTTAAACGGTAATTGTTTACAAAACAACGTAATCTACCAAGCCACGACAAAATCAGCAGATAATGAAGAAAAAGTATATATAGGAGTAACCGAAGGACCATGGAAACAAAGAAATTATGTACACAAAATGTCTTTCACAAATAGTAAATATGCGAACAGCACAATGCTTTCTAAGTATATCTGGGAAATAAAAAACAAAACACACACCACACCAAAAATATCTTGGAAAATAAGGAAAAAATCATCAGCCTACAACAACCTATCAAAAACCTGCAAACTTTGCTTGGAGGAAAAAATAGCTATCATTACCTTCCCAGATGAAAATAAATTATTAAATAAAAGATCCGAGCTAATCTCAAAATGTAGACATGAAAACAAATTTTTACTACGTAACTTAAAATAGAAAAATAAATAAATATATAAACAAACAACAATAAAATAAGCAAAATAAATTACTCCAAACAAATCATAAAACCACACCTGTTAATATACGAAACAAAATCAAAACAAAAGAACGGACGAAAGTTATAACTGTTATACAAATAAAAATAATAATAAAAAAAAGAAAAAAAAAAAAAAAAAAACATTAATAAAAGATAATATACTACGTTACTTAAAAACCGAAAGCTAAAAAGATATAGTGTAACAAATAAATAACAAC
>OZ038484.1:127361022-127401022 GCA_964036315.1 Acanthosepion esculentum | reverse complement strand
TCCTATTACCACGTCTCCTGTGGTAAAGAACATTTTATTTAATCAAAGTAGTTGATTTTTTATAATAATGGAATTAGAATTTTGAGTCTTTCTTTAGACTGTGTTTTCTAGGGTATTATTGTTTTATTTAATAGTTCGATTTTCCTTGTGATATGATAATCCATATGTGCCCGAATTGCACTAAATTTCGATAATTAGTTAGTCAAGTTACGAGGGAGTGTGGTGCATGTGTGGCAAGTGTAAGAATTAAATGTTATATTCTGATTGGTGATATCAGAAATGCACTACCCCAGAAGAGTTGCGAATTTACAAACAACATTGTTTTAACACAGTGAGCATTTTACGAGTTCCGAGTTAACAACAATATTTACACCATTGTGCAAATTAACTGAAGCAACCTATTTGTAACGCTACACGAACACACTGGCAAAATTTACCAGTGAGCAAATCAAGATTCTATAGACTGGCACGGAAACTCTCCTGATTTAAATCCAATCAAAAATCTATGGTCCAAATGCAAGGAATGACTTCGTGGAATGGACATACGAAGTACTAACATGTTCACTGGGTCACGTTTCATTGGAAAAATACGAAAAAAAGTAAATAATAACGGTATTATTCGTTTTGTTTCAATTCATTTGCACAAGGGGGTATATTTATTTTTTATAGTCTATGTTGGAATCCTTACGTATTACATGAATGTTGGATTATATCTGTAGTGGCTATTTTGCCTTGTATATAGTTAGGGTGTATCTAGTTAAATGATTAGTTTTGTTTAGTTCAGGGTGAATGCTTCTGTCACGTTTTGTAAATTTCGTTCCGGCTAATTTTATTTGCTCGTCAATGTCATAGGTAGGGAAGTTATTGTTGATGGGTGTCTATCTCAACTTGCTTAATTCATTATTAAAATAATGAGCTCAAGGAAGAAATTACTTTGTCACGGATAATCAGTAAATCATGTTTTTATTATTGCAACTTTCATCGGTGTGTGCATTTAATTTTTTAGTTGTGAAGACACGTGATTATACTCGTGGATTGTTTTAATATAATGAAATAGTAAAATTATGACTGTTAGCGTCCAAGAAAGGTATAATTATCAATGATGTGTTCATATGTAAAATATAGGCTGCAATTGTTCTCAAAGGTTTCCTTAAGATTTTTATTTCGTCTAGACATTCCTCCGGTATAAAAATATAATTCATGTCTTGAACATATATGTTAGGCTTGGCGAAATTATTAAAGGCTTTGTTTTCTAGATTGCTCATAAAGAAATAATATAAAGTAAAGCTGAGAGGTGAACCCATTGCGACTCCCTCACTGCGTCAAACGTCACACCTCGTCAAAGTTCACAACACTGTTTGCCTACGCCACAACACTTACTAGATCAACAAAACTCACCAACTCGATATACCTATGCTGACTGATGACTTAAGAAATTCGAAAGCTTGGACTATATTTCTTGAACATTTCCTGCGACAACTGTTTTGGTGGAATTTCCTCCTTGTCTGTGAAGGATTTTTCGAAATCTGAAAGAGTCGATGATTAAAATTAATGTTTATTGATTTTAATAATATTTGCCTGAGAAAAAAAAATTGCTTCCTAAATATATGCATATATATTATGAAATGGACAAAGTCCGACAATTATTTAAAGACATATTTATGTTTATATATTATTTTTATAGATACAAATATTTAAGGAAATGCTCTGTTTATAATAAACAGTATTAACAACATTTACCGGCCTGAATGTCCGAGAAATTGTCATAGAAAATATGAGTCCTCCGACAGGGATCGAACCGTCATATAGCCTGACGTGCTTTTACCAATTTCGCCACAGAGGAGCATTTCGGTTAGCTAGGTCGACTTTACTGTTTTTAAACTACAATTTTCTATGATTTTCTCACGTACATTCATATCTGCTCGATGCGTATACAAATGTACACAAATGATGTCACACATTATGAAATGGACAAAGTCCGACAATTATTTTAAGACATTGTCTTAATATATATATATATATATATATATATATATATATATATATATATATATATATATATATATCCCACACCGTTTTCACAACTCGGAGTTTCATGCCAAACGCAATCTTCAGGTGCTGAGTGTATACTGACTGTTATTTAATTTGAAAATATATCAGTTTATCGCAATGCTGATGTAGTTAAGCACTATTTATATAGTCTGTGTCTAGTCACTGGATCTAACTATCGCCTTTGTTGGGCCATGTGTTCTTGATTCACCTGAAGAAACCGGAGCGTACAACGGCCGAAACATTGTGAATATGGCATTGAAGATGAGGATAACAGTCCGAATAATATAAATAATGAAAATAGTCATAATACCTAATCTCAGAGATATAGAGAAAGCAATTATAATTTAGAGAAAACAGCGTGATCTTTTTTGAATGAATATGTTTAAAAGTTTTGTGAAGAAACAAAATTGGATATTTTGTATTATCCCAATAATATATAAACTGATACAAACTAAATCACCCACAACGGTGTGCAGGGTTTTCTTCATTTCTTTTATGTGACGTCTTTTCAGGACGTTGGCGATCATTGTAGCTCTTAACAGCGTTTGTTCCTTTGCCATGTTTCATATAAATCATTCTGCTATCTATTCAAAAAGGTTTGTCGGCTAGATGTCCTACTGCCTTCCCTTTTCCCTTTTGAATTTGACATTTTGTCTGGGGATAACTCTTCTTCTTCTTCTTCTTCTTCTTCTTCTTCTTCTTCTTCTTCTTCTTCTTCTTCTTCTTCTTCTTCTTCTATATACCGTGTCCCTTCAGGATGTTGGCGATCAAGGTTCCCCACAATTTCTTGCCCTTGGTAGCTCTTAATAAATTATATATTTTGTTATGTCTACTAAACCCTGTTCTACCATCCATTTACTCAAGCTCGCTAGGTAGGTGATGCCTTGTTTTCCTCTGTCACACTTGCCTTCAACCTGGCCTGTGAGTATCAAATTCTCTGAGCCGCCCTTCCTCACTATGTGCCCTAGAAATTCCAACTATCTCTTTCTGATTATTAATGTATGTCTCATTTTTTTTTGTTTCATTTTCTTTTAGATTTTTCATTGCTTACTTGCACGATCTATGATTTTCTCAACACCCTTCTGTAGAACTACATGTCTCAAGTTTACTCTTCATCTGTGGGGAGATTGCTCCACTATCATATAAAAGAATTAATTGCGTAACAGTTCAGCAATTTTCTTTGCGTCCCTGTTTCTTAATACTTTACTTAGCTTTTGGAATGCACCTTTTCTTTATTCCAGTGTTTCTTTCGGCTTAAGGTGCCGCATCCACTGATAGAATCTTGTTCCCTGTAGATTTTCGTTGCTTTCTATCACGGTGAAAAGGTATGTTTTGTTCTTATTGTTTGCGGTTTCCCGATCTTCTCAATATTTGCCTTCCCAACCTTCGCTATCGTCTTATGGAAAGTCTCGCTGCTTTTCATTATTCCTCCTTTATTTTTACCGCTTTCAGCTCTTAAGTTTATTTTAAAGATTTATTCCGTTACAGATGTATTTTATTTTAGTTTGAAACTCTATTCCTCCCGCAAAGTTCGCAGTTTGACCTTTCAAACAATTCACCTATTCTTTATTTCTTCGATTATGCTGTCTTTTTGTTTCATTCTTTCATTCTTTCTTTCTTGCATTCTTTCTAACTTTTGTTCTTTATTTCTTTCATTCTTTCTTGCATTCTTTATTTTTTTTGTTCTTTCTTTCATTCTTTCTTTACATCTTTGTCTTTTGTTCTTTCTTTCTTTTGTTATTTCTTTCATGCTTTCTTTATTTCATTCTTTTTTCTTTCATACTTCTTTTTTGTTCTTTCTTTCTTTCACTCTTTATTTCATTCTGTCTTTCTTTCATTCTTTCTTTCTTTTGTTCTTTCTTCTTTTGTTCTTTCTTCTTTTGTTCTTTCTCGCTTTCATTCTTTCTTTCTTTCATTATTTCTCTCGTTCTTTCATTCCTTCTTTCTCTCATTATTTCTTCCTTTCTTTCTTTCTTTCTTTCATTCTTTCTTTTGTTTTTTCTTTCTTTCATTCTTTGCTTCATTCTTTCTTTCTTTTGTTCTTTGTTTCTTTGTTTCTTTTGATCTTTCTTTCATTCTTTCGTTCTTTCTTTCTTTCATTTTTTCTTTCGTTTTTTCTTTCTTTTGTTCTTTTTTCTTTCTGTCACTTGTTCTTTCTTTCTTCCATTCATTCTTTCTTTCTTTCTTTCGTTCATTCTTTCTTTCATTCTTTCTTTCATTCATTCTTTCTTTTGTTCTTGCTTTCTTTACTTCTTTCTGTCTTTTGTTCTTTCTTTCTTTTGTTATTTCTTTCATGCTTTCTTTCTTTCATTCTTTTTTCTTTCATACTTCTTTCTTGTTCTTTCTTTCTTTCATTCTTTCTTTTTTTTCATTCTTTTTTTCTTTTGTTCTTTCATCATTTGTCCTTTCATCTTTTGTTCTTTCTCGCTTTCATTCTTTCTTTCTTTCATTATTTATTTCGTTCTTTCATTCCTTCTTTCTTTCTTTCTCTCATTCATTCTTTCTTTTGTTCTTTCTTTCTTTCATTCTTTGCTTCATTCTTCCTTTCTTTCATTCTTTGCTTCATTCTTCCTTTCTTTCTTTCATTCTTTCTTTCTTTTGTTCTTTGTTTCATTGTTTCTTTTGATCTTTCTTTCATTCTTTCTTTCTTTCTTTCATTTTTCTTTCTTTCGTTCTTTCTTTCATACATCTTTTCTTTCTTTTTTTCCTTCTTTTGTTCTTTTTTCTTTCTTTCTTTTGTTCTTTGTTTCTTTCTTTGTTTGTTTCTTTTGATCTTTTTTTCATTCTTTCTTCCATTCTTTCATTCTTTATTTCTTTCATTTTTTCTTTCGTATTTTCTTTCTTTTATTTCTTTCTTTCTTTCATTTTTTCTTTCGTGTTTTCTTTCTTTTGTTCCTTCTTCCTTTCCTTTGTTCTGTCTTTCCTTCTTTCATTCTTTTTTTCATTCTTTCTTTCATTCTTCGTTTCGTTCGTTCTTTCGTTCATTCTTTCTCTCTTTCATTCTTTCTTTCGTTATTTCTTTCTTTCTTTCTTCCATTCATTCTTTATTTCTTTTGTCCTTTCTTTCTTTCATTCTTTCTTTCATTCTTTTTTTATTGCTTTCTTTCTTTCATTCTTTATTATTTTGTTCTTTCTTTCTTTCTATCATTCTTTCTTTCATTCTTTCTTTTGTCGTTTCTTTCTTTCATTCTTTCTTTCTTTTGTTCTTTCTTTATTTCATTCATTCTGTCTTTCATTCTTTATTTCATTCTTTCTTTTGTTTTTCTTTCATTCTTTCTTTCATTCTTTCATTCAATCTTTTATTCTTTCATTCTTTCTTTCTTTTGTCCGTTCTTTCATTCTTTCTTTCTTTTGTTCTTTCTATCTTTCATTCTTTCTTTCTTTCTTTCTTTCTTTCTTTTGTTCTTTCTTTCTTTCATACTTTGTTTCTTTTGTTCGTTCTTTCTTTCATTCTTTATTTATTTCATTCTTTTTCTTTTGTTCTTTCTTTCATTCTTCCTTTCTCTTGTTATTACTTTCTTTCATTATTTTTATTTCATTCCTTCTTTTTTGTTCTTTCTTTTGTTCTTTCTTTCATTCTTTCTTTCTTTCATCCATTCTTTATTCTTTTGTTCTTTCTTTCTTCCATTCATTCTTTCTTTCGTTCTTTCTTTTTTGTTCTTTCTTTCATTCTTTCTTTCATTTTCCTTTCTTTCTTTCATTCTTTCTTTTGTTCTTTCTTTATTTCATTCATTATGTCTTTCATAATTTCTTTCTTTATTTCATTCTTTCTTTTTTTCATTCTTTATTTCATTCTTTCATTCTTTCTTTTTTTATTCATTCTTTCATTCTTTCATCCTTCTTTCATTCATTCTTTCTTTCTTTAGTTCTTTCTATCTTTCCTTCCTTCTTTCTTTCTTTCTTTCATTCTTTCTTTCATTCTTTCTTTTGTTCTTTCTTTCTTTCTTTCTTTCATTCTTTCTTTTGTTCTTTCTTTCTTTCATACTTTCTTTCATACTTTCTTTCATTCTTTCTTTCTTTTGTTCGTTCTTTCTTTCATTCTTTATTTCTTTCATTCTTTTTCTTTTGGTTTTTCTTTCTTTTTGTTGTGAGACCGATACTTTCCTACATCATGGACTCTCCCAGTACTATATTATTATGTGAATGGTAGTATCACGGGAGTAGCACCAGTAATGCGCAGCTGCGTACGATACCAATATCGGACACCACTGGATTGTAAGCTCTGCTTACTCTTACACTATTCTTTGTAACTTTTCTGTTTAATATATCTTTCTTATCTCTAACCCGTGTTCCGTGGTTAACCTTCCGTGGCCCCTACTTCGGGTCCACATCACTTTTGCTCTTACTTTCTTTCATTATTTATTTCATTCATTCTTTAATTCATTCTTTCTTTTGTTTATTCTTTCATTCTTTCTTTTTTTCCATTCTTTCTTTTGTTCTTTCTTTCTTTCAATCTTTCTGTCTTTCACCCTTTCTTTCTTTCATTCTTTCTTTTGTTCTTTCTTTCTTTCATACTTTCTTTCATATTTTCTTTCATTCTTTCTTTCTTTTGTTCTTTCTTTCATTCATTCTTTCTTTCTTTTTATTCTTTCTTTCTTTTTATTCTTTCTTTCGTTATTTCTTTCATTCTTTCTTTCTTTTGTTCTTTCTTTCATTCTTCCTTTCTTTCATTCTTTCTTTCTTTTGTTCGTTCTTGTCCGTAAAAAAATGTAATCAATAAATCCGTAGCCTAACACTGTTGTTTTTTACCTAAATGTTTTCACTACCTTTTTTATTTATTTATTTGATTTGATTTTTGTGAATAATATTCACTACGGAATTAAATGCACGGGCAAAGGCGAAGATTTTGTTGAAATATAGATGAAATAAAATGCTATCTCTCTTCAAAACGTAAGAGATAATGGCTCTGCACAGATTCCGTTTTCTTTATTATCCACATATTTAACAATGGCATGGAAAAATATTTTGCTGAAAAATGAATATTTGTTGCATAGCTCGCATTATTCGAACTGTTATCTTCAACATCATTGTCATATTCACAAAGTTACGGACTTTGTACGCTCCAGCCTTCTTCAGGTTATTGGAATTTCAAATCGAACCCTTTACCAGGGTAGATTGTTCTAGTTCCACATGACATCCCTCTTCTGGATGTCTCAGTTATTTCCCTTTAACTCAGCTCACTAAGTTTTGGTTCGCCACTGCTGTGACCTTGTATTGAACTCACAACTATTTGCGTCTAGTCACTGGATCTAACCAACGACTTTATCCACTGGGCCGAAACGTTGTGAATATCGCAATGAAGATGAGGTTAACAGTCCGAATAATGTAAATAATGCAAGTGATCATAATGCCTCATCTCTGAGATATAGAGGCTGAAACGTTGTGAATATGGCAATGAAGATGAGGTTAACAGTCCGAATAATGTAAATAATGCAAGTAATTGTAATACCTCATCTCAGTGATATAGAGGCCGAAACGTTGTGAATATGGCAATGAAGATGAGGTTAACAGTCCGAATAATGTAAATAATGCAAGTAATCATAATACCTCATCTCAGAGATATAGAGGCCGAAACGTTGTGAATATGGCAATGAAGATGAGGTTAACAGTCCGAATAATGTAAATAATGCAAGTAATTGTAATACCTCATTTCAGTGATATAGAGGCCGAAACGTTGTGAATATGGCAATGAAGATGAGGTTAACAGTCCGAATAATGTAAATAATGCAAGTAATTGTAATACCTCATCTCAGTGATATAGAGGCCGAAACGTTGTGAATATGGCAATGAAGATGAGGTTAACAGTCCGAATAATGTAAATAATGCAAGTAATTGTAATACCTCATCTCAGTGATATAGAGGCCGAAACGTTGTGAATATGGCAATGAAGATGAGGTTAACAGTCCGAATAATGTAAATAATGCAAGTAATTGTAATACCTCATCTCAGTGATATAGAGGCCGAAACGTTGTGAATATAGCAATGAAGATGAGGTTAACAGTCCGAATAATGTAAATAATGCAAGTAATTGTAATACCTCATCTCAGTGATATAGAGGCCGAAACGTTGTGAATATGGCAATGAAGATGAGGTTAACAGTCCGAATAATGTAAATAATGCAAGTAATCATAATACCTCATCGCAGAGATACAGACAGATATTGTTGTACAACATAAATACTTTTGCATCCTTAGGCTCAGGCAATTTTTGCTTAGGAGGGCAAATTTGGGTTAATCGAGTTATGAAGTGCGTGTTCTCTTCATATTCAAAATAAAGAGATCTACTCATTTTGAAAATTACAATTCAAGTCCGGGTATTTCTATTTTTATATTGGTAATGAGGATAATAGACAAGAAGAAATATTTCCGGTTTGCTTTTCCCAATTATAGAGATTATTATATCCAAGACACCTTAATACACGGACGGAACAGAATAACTGAAAGAAAGAAATGACATACTTTTATTATTCTCAATGTGATTTTATATACCGATATTTACATACGTGTCACTAATTTGTCCAACACAGAGAAATTATAACATATGAATACAACAAGCAGTGTGAAAGGGGGAAAAAAGCAAGAGAGTCTCATTCGTTATATCTCCCGAAATAAAAACTGGCAAGCCGTCGGTGTTCTCTATGTACCTGGTTAGACCAAGTGGTTTCCTCTCTTCTCTTAACTACTGTGAGTAGTCAGGTCTTGTTTCATCGTTTGCTGCGTAACAACTGACATGGGTATACATGTCTTGCTCTAGGCACGCTAAATAGCAACTGAATTTCATCATCTTACGAAGCAACTTAACTCACAGGCCGACACGTAATACTCGTGAATCTATATTTCCCAAAGGGAGACAATCGCTCTGTGCATCCTTAAAAGCGCTTGGAATTCTGTCTCTTGCAAAGGTGAGAATTACGCAACCATGAGACTACGCAGCAGGTAAGTAAATATCTTTTTTTTCTTTTTTTTTTCCTGTTTTATTGTATATGTTAACCCTGTAGATTCCCTTATGCAGTATAAGGGCACAGTTTGGAGTTACTACTGTGAATTCTATAGTTAGTATTTTTTACGGGATGGAGTTGTTAGCCTCATACCCAATTGATTTTTAATTGAGAACTGTCCTTCTTGTTGCGAACCAAAGCTAGGGAGACGTGCATACCCTGCTATCAATAGTGGGAGGAGAAAAAGAGGGTATTTGAGATCTAAACGACAACCCCAATTGCCACGACGATAACTACGAGACTTAGCACACATAAATTACTTAATACTTTCTGATTATTAATTATTACCTCCCTTTGTCATTTGGTACAGATTTTGTTTGTAACTATTTAGCGCCAGTTCATGAGGTTCGAAGATGGAGAGTCCTCGCTAAGACTTACATTCTTCGTTCGTTCGAAGCCATCTTTAACAGCTGACAGTTTTGATATTTCTGAACAAGTCTGGCACCAATCATGGAATCCATATGAATATCTCGACCTGGCAACTTAAGAACAGAACTCGAGTTATATAGTTTAATGATATGTTAATATAATTTTAATGGATTTAGTCTTTGGACAACGAATAATTCTCGAACATTCTCAAATGTTTTTTTTTGCTATATAAACTAAAAATATCATGTAGATATTTTCAATTCTGTGTTGTAAATCCAAACCGAAAAAAAAAACAAAAATGTCTTATCACCTGGGAAACATTATTTCTTTTAATCAGAAACTTCAAGTAAAACATATAAAAAAACATGGTCTTATTTGACATCGAATCAATGTCTTTAAGCAAAACGCAACATTTTTTTAATGTATTCAACAACGTGTTTGGACCAAACAATATCACGACTGAAATAATCAAAATACATGTCGAAAACATGACTCAAAAATGATACGTTGCTAATCACTGGTACTACATATCTTCCATGGAATTATACGAACAAATAAGTACACATCCTGACGATGCAGATTTAACCATGTTACAGATATGAAACGATTAGTAAATATTTTTATTTTGGCCGTAGTATTGCTTCAGAACTCTTTGTTTTACGTGAATCCTATTAATCTGAACGTGCTGCAAACAATCTAATTTTAATTTCTGTGATTCTTTTCTCAGCGTTTTCTTTTCCCTGTATTTTAATTTTGCATTTTTGCTGCATCAAAGACAATCACTTGGCTCAGATATTCAGAAAGTAAAGATAGGTAATGTAGTGGTTCTGTAACCAATATATCTGATATCTGAATAATAATAATAATAATAATTATTATTATTATTATTATTATTATTATATTTATTCTTATAATTTTTTTTCCTTTGATAGCTGACGTTTACACATTTCTTTCCGGGTCCCGCCCAGGGACCTAAGGTTAGAAATGATATCATGACACTTTCTACTGCAAAAAAATAAAAAAATTATTACATAGATTAAGCCCTTCGTAAAGTGTGGGCTGTATTTGTCAGAATAATTTTTTGTATCTCTTTGAGGCATGGACTTCCAGTGATCCCTTCAATTAGTCTACTGCAATCTTTTCCAACCAATCCTAAGACACCAACTACAACAGGGATTGTTGATGTTCCCATGTGCCACATTTTTGAGATTTCTATTTCAAGGTCCTTGTATTTTGACAGCTTTTTGAATATCTTCAAAGATACATTGCAGCCTACAGAGACTGCCATATCAATAAGGAGACACTTATTTTGTTAGTGGTCTTTAATAACAATGTCTAGGCGGTTGGCTTTGATTGTTCTTTCAGTGTGCATTGTGTAGTCCCATAGAATTGTAACAGGTTCTATCTCTGTAACCGGGTCTGTGTGGTGTTCGTACCAGTTTCTTTCAGTTTCCTTCCCGTAGATGTTGCAAATTTTCCAGTGCAGATATTAGCCCACTCTGTCATGCCGGGTTTTATATTCAGTAGGTGCCAATATCGTGCTACCTGATACAAGATGATCAATGGTTTCTGGATATTTATCACAGAATCAGCATTTTCGGCTAACACAGTATTTTAGTATATTTGCTTGATAATTTCTAGTTAACAAGCATTGGTCCTGTGCAGCAAGGATAAAACCTTCAGTTCCAGCTTTCAACACTGCACTAAGTAGCCACTGATGGGTACGGGTTTTGTCTACGTCTGCTTGTTTGGTACGGGCAGAGTATTGGCCATGAAGCGGTTTATCATGCCATTATTTCTGTATCTGGTCGGTTGCATCTGTCTTTGCTTTCTTTTTTAAAGTATTTTGCAGCTTCAGCCGGCGCCCATTTGAAACTTCATTTTGAATGTGTTGGCTTCCTTTATTACGGAGTAAAGACGCTTAATATTTTCATGTTCCTTGACACATACTATCACCCAGTCTTCTGTAGTTTCCAAGTATCTTTGGAGGCCAATTGTTCTAGTTTTGTAGGACAGTTCTAGTTGAACTAATCCTCTGCCTCCTTCGGCTCTGGGCACATACAGGCGACCAACATCAGCTTTGGGATGATGCATGCGGTAGCAAGTGAGGAGCTTTCTTGTTTTGGCGTCCATTCGCTTAATTTCAGCTATGGTCCAGTTAAGGACATTAAATCTGTATTGCGCCACAGGGTCAGCCAAGGTGTTTATGGCTGATATTCTGTTTTCTGAGGTTAGCTCGGTATTTAGTACCAGTCTTACACGCCTGTAGTACTCCTTTCTTACTTTCTCCTTCATTTGGGGATGTTGTATGCCATCTCCTTCGCCAATTCCTAGATACTTATAAGCTTCATCATGCTCCAGTTCCCTAATCTTTGTGACAAAATCTAAATCTATTAAGGGTGCTTCTGTAATTCTACCTTTCTTGAATATTACTTTTGCACATTTATTTGATCCGAAGTTCATACCTATGTTGTCACTGAAGTATTTTACAATATTGAGGCCCTTCAACTCATTGTCGTGTTGTTTGGCAAAGAGTTTGAGATCATCCATGAAGAGTAGGTGATTGAATATTTTCTTATTTATTTTGTAACCATAGCTACTGTTGTTCAGTTCATGTGTAAGGGGGATTAAGGACAAACAAAACGGAAGGGGAACAGAGAGTCTCCTTGAAAGATTCCACGTCGGATATTTAAACGGTTGGATATGGCAGTGCCTCTGGTATGACTAAGGTATAGTTTGGTGTTCCACATTCCCATGCTGTGCTTAAGGAAATTTAATACCACAGGGTGACTTTGTACAAATCCAAAGTCTTAAGGATCCAAGAATGTGGAACACTATCAAAGGCTTTACGATAATCAATCCACGATGCGCTAAGATTTCTACGTCTTCTGCAATTTTCCAGGTTCATTTTATTTATCAGTAGTTGATCTTTGCAGCCATATGAACCCCTCCTGCATCCCTTCTGTTCCAGCGGAAGAATGCTGTTTGTTTCGAAAAAGGAGTAAGCACGGTTCGTCAGAACAGACGTGATCAACATATACGTTGTGGAGAGACATGTTATCGGTCGATAATTTTTCGGGTAGTCTTTTTCATTTGTTTTTGGTATGACGTATGTAATAGTTTCAGTCATCCATTCCGGGATTTTATTGGCATTATTTACAAGCGTTGATAATGTTTTCGCAAGGATTTTGTGGATAGGTGATAGATGATAAAGCCTGAAATTGGGAACCTTGTCATTTCCTGGGGATTTCCATTTTTGGGATTTCGTTAGAGCTTGCCTAACATCATCTGTGGATATATTTTCCCATTCTTGCAGAGGTGTATCCAGTATTCCTTCTTCTTCACGTCGGATCCATTATGCATTTGGGTTATATTCCTTCAGGCTGCTCCAAATATTTTCGCAAAATGCCTGTACATTATCAATCGATGGTGGCCTTTCAACATGTATAGGTGTTTTTTCTAATTTCCCTGTAAAATTTCTTAAGGTGCGTTTGGAATATTTGATTCTTGCGATAGAACCTACAACGTTTTTCGTATCGACTTGTTCTCTGTGCCTTTAGCTTGATATTTTTGCACTTGCGCGTGGAAATATTAGGGTTTCTGGTAAGCTCATCTAATATAGAAAGCTCACACCTGATTTGTTTTATTTCTCGTAACAGTTTTGCTTTCCAAACTGGCTCTCTATGTCTGTTAACTTTATTTATTGTCTTGATCCCAAGCTTCCGAGTCGCTGCTAAAGCTGTTGCGTATATGACGTTGTTAACTTCTGTGATGTTTCCCGGTGGTTTATCTGTTAACAGTGTTTCCAGAGCAGCGTTGTATATTTTCACAATGTGCTTGTTGGAATTCGTCATATGGATTTTGGGGAGCTGGTCTCTTTCTGACAATTGTATGAAAGTTACTCTGCTGAGTTTTTGGATGACGTGGTTTTTCGCTTCGGTGATTTCAGATTTGTGATTTTCAAGGAATTCTAACTTAATGTACCTGGGGTCATCTTCAGTGACATTGTCTGGAGAACTGCAGGTTGTGTTTAAGATAGAGTCTTTGATTTTATTTTCTGGGAGTTTATTTCGTATTTCATTTGTTTTAGTTTTTACCTCATCCTCTGTCACATTACTTATTTCTACATTCATCTCATTACAGTTTGAGTGATGGGTCATAGTATTTTGTCTTATATCTAATTTTATCCTATGTATGTCTGTCTGTTGTTTCGTATAATGTCTCTACAGACATTAGCAAGCATGTTTGGATTGAGGTTAGGTCTTATATCATTTCCCACCATACTTCTCCATATTTGGTATGTTTGATTGGTGATGTTCTTTGCTGGTTTTTCGAGTGCAGTGAAGAACGATGTCATGACTTGTCGATACTCTTCGCATGTCCATTTCGTTCGTTTTCTTTTTATTAGTTGATTTGGTATTGAGTCACTTGGTCCAAGGTTGGCAATAATCCGGTTTTGGTGACCTAGTGTCTCTTCGTTTGTGGAAGAGTTTGTTGCAGTGACAGATTTTTCGTCCTCAGAATGGTTCCTCTCTGAGGGACGCTGTCCTTGGTGACCCGGGTGACGACCGACTCGATATGAAATTTTATTCGTATTCATTGAAATTTGCGTTTTAACTTTGACCGCCAAGGGGTAATTATGTTCAAGTTACCAGCTTTAAGACGACTCTGGAAGAAGGCCCAAAAGCACGCCCAACATGATATACCGGAGGTTGAATAGTTCATAAAAGTGTATTGTGTTCAGTGGGGTAGACTATACTAAGTTTTAACTTAGTAAAAGTTGGTGTGACAACTATCAGATTTTAGTATATAGATTTATTAAAAAAAGGGAAGAAAAGGGGAAGAGAAAAGGGAAATACAAATGAAAGAATTAAAGTTAAATTGAGTCAAAGGGATTTAGAATCGTAGTACAGAAGAGGTACAGGGAAAGAATAATTGAAAAATGGTACAACATTTACCATTTCTTACATGTTCGGGGCACGGCTCAAGTGATTTCCACAAATGTTCAACGGCAGACACTTATCAAATTTTATGGGCTAGGCTGGAACTTCTACTACAGTTTGGCAGGGGCCTATCAAAGAATTATTATTATAATTATAATTATTATTATTATTTAATTATTATTATTATTATTATTATTATTATTATTATAATTATTGTTATTATAATGGTATGATGACGCTTTCCACTGCAAAAAAAAATTGGCTGTGGGCTGTATTTGTCAGAATAATTTTTTGTATCTCTTTGAGGCATGGACTTCCAGGGATCCCTTCAATTAGTCTACTGGAATCTTTTCCAACCAATCCTAAGGATCCAATATTATTATTATTATTATTATTATTATTATTATTATTATTATTATTATTATTATTATATTCTCCCAGTGTGCAAGCAAAGCCATAGACAGTAGTCTTGTATAAGTGGTGTCAATCATTGTTGCAGTTTTGGGGATTTTGCAGTAAGTTATTCCGTTCAGTTTGTCAGTTTTTGTTTTATCTGTATCGATGTGTTAGTTTTCCCATGATTTTTCTGTCTGCTTTCTGGATACTCTGCAACTGCTATTTCTAAACGAATATTAAAAAAAAGAATTGTTAAGTCTTTAACCAAACTTACATATATTTGTGAGCGTATCTATGTGTGTGTAGATAGATAGATTTAAAGAGGTCTTGTTAGATTTATCCGACAAGTTGTGTCTGCTGAAGATTTTACTGCGTTTTTATCATTTTACAATAAAGATTTTTATCCAAACACAAAACACATGAATTCTGAAAATAGTATTGACTCTCAAAACTACCAAAAATACATGAATTTCCGTAAGTTTATCCACAATTCTGATTTGCATGTATATCTTTTATACATATATATATATATATGTTTATATTTATGTTTATCGTTGCTTGGAAATCATTCATATAAACAAAAACAGACTATCATCAATTTCTTGTTTGTGTATTGCTTAATATATTGTGTAATTGTCATCTTTGATAATGGCTTATGTAAGCCGAAAGCTAAGATTGGATTAAAAATATGTATCAATATTGTGATTTTCTTTCATTGTTTAATGATAATGTTATTAAGCTTATCAGACGATATGAAAAGAACTTACATAAAATATATAGACAACACTTATCTATATTATTTAATGAAACATGTATGAATATATATATATATATATATATATATATATATATATATATACATATATATATATATATATATCTGTTCGTGTGTGTTTGCTGACGATCCGTTTAGGTGAAACCGTGGTAGGTTTGTCTGGCTCTCTAGGTCCAACTATATATATATATATATATATATATATATATATATATATATATATATATATATATATATAATAAAAAGTCTTAAACACTAATATTCCATGGTCATCATTTATTCCATTGGAATCGTAAATACGATCCAATTCATCAGACCTACAAATAAAACAACTCCGGGAATAAAAATATAGTAAAGGTAACATATCCCTTGATATATATTAGAAGTGGATATTAGTAAGATAAATTATTAAATCTGATCCACAAAAATAGTTTAATGTAGTTATTATTACAGAGCTATTCCACATATGAGGTGATTTTGCATTTAATTTTTTTTATTAATACACATACTCACACACATATACACACAGACACACAGACAGACACACACACACACACACACACACACACATATATATATATATATATATATATATATATATATATATATATGTGTATATATATATTGATGCATGTTTCATTAAATAATATAGACAAGTTTTCTCTGTTTATTTTAAGTAAATTTCGTTCATATTGTCTGATAAGCTTAGTAACATTATCATTGAAAGATGAAAGAAAAACACCATATTGATACATTTTTTTAAACCCTATCTAAGCTTTAGGCTTACATAAGCCATTATCAAAGATGACAATTACATTTCAATATATAAAGCAATACACGGACAAAACAATAATGATAGTCTGTTTTTGTTAACATGTAAGATTTCCGATCAACGACAAACTCGTGTATGCGAGACGCGGAAGCCAAAATCGCACCCACCTCGTGACGTCACACATGACCACGCGAGAGTGAAAACGAGAAGTATGAAGTATGGGAAGCTGTTGGTATAAACCAATGCCTTCTGTTATCAATTATAGGCATTTAAGAATATTTGTGGAGATGTCATAGTTTATTTTGTTCGGGTTAGGTTTCAACTGTTTTATGTATATAACTTCAAGAATTTTTAATTTTTGTTTATTGTTTTCATGTTTAAGTATAGTTGTGATTTCAACAAGGATTTTCTGGAATTGTGTATGCCTCCAGGCATGTTGTTTTAAATATATATATATATATATATATATATATATATATATATATATATATATATATATATATATATATAAAGATATTTTTATGTTTAACATTTTTATAGATACAAGTATTTAAGTAAATGCTCTGTTTATAATAAACAGTATTAAATAACATTTACCGGCCTGAATGTCCGAGAAATTTTCATAGAAAATATTCGTCCTCCGACAGGATTCAAACCTGTATCCTATACGGAACCGCCATATAGCCTGACGTGCCTTAACCGTATAGGATACAGCTTCGATCCTAGCTAAAGGCAAAACGGACGTCTAGCCATACTGATGAGCTGTGATACAGCGAAACAGTCTGTCTGTGGATGACAATATGTATGCTCCTGAAAAATTCATTTCGTTTGAGCTCTCTGGGGAAGGAAGTCTGGGTTTGTAAACAGTGACTATTACGGCTAATAATGCAAGACTCTTCGGTAAAACGAATTGAAACCTCTCAGTCACTGTGCGTTTATCTAAAAATAAATACGCTTAAATTCACCTTCATCCCTGTGCCGACGGCTTAGTGGTAGAATCTCCGACTGATGCCAATTCAGCCGGGTTTCGTTCCTAGCTAAAGGCAAAATGGACGTCTCGCCACACTGATGAGCTGTGATACAGCGAAACAGTCTGTCTGTGGATGACAATATATATAGATAGATAGGTATACCAATTACGTGAACGCACGTATTTATGAGTCTATGTATGTATATACTTGCGTGCACATGAACGTGGCAATGCAGTAAGTTGAAGTCAACATTTTAAATGTGAACTGGCTGTATTTTGTTTTAAATCTTTTTTAACTGGGTTTTATTCCTTTTAGAATTTTATTAGCTTTCCTTATTTTATATCCTTGTTAATATTATTTTAACTGTAAGTGTTTTACCACTTAAAAATTAAGGATAGGTTTTTATAAATTGTATGTAAATGCGAGTGATTTTTTTTAACGTTTTAAGATCCTTTTATGCGTACTGATCAAACAAATCTTCATTTTAAAAGTAAGAAGAGATGGTCGTCTTCTGTAAAGAAGTGACAACCATCATGTACATCATAAATAGCAGTAAACCCATCCATAACTGCCTGTTTACTTGTTTCTCATGCCCGTTCGAACGAACAGAATATTATCTATTGCATATAAAACGCGCTGTTTTCATGTAATTGCTTATTTGTAAGTGGGTGGATGTTTGCCTGAATGAAAGGCCATCGAATAACCAACGAATCCATTCAACCAGCTAATCGCTAAATAAATACACACGCATGCGGATATATCATTTGATCTCCCTACGCTTTTATAAATGCTTCTGTATGTAAGAATCAAAGCGAGACTGAACCATGAGTTCACTAATATTTGGGTCTATCGTCTTTTCAGTTCAAAGGATCAAGTTTGGATGGGAGCGAAGTCTGCCATATTCAAGCACGATTATAAGAGGAATTAGCAGACTTTCTTGCACACATACAAACAAACATTCATACATATATACATATATATATTGATAGAGGTGCAACCATTTTCAGAGACTATTGCTTGCTTTGGAATATTAATCGATGTGTTTTAGCAGATAATATGATGTAGCTATCGTAGGATGACCATATTTTTATTCATTTTTGAACTACACTACTAAAAAATATAAAGCTGTAAGTAAATTAGTAAATATTGTCGTCATCTCACCTTCTGACAAACTGGAAGCATAGTCACTGTAAACATTAATATATACCACGAAAAAATGAAAGTAAAAAACAAATCTAACAATAGGATATTAAAATATTTATAAAGGTCTATAAAAATAATTAAACTTATAGTGAGGCCAGGTTTCAATACCCGTTTTAAGTAATGTACATCTCTTGTTGGGATCTTTCGATATCTATATTTGCCAAATTTGTTTTACTTAGTCCTTCGTGACCGAAACATTAAAGATAAACATGATCTATAGGCGTTAATTTCATTATTTGTAAACAAAAATAAACAATATCTGTATATATTTCTGAGGAGGTATTATGTACATTATTTACATTATTCGGACTATTGTCCTGATCTTTGTCGCCATATTTATTAGAACGTTTCGGCCTTTCAGTATCTTTCTATATATCTGAGATGAGGTATTATGTACACTATTTACATTATTCGGACTATTGTCATCATCTTTGTCGCCATATTTATTACAACGTTTCGGCCCTTCCGTATCTGTCTATATTTCTGAGATGAGGTATTATGTACACTATTTACATTATTCGGACTATTGTCTTCATCATTGTCGCCATATTTATTACAACGTTGTACGCTTCGGCCTTCTTCAGGTGGTTGGAATGTCGAACTGAACCCATTATTTCGTTCACTGGGGTAGACTGTTCTAGTTCCAAGTGCCATGTTTAATGGATGTCAGTTATCAGTTATCACCTGTTAATATCCCTCTCCAAGTTCAACTCCTACCATCCATACAGCGTAAAGAAAGGGATCGTCCGCTGCTTGCAACACCGAGCAAAAGTGGCGACGCAGAGACATTAGATAAAGAATTGGTCTGTATAAGTAGTAGCCTACAACGTAACAACCACTCTGGGTACATGGCAGCAGCCCCCAAAAAACTGGGATAGGCGGGTATAAGAGGAGGACAACAACACTCAGAAAACAGTCTGCCTGCCTTATATGAAGGGGTTATCAACGAAAATACAAAGGATCTGCGGTTCATATAACATCAGGACAACCTTCAAAAGCTTGACGACACTTCGCAGATATCTCTCCCGATTAAGACCCCCCCCCCAATAGAGGAGAACATTACTAAAGACTGTGTGTACGCCATCCCGTGCAGCTGCGGAATGAAATATAAAGGGGAGACAGGCCGCCCCTTTAAGGTAAGCCTTCAAGAACACCTGAAATCTGTAACACGAGGGGAAGTGGAAAAATCAGGCGTGGCTGACCACATATGGAGAGAAACCACATATGGGATCAGGTTGAGATCATAGACAAAGAACACCATTGGAAAATTCGTAAACTTAAGGAATCAGCACATATGCTAGCCCGCAAAAATCTCTTGTCCGACCAAGCATAGAAATGAATACAATATGGGAACTAGTAATAAGGAGTGCCAAAGAAAAGCGATAACAACAACGAAAATTGCAATATGAGTTGTGGTAAAAACATGAATGATAACAGCAAAATTGCAATAATGGTAAAAAATATCTGCTGAAGACATTAGGTTTATAATACCCAGAATTTCATACAGAGATGTCCTCAAGGACATATGGCACAGTGGATAAAGGCGTTAGTTAGATCCAGTGACAGGGCCCAAAGAGTGTGAGTTCAATACCGGTTAAGGCAGTGCAGAACTTGGAGAGGTGAATTAACAAGATTAACTGATAAATGACATGCATTAAGAAACATGGCACGTGGAACTAGAACAGTCTACCCCAGTTAGCGAAAGAAAGGGTTAAGTCCGATATTCCAACCACCTGAAGAAGGCGGAGCGTATAATAGCCGAAACGTTGTAATATATATGGCGACAAAGATGAGGACAATAGTCCAAATAATTTAAATAATAAAAATAAACAAAACTGTAAAGACACGTATGACTAAAATGTGGTTTACCAGAAAAAGAGAATGCCGTTTCTTTAATAAGATTTTCGATGATCTAGGATGATAGGCGTTAATTTAATTATTTTTTAAAATTTAAATTAATAATTAAAAAACATAAAGCAGGAATGTCTATTCCAACAAGTGTAACCACTCAAATAACCTTTATAGGGAGTTTAAATAAATTTAGAATTAAAAAAAATCATCTATTAATTGCTTTAAAATTTTATATTCTTAAGATCCGGGTCGGCAAACAATGTCAGTCGATAGACTATGAAATGTCTGGAAAAGAGTAATTCTGCCTTGCCTTACTTTAAGGACCTATTTTTAGAGGAAATGGAAATAAAATGGAAATATATATATACTTAACACCAGAAAGAAACATTGGAAATTTCAATGGCGCATAATGAGGAAGGAAGGTTCGAAAAATCCGATACTCACAAGACAGAATGAAGGCAAGAGGACAACAACACACAGCATACTTAGTAAATAGATGTCGGAACAGGTTTTACGAGAAATAGGAGAAAGACAATATTTATTATGACATTTTGTGGTAATAATAAGTACATTGAGTGATTCAAGAGACTGAGATAGATAGATAGATAGATAGATAGATAGATAGATAGATAGATAGATAGATAGATAGATAGATAGATAGAAGCATATATGTGAAGGTCAACGCAGATGGTTATGGGGATGAGATAGATAGATAGATAGATAGATAGATAGATAGATAGATAGATAGATATGAATAAGCTGTTATAGATAGATAGATAGATAGATAGATAGATAGATAGATAGATAGATAGATAGATAGATAGATAGATAGATAGAAGCATATATGAGGTCAACGCAGATGGTTATGGAGATGAGATAGATAGATAGATAGATAGATAGATAGATAGATAGATAGATAGATAGATAGATAGAAGCATATATGAGGTCAACGTAGATGGTTATGGGGTGAGATAGATAGATAGATAGATAGATAGATAGATAGATAGATAGATAGATAGATATGAATAAGCTGTTATAGATAGATAGATAGATAGATAGATAGATAGATAGATAGATAGATAGATAGATAGATAGAAGCATATATGAGGTCAACGCAGATGGTTATGGAGATGAGATAGATAGATAGATAGATAGATAGATAGATAGATAGATAGATAGATAGATAGATAGATAGATAGATAGAAGCATATATGAGGTCAACGTAGATGGTTATGGGGTGAGATAGATAGATAGATAGATAGATAGATAGATAGATAGATAGATAGATAGAAGCATATATTAGGTCAACGCAGATGGTTATGGAGATGAGATAGATAGATAGATAGATAGATAGATAGATAGATAGATAGATAGATAGATAGAAGTATATATGGGAAGATTAACGCAGTTGGTTATTGGGGATGAGATAGATCGATAGATAGATATTAAATGACATGGTTAGATAAATAGATATAATATAAATAAAAGGCAGATGTAGATGAAATATCAGAAATAGAGGCCGTCATTCAGGAGTAAAATAGAGCTTGTTTATTTCACATAGTATCATTGATGCTTCAAATTGCACATCCTCGGGCAGAAATTTGAGGGTTTATAAAAATTACTACCGCAACAAAGTAAACAAAATGCAATTTCTATATTGAAATTGACTTAATTTCCCTCATCTGAAAACGAACAAATAACTTTCTTATGACAATTATTCGAAAGTGCAAGCTATATGCAAATGATACTTTCAAATTGTGCATTAAATCGAATTATGCAGATGAGAAGACGGAATAATAAGGAGTAAAAAAGCGATAAAAAAGAAGCAATCAAGTGAACTTGATATGAAAATAATGAAAGTGTATCTGTGTGTGTACGTGTGTGCCGTGTGGTTTTGCTATCGAAACTAATTTTAAAAAAAACAGACATTAAGAAGGAAATAAAAAAGCTATTCCTGTCAATGGAGAAAACCAAAACTGTAATACACACCATTAATTAGTCACGTCACGAGCCCCATAACCATCTAGTGTGGTAAAAGTATAACCTGTAGCTTTGTGGCCGTGATGTGTCGAAAGCGAGGTATCCTAGAGGAACTCATCCTCTTCAGGCTGAGGTTGAGTTCAGAGTTTTCCTTATCTTATACTAGTTATCACCTCAAAGCAAATAAGCTCCGACAGCTCCACTGTTTAATCCATATTTGGGGAGAGAGGTCCATACCATTCCCAATGGCATTTGTGCAAAAGTGAACGCAACTCTTTCTGCTGGATTTCGAACTCGGCCCCTCGATGTCTCATTCCGGGACACTAAGCCTTGCAGTGATTGGTAGTAAACTAATGTCATGGGTCATTACAATTGCAGAGAATTCCTCATTGAACGGCTGATATGTGCTTTCTTGAGTCATATTAATCGAAACTTTATAACTACTCTGCTTTTTACTACAGTAAAGAGGCGATCCTCATTGGGTACCCCGCATTTTCTCTCGACTAATCGTAACTTCTACTCCAATAACTTCATGTCTCGCACATCTCGCCTGTGGAACTCCCATCCTTATTCCTGCTTCCCTGACAAATACAAGCTCCAACTATTTAAGTGTAACGTCAATCGACATCTCCAGCTGCCTTGATCTATCCTCTTCTCTTCTCCACATCCTTTCACCTTTCATTCCTATCTGCTCTCGCTCCAAATCTTCTGTAACCCCCTAGCCTTGATCGATCCACTATCCTTCTCCACATCCTCTCCTTTACCGCTCGTATCTGCTCTTCCTCCAAACCTTCTGTAACCCCCTGCGTACTAGTGGCTTCCAGCCTTGCTTGGGGAGATATGCTTTAAAAAAAAAAAAAAACTACTAACGGACTTCTCATTCTGAAAAAATAGTTATCAAGTTCATCTCACAGTTTATCATTATTATTATTATTATTATTATTATTATTATTATTATTATTATTATATTTCGATTTCTACTATGGTTACACTACCTACCAAGTCTCCGGGAAGACCTAAGGAACGTAATAGTGTGTTATGGATATATTTCACTTTTGTTTTTCTTACTCCCATAACATCACTAGTGTTACATGGACAAAGTTCTTCTTAGTTTGGGGGTTGTAATTATCATGATGATTTTTATATTTCTCTTAAGCTAGGATTTCAGGGATTTTTTTCAATCTATTGTTGTGTTCCTTTTTTATCATTCCAAGCGCTTCTACTATGACTGGTACTATTCTTGTTTTCAATTTCCACATCTTTTTCTATTTCGATTTCCAGGTCTTTATACTTCGATAATTTTTCAACTTGCTTGGTTATAACAGTTCACTGGGAAAGCCATGTCAATTAATAAGCAATTTTTTCTTTTCGGTTTTCGACGATTATTTCCGGCCTATTTGCTTCAATCTTCCTGTCTGTAAAGATGGTGTAATCCCAAAGAATTGTGATGTCTTCTATTTCTGTAACCGGTGCTAGGCGATGTTCATGCCAGTCTTTGTTAACATCTTTTCCAAAGTGTTTGCACATTTCCAAGTGTAAGTAGTGCCCCACTCTATCATGACGATTTTTATATTCATTTGGCGCAAGTACAGAACATCCTGAGATTAGATGCTCTATGTTTTTTTTATATTTGTCACAGAACCTGAATTTTGGGTCCCCTATGCTGTATGATATTTGTCTGAAAGATCCTAAGGAAAAGACTCTGGTTTTTCGCTGCATGAACAAAGCCTTCCGTTTCAACCTTTAATCCAGATGATCGTAACCATCGATGAGTGTTAACTTTATCAACATCGGCTTTATTAACCCATTCTGGATACTATCCATGCCGAGGTTTGTCTTGCCAGTAGTTTCATCTGTTCAAGAGATTTATCCCCGGATATCTTTTTCATAGTTTTTGCTGCAATGGTTGGGTCTTAGTTTTCTATTTTGCTTTTCTACAGACTCTACCAAATGTAAATCTCATTTGTATTTGCAGCCTTCTTTCATGATTGAATATTTTTTCTTTCGGTTTTCCGGTTGTTTGACTAATTGTGTCAGCCAGTCCTTTGTTGTTTCCATGTATGTTAGTAAGCCAGTAGTTTTATCTTGTACTAGCAGCATGGCTCGGCGTTGCCCGTGCTTGATTCAAAAATCGTACGACTCATACAGCAATCGCTATCACTTGACTTAAAATATTTTTGCCCTTCCTTGCCTTTAAAGGAGTGCCCTTTGCCGTGCTGATGTTGCTACATGCCTTACTTCTTGCCTATCTCACATTGCGAATTTTTTCTAAGCTCTATACTAAACATTAAATCTGTTACGAAAAAAGAACTAAAAAAAATGAACACAAAACGATCAGCTTTAAAAAAGGACTCATAACTGGAAAAAACGAATAAAAAAAGAATGTTAACAACAAATACCTTTTCACACCCAACCAAGTTCTGCGGAATCAGAATCAACGTTGATTTTAAGCAATCGAATGAGCCAGTTGGAGTAAAGTGCCGTGCAGATTAAAATTTTTCCTACTTGTGACGAATGCAGCTATCGATTTTTTTGCATGCGAGCATGCTAGTTAACATTCGTGTCAGTCAGCTGTTGGTTCTCACGCTGGTCAATAGAATCTTCCTGCCTATTTGTGGCAGCCAGCTATAGGCTCTCATTATGGCCAGTAGAAAATGGCCGCAAACGACATGAAAACTGCCGTAGAACCATGAAATAATTTCCACTATCGATGGGAGTTGGGAAATGCGAAGTCGGTCTTGGAGTTTTATCTACCTTGGAGCATGTGCATGTACATTTTGGTGCATATCGGTCGAAAATTGCGGCCGTGCATTCGTTACACACACACACATCCTTCCTTTTATAGATAGAGATGACAAATCTAGCTGAATAAGACCTCTTCCGCCATCTTTACGGAGAATGTAAATACGGTCTTTGGATGATGGATGATACTTAGAAAGAAGCTTTGTCTTAGAATCCATTCGTCTGATGCCATTTTGAATTAGTTCAAGATGTTAAAACTATATTGAATCACTGGGATGGCACGGCTATTAATGACCATAATTACGTTCTGAGAATTCAATTCAGTTCTTAATAGCAGTCACGCCCTTCTATAGCACACCTTTCTTACTATTTCTTTCAATTTTTATGATGAATTCTTTCGTCATCATCTACACCGCGGTACTTATGAGCTTCTCCTTGCTCTAAATATTTGATTTTTAGCCCAGGTTAATAGAAGAGTTTTGTTGTATTGATCTTCGTAAAATTGTGGTTTCCATTCCAATTTCATCACTGAAACATTTTAGTGTTTTCAGGATACCTTCCAGTTCACTGTCATTCCTAGTATACAACTTTAAGTCATCCATCAATTGATGGCTTATTTTCTTTTGGTATATCTTATAGCCATATTCCGTTCTGTTAAGTTTGTTGGTTAATGCTATTATTATTATTATTATTGTCATTATTATTATTATTATTATTATTATTATTATTATTATTATTATATCCTTTCATTTCTGTTGTATACACATTTCCTTCCGGGTCCCAACAAGAGACCTAAGGTCAGAAATGGATTCATGATGTTTTCCATTGATCATTTCTTTGAAAAAAAGATAAGATCACACACATTTTACAAAGATAAAGCTCTTCGTAATGTGTGAGTTGTACTTGTCAGTACATTTTTTGTATACATTTAAGGCGTGGGCTACCAGGAATCTCTTCACTTAATCTATCGGAACATTTCCCAATCAATCCGAGTGCTCCTACTACAACTAGAATTATTGATATCCTCATATGCCACACTTTGTCCTAGATTTCCACGTCAAGATCCTTGTATTTTGATAGTCTTGCGAATATATTATTATTATTATTATTATTATTATTATTATTATTATTATTATTATTATAGCTACTACTACTACTACTACTACTACTACTACTACTATAGGGATGTTGATTCTCACTGGGGACTGGCCGTTGCAATTGTGTAGGCGTGTGCCAGGAAATCTCAAGTTCGTAGTTAATTAATGATTAGGTGACTTAACCCTAGAACACTAACCATGGGTATATAGTACCCAGGACAAATTTTCCTATTTTTAATTACAATTTTCAGTACCTGATTTTCTTACCTAAACAATCTGCTTTTCAGTTCCTATTAATGTTACTTCAAAGTACATAGTTTGAAGTTCCTGCATGTAATCTATTTCAAATAAAGATTTATATTCAATATGTTTTTGATATTTTCAAAATCGGGTATGATATACCCATGGTTAGCAGTGGTGTAACTTTAATTGATGGTTAGTTTTCTAGAGTTAATTTAACACTTCGAACAAAGGACAAGGATTTGTGAGGAGCCATGATCGCCTACGTCCTGAGGAGTGATACGGCATATAAAAAAGAAGGGTGATTTAATGTCAGATATATCTGACAGCACAAAAATCACTATTAATTGATATAATATTAAGTAGACAGGGTTATTTAGGCATAGTTTCCGTTTATACTTGATCCAAATGGTAAATATCGTTCTGGTCTAGAGTTGAGTCAAAAAATAGACACAGGTCCGTTTTATACTTGAGCCGAGAAGTAAACATAGGTTCAGTTAATGCTTTTGTTTTAGTCGATTTAATTCTAAACAAGACAGTAAATCAACTAAGACACAAGGGGTTACTGTGTGTGAAATAATTAGAAGAGAAACATTACTAATGAATGGAAAGAGAAAAGAGTAATCAGGGGGACAGTAGATAGCGATTTAAATAGCATTTAAATTTTTGAAGATCAAAGTTGTCTGGAAAGTATGGAGCTGGAAGTAGGAAGTGCAAGAAAAGAAACTGTTAGCATAGAATTTAGAGTCAGTTGAGGTCCGTCTGTATGAAAAAAGGGCCATGACTCAATTCACTCCGCTACTCAGAGGACTGATATTATGTAACGGTTCATTACGGCCGCAAGTACAGTTCGGTTTGTTTTGTTTCAAGTCATATCAACCTCAATGGGTCATTTAATGCCGACAACTTTTTTTTTCCTGGTAATATTTTTGTTTTGTCAAAAATCTATTTCTGTTAATATTTTTTTCATAAAAAATATATAGCTGGTAATATTATTATTTCAAAAACGTATAGCTGGCAACACTATTCTTTCAATAACGTATAGCTGGTAATATTTTTTTCAGAAACGTACAGCTAGCAACATTATTTTTCAAAAACGTATTATCAGAGCCTTGCTGTGGGACGTAGTTTATCGTCTTATCCAGGACGACGCAAGTACATATAAACAATTATTTAAGATACCAGATTAAGAAAGAAGTGTTTTTACATCGTTTGTCTGCATAGACATTTACTAATCTTAATCCGGTACAAATCCGTATGAATGCCGGAAGTCAAGAAGAAGTGAATGCTTGGCATAAACACGTCAACTATTACTTCGCAGGTGACGTCCTAAATATAAAGACTGTTCCAATAACTTGGATCGATTTTAAATGTGAATTAAGTTTAAGCGTCTAATGATTTTTTTTTTCAGTTTTAACGCATGTCATCCATCATCATGTGGTGAATATAATCAATGCTTTCCTCGGTGGTGGCAGTCACAGGAAGTAGAGACGTTCAGTCATCTTCAAGGTTAAATTCATCCGCTCATTTTTGAACTGTTGATAAAGCTGGAGTATCATCCCCTAATGTTGCAACCATGTCAGTATGAATGCCCTTGATAGCTAAACTGCTTTTCTGTTGCTACTTGATAACACCACGATGCCAAATGGTGTCTATTTACAAGAGAAGTCGCTTTTTGTCATTTTGAAATCTTTTAACAGTCAGATGACAGTTTAACTGAAAAACAAAACAATGCACTAGTTAAAAAGAAAAGCTGAAATTAGTGCATGCCAAAATTCACAGTTCTAGCATCACTCCTCCTTCATAGTCGGTAAATGCAATGAGTGAATTGGCGCCTTTTTATAGTTTTAATTTAGCGCATGTGCATTGTTTGCTTTTGGTTTTGTCGAGTGAACAGTATAGTAGGGTCAGTTTGGCTCCGTCAGTGAGAAAAAAGCACCATGACTTGAAAGTAGAAACAGCATACTGTACTGCTTGGCATTCGCGTCGGAAGATCCAATACATACATTTCAGAGTGTTTGAGTGTCAATCTGAGGATAGTGTAGAGGATTGGGAAATATTTGGGTGAGTCTAATGGTGATTAAGAAGGCATGGCATCTCGGTAAACTCGCTCTGATCGTTCTGATGAGAAAAGAACTCTCGAATTTGTTAGTGTGATACTCAGACTCAACACAGAGGCCTACATTAAGTGCCTTGAGGAGGAAGTACTGCCCTGGGTCAAGAGTGTGGCCGATGGAAGGCACTAAGGGTCTGGCACACTAGCAGGAGAACCATGTCACAGATAATTTTCTGTGACCACATCAGCCCCTTAAATCTGGCCACCTAACCCCAGACTGCAAACTCTTTGATTGTTGAGTTGGGCGCGGCTGAGCGAGATCTCAACAGAACTCCATGTGACACCAAACATGAACTGAAGGCACGGATTATGACAGCATTCACCATCGTGAACAAGGATATCATCCAAAAGAGTTGCATGAGATTCCGAAGTCATCTGGAGGCCGTGGTTGAATCCAATGGGGATTTTATTGAATAAATTTACTCTTTAGTATTTCAAGATATGTTTTGTATAATTTTGGTAAATATATCTGTTAAAATGAGATGTCAGTGTTATTTTCATTTTTTGCGTAATTTAGACGACAATTTATCAATCGCGCCCAGTATATTAGGTGTGTGCAAACATTTTTTTAAGTAGAACATCAATTCACATTTGACTTCTGTTTTCTTTATCGTGAAAAAGAATCTTTTGTATACATCTAATAAATAGATAGATATGATCAACTCCAATATACACACACACATATATATATATATATATATATATATATATATATATATATATATATATATATATATATAAGGGTTGGACAAAATAATTGAAACACTTGTTAAATTTAAAGAAAATTTATTTGATATGGAGGTGGTCCTCCTTTAGCCTCACATACAGCGTTAATACGTCTAGGAATGGAATCATACAGCTTCCTGACTTCATCCAGAGGAATTCTCAGCCATTCTTCCATTAACACCTGCTCCAGTTCTATAGGACACGACGGTGGAGGATAGCTGCTCCTAACTTGTCGCTCCAAAATGCATCACAAATGATCAATAATATTGATATCTGGAGATTGGGGAGGCCACTCCATATGTTTTAGCTCACTTTCATGCTCTTCATACCACTTCTTAACCACTTGAGCGGTATGTATTAGAACATTATCGTCTTGGAAGATGCAGTCACCATCAGGGAAAAAAGTCTGGGCCATTGGATGAATATGATCTCCTTAAATGTTCAGGTAATCTTTGCTGTTGATTCTACCATGTAAGGCAACTATTGAACCGAGGCATTTCCATGATATAGCGGCCCAAACTATCACTGATCCACCTCCATGCTTCACTGATGGAAGACGGTAGTCAGTGTTGTAAGCTTCTTTGGGCTGCCTCCACACATAAGCTCGCCCTGAAGTTGGGAAAAGAGAAAAACTAGACTCGTCTGAGAATATGACTTGCTTCCATTGGTTTACAGACCAGGCAATCTGATCTTTGCACCACTCCTTATGGAGCTTACGACGAACAGTTTTAGTAGAAACTGGACTATTCAGATGATTATTCAAATCAGCAGTCACTTTGGCTGCAGTAGTCCGATGATTTTTTGACATATTGCGTTTCAATGCACGTTGGTCCCTGTCAGTAAGTTTGCAAGTCAGACCAGAATTGCTACGGTTGTTAGAGGTTTTGCCCTGTTTCTCGAATTGCGTCATAGTTCTTGATATGGTAGCTCTTGACAAACCAAACAGTTCAGTAACCTTAGTGATCGAATCAATTTGACTTTTCGAACTTGGAGAGGTCACGTATTTAGCTTAAATTTGACTAAATTCTAAAAATAAGACAAAGACATTAAATTAGATAAAATAAACGTAGTTACAATAGATATAACCTCCAATTACAAAGTTTTAATTAAAATTCTTAATATAATAGTTCTTTGAAATATAGGAGTTGAATTGGCATCTGTTCCAATTATTTTGCTCCACCCTTGTACATATATATATATATATATATATATATATATATATATATATATATATATATATATATATATATATATATATATATATATATAATGGAGAGAGATTGATAGAGAGGGAAGAGTTTCTATAGACTTTCTCCGCTAAATTATCATGTTATATCATTTGGAAAAATTTGAAGAAGTGGGATTATTCAAAAAAAAACTTTCAGCAGACTCTCGTATATACGAGGTGGTCACGTAACTAATCCGTATTTTGATTCTACCGTTCAACAGAAAATATCACGCTCATTGGTACCCTGATAACAGAGTCAGTGTTCTGATAGGCTACGTACACTCGATTCGTGTTCAATTGCTAGGTTTCGTAATGATCTTAACGATTGCAGGCAAATTTGAGCGAAGCGCTTGGAACAATTCTTGCGTAAAAGTCAGCAAATTTGGTACCGAAGCTCTCGAAATGTGTCGTCTGGCTTATAATGGATATTATTTCGGCTTCTGTGTTACACGCGAATTTCAAGGTCGGTCAAGTGTCAGTTCAAGAGTTCAGGGCGACCAATCACCAGTAAAATAACAGAAAATGTTCAAATGTGATTCGACATGTTCCTGCAAATTAAATTAAATCTGATGAGGCGCCGTGGTGATATCGTCTTTTAATGCCTTGTCACTCCACAACGTAGGGTAACATGCTGCTCGACGGTTTATTTTCGTTTATTATCCGTGAAGAGCCACAACTTCTTGGCAAAATTGAGACGACTTGTTGCCATCTTCTTTCTTTTTAAATTTCAAGTAATCCTTCTGGCTTGATTGCCACCAAGAACTAAACATTGTCATATATTCTGCCATTTTATCTATAATTGTTTTTCTTAATGATTTTTTATTTTATTTGATTGTACTTTTGATTTTGGTTTGTGTATTTTACGACTTATCAAGTATTTGAGAGTTATTTAAAATAATTTGCATTGTAAGAATAATTCGTTTTTTTTTTTTTAGTTTTTTTTTGGGGGGGGAATATTGCATTAAAAATTAAGGAAGATCTAGCAATGATTTTTCCAGATATAAATTCAAGATGGAGATGGATTCATGCATTCCCCAATGGCATTTGTTAGTAAGTGAATATATGGAACTCGAGTGGAGTTCGAACTCGGCTCTCCGATTTCTCACTCCGAGCCGCTATTTATTACACAATAATTGGTAAAAGAAAAGTAATAAACTCATGCATTGCCAAATGTCATTAATGCGAAGTGAAACATAACAGAATCGACCGGAAGTTGAACTAATCTCGAAAAATGAAATCAGATGCAGTATTAGACTGTCTTTTAAGTGTGGGATTTCCGAGGTGCCTTTAAAATACCAAATGGCGGAAATATAAGTCATTCATAGAGGAACAGAAAAGACCCGGAAGACTTTAGACGGCGATTAACAGAATGATAATAACTTTTGAGAAGGAGAAAAACAAAATTTAAATAAAGTAACAGTCAATAAAATAGTACGTGCAAAAAATGCTATCAAGAAGAAGAAAAGTCCTGAAAAACAGTGACAGAAACAAAGTAAAAATAATCCGTAAAGTCGAGCGAGAAACGGTTATAAAAACGTCTTAACTGTTTTCCCCAAAGCGTAAAATAATAACGTAAAGAAAGCATCATTAAAGCTGGTGTCTTAACATAACTATCAGTTTCATCTTACAGCAACGGCGAAGATAATATTTCTAAGAAAATTATTGCCTGCAGTGTTGTATTTTGACGACCCGCTTTCTTTTGATATATAAAATCTTACTGCCTACGTTAATACGCATCAGTGGTGTTGATCTGAATGATTAGAAAACATATTCATTGACTATCTAATTCGTTTTTGGTACGCATGCGTAAGAAATGTCATTTATTATTGTACATTTGTATACTTTCATATCTATCTATTTGTAAGAATTACGAAGCTGTAAAGATCTTGAACAATGATTATGCTGGATGCACAGTGTATCACATTCGACAATATCTTTATTACCTTTTATTTATGGAAACCAATATTCAGAAAAAATTATATATATATTTATGCTCAACCAGTTGTCCAAGTATTTTTATTTCATTTCCGTCCATCTTTGCATTTTCTCAAATCTTGATTTTTCCTGATTCTTTTGTCTGGGACTAATTCTTAAGCAGCAGCAGCAGCAGTAGCTTCTTCCTTCTTCTTTATACCGTATCTGTTCAAGACATTGGCGATCAAGACTCTCCACAATGTCTTATCCTTGGTAGCTCTTAAATTCTGTCTTTTGTTATGTCTGGTAAACCCTGTGCTACCATACATTTGCTTTAATTTCAACTGTCTCTTTCTTATGTTAAGTATAAGCGTCCTTTATTACCATTTTTTCTAAAACTTTGTCGTTACTCAGATGTTCTTATAAGAGGACTGATATTGTGTAACGGTTCATTACGGCTTCAAACACATATAAACAATTATTTCAGATGTCAGATTAAGAAAGAAGTATTTTTGCATTGTTTGTCGGCATAGACATTTACTAACCTACTTCCGGCACAGATCTGTATGAATGCCGGAAGTCAGGAAGGACTGAATGCTTAACTATTACCTAGCAGCTGGCGCCCTAGATATATTTACAAGGCTTAGCTCATCCTTGGTTTTGCATTTAAGGAGCAATTTGAAATTAGATTTACACGTTCCCAGATAACCGTACCCTGATTACTTTTTAAAAGTCCGCATTTAGAAAGATAGCTTTTGGTTGGATTCGAGCACTGGCGTCGATGAGGAATATGCACCTGACAGCCATCAAGCAGGTCTGATTAGTCTGTCTATATGTTTAAATTTAGTCCTGCAACTAAAATCACACGAGAAAAGCTACAAACTTTGATATCAGGTCACAAGTGTAGTGTATCCAGAATAGGTTAGTGAGGGATATCCACATTCGATGACCTATATGCCCAACAAGTAGACTAGCTGAGTCGCTATAATCCGAGGCGAACAAAAGATGTTATTTCCTTAGATTATTTTAATTTGGCACTAGGCTATGAGTACGGGACACCCAATGTGGATCGAACTCATTACTCAGTGATCAAATGGTCATCAAACTAACTAAATCGCTAATGCCCGACGCTGTGGTACCCTAACTGTATTGGTGTGTTCATGACAATCTTTCATAGATGCGATTTTCTTGTCAAGTATTAGTGTAGACTGCAGATTTATGCCAAACATGTTCGGTTTTGTTTAAAGGAGAAATTATGATTTTTGAGAATGCTAGTACAAGATTAATTAAATATTAAGCACAATAAAGAAGATGTCCAGATAAGTTTGCAATCAAAGCGACTACTTGGAATCACTGGGTTTAACAGTGTAATTTATTTAGAATAGTCTTATAGAAGCAAAGTCATTAAAAGTACGGAAGAGAGTAGTTTAGTTTTATTTAAATTCTATACATATGTATAGAATCGCTATTCTCAGGGGAAAAGCATTCATTTTGCGATGGTCTTCTGGTATTTTCTAATAATAGCGATTATATTCTTGGTGAATAAATGCTGAGAGAATATACAATTTCTCTATATTACAATAACATGTACATTGCTTTTTGTATTTTATGAAATGTACGAGGCACACTCCGAATGTCAAACATCTCATTTTAATTCAGCGAAAACTTCAGGACATATATGAAGTACATTTACACCTTAGGATAGAGAAATGTTTCAGCTACAAAATGAGGTTTCATCCCGTCTTCCTAAATAGGGTAATTCTTTCCAAACGATAGGATTATCAAAAAAAAAGAAAGATGGATATCAAAACTGAGGATAGACCTGCCTAAAATATAGGAAATATATTGATTTGATTGATTTGTTATAGCCGAGTGGTTAAAACGTTCGCATTCTGACCATGAGACCCGAGTTCGAATCTCACAATGGTCGATTTGTCCGGAGAGGTCGACCCCAGCGTACGGCACCTTTGGAAAGTGCCTGAAAACCATACCACAGTTGAATGAAATTGGCTACACGGAACACTTGGGGGCCGTCGATAGCTGTGCTAGAACGATGTCACAAGTCATGTTGCTGGCCTTGTTCAGATTGTTGATCACGCTAGATAACACGCTCTATTCCAGATACTGTAACTAAGGTCTGTTCAGCATAGTTGGACTCTGTGAGTGTTGAATAAAAGCAAATGCCCCTGAGCAAGCGTCTGCAATAGGGATTTCTAGCCGCCCTAGTAGACGAATATGCGTGACCAGCTATACATATTTTGAATTACAAGAATAATTATTTTTGTATTCAATATTGTATTAACAATGTTGGAGGAATAGCAATGATTTTTTCCAACTAAAAGTTTTACTATTTAACTCATAGCTGAATGATCTACGTTGTCATTCGAACACTGATCTCTGAATTCTCATTCCAAGTTGCTACTCATTCAACCACCCAACATTAGAAATAAAAAGGCAATATTTATATTCTGTCTGAATTTATTCTGCATCTTTTCCATTTCTAAATCAATAAATTAGTTGTATTCGCCCGAGTAACTAGTTGTTCTTTTCATGTCCGTATAAGAGATAAAGAAGCCACCGATTCAGTAATGTTGCTGAAGCAACGTCACTCGCTATCAGCACAAAATATTTTTTAAGATACTAAGAAAAAGCGAAAATCTTGTTCGTACTTTCATAAAAATTGCCAACTGGCTGTCCACATAATTAATATCCTTGGCTGGTATTTATGCGAGACTTTTCCAACTACAAATTATCATAAATCACGTACAGTTCCGCTGTCGGGATAAACCGGAAATATATATCATCGGCTTCTCATATTAAATAATAGTGAAACGCCTTTCATCGAATGCTGAAAGCGCATATATTTAATAACTGTGGCTCTCCAAAACAAAACAATCATTCTGAATTACTTATTATCTATCAGCAGGGGCAATACTGTAAATACTTTTGCCTGGATTTTTCTTATATGAAACTTTTGTGTTTCCGTCATGGAAAAAGCAGGAGAGAGCAAATTCCAACGTTATACAACAATTACAGAACATACCAGATCTACACAAGTACCGAAGTTACCAGATGTCTACAAATACCCAATCTGCAAATCTACACAAGTACCGAAGTCACCAGATGTCCACAATTACCAAACTCTGCAGATCTACACAAGTACCGAAGTCGCCAGATGTCCACAAATACTCAACTCTGCAGATCTACAAAGGTACCGATGTCCCAAGATGTCCACAAATACCCAACTCTGCAGATCTACACAAGTACCGAATTCACCAGATGTCCACAAATACCCAACTGTGCAGATCTACAAAAATACCGAAATTACCAGATGTCCACAAATACCCAACTCAGCAGATCTACACTAGTACCGAAGTCATCAGATGTCCACAAATAACCAAATCACCAGATCTACACAAGTACTGAATTCAACAGATGTCAAAAAATGCCCAACTCACCAGATCTACACAAGTACCGAAGCCACCAGATGGCCATAAATAGACAACTCACCAGATGTGCACAAGTCACCAATTGTTCAAAAATACGCAACTCTCCAGATCTACACAAGTACCGAAGTCACCAGATGTACATAAATACACAACTCACTAAATCTACACAAGTACCGAATTCAGCAGATCTACTCGTCACCAGATGTCCACACATACGCAACTCTCCAGATATACACAAGTACCGAAGTCACCAGATGTCCAAAAATACGCAACTCCCCAGATCTACACAAGTACCGAAGTCTCGAGATGTCCACAAATACGCAACTCTCCAGATCTACACAATTACCGAAGTCACCAGATGTCCACAAATGCCCAACTCACCAGAACTACACAAGGAACGAGATGTCCACAAATACGCAACTCTCCAGATCTACACAAATACCCAACTCACCAGATATCCACAAGATACCAGATGTCAACAAATACGCAACTCTCTAGATCTACACACGTACCGAAATCACCAGATGTGCACAAATATCCAACTCACAAGATCTACACAATTCACCAGATGTCCACAAATACGCAAAGCTCCAAATCTACACAAACACAGAACTCACCAGATCTACACAAGTACCGAAGTCAACAGATCTACATAAGTACCGAAGTCACCAGATCTACATAAGTACCGAAGTCACCAGATCTACATAAGTCACCAGATGTCACCAGATGTCCACAAATACGCAACTCTCCAGATCTACATGAGTACGGAAGTCACCAGATGTTCACAAATACGGTAGTCTCCAGATCTACTCAAGTACCGGAATCACAAGATGACCACAAATACCCAATTCACCAGAGCTAAACAAATACCAAACTCACCAGGTCTACATGGTAACCAGATGTCCACAAATACACAACACTCCAGATCTACACAAGTACCGAATTCACCAGTTCTACACGTCACCAGATGTCCACACATACGCAACTCTCAAGATCTACACAAGTACCGAAGTCACCAGATGTCCACAAATACCCAACTCACCAGATGCCCACAAGTCACCAGATGTCCACAAATACCCAACTCGCCAGATCTACACAAGTACCGAAGTCACCAGATGTCCATAAACACACAACTCTCCAGCTCTACACAAGTACCGACTTCACCAAATGTCCACAAATACGCAACTCTCCAGATCTACACAATTAACAACGTTACCAGAAATCCACAAATACCCAACTCTGCAGATCTACACATGTAATCAGATGTCCACAAATACGCAACTCTCCAGATCTACACAAATACCCAACTCACCAGATGTCTACAACTCACCAGATGTTCAAAAATACCCAACTCACCAGTTTCTACACAAGTAACCAGATGTCCACAAATACGCAAATCTCAAGATCTACACAATTACCGACGTCACCAGATGACCACAAATACCCAACTCGCCATATTTACCCAACTCACTAGATCAATACAAATACCCAATTCTCCAGATCTACACAAATACACAACTCACCAGATGTCCACAAGTCACCAGATGTCCACAAGTCATCAGATCTATACAAGTAACCATATGTCCACCAATACGCAACTCTCCAGATCTACGCAAGTACCGACTTCACCAGATGTCCACAAATACGCAACTCTCCAGATCTACACAATTAACAAAGTCACCAGATGTCGATGAATACACAACTCACCAGATCTACACAAGCACCGAATTCAGCAGATCTACACGTCACCAGAGGTCCACACATACGCAACTCTCAATATCTACACAAGTACCGAAGTCACCAGATGTCCACAAATACACAACTCTCCAGATGTCCACAAGTCACCAGATGTCCACAAATACCCAACTCACCATATCTACACAAGTAACCAGATGTCTACAAATACGCAACTCTCCAAATCTACACAAGTACAGCAGTGACAAGATGTCCAAAAATAACCAACTCACCAGATATACACAAGTAACCAGATGTCCACAAATACGCAAATCTCCAAATCTAGATCCACAGATACGCAACTCACCAGATCTACACAAATACGCAACTCTCCAGATCTATACAAGTACCGAATTCAGCAGATCTACACGACACCAGATGTCCACACATACACAACTCTCTAGATCTACACACGTACCGAAATCACCAGATGTGCACAAATATCCAACTCACAAGATCTACACAATTCACCAGATGTCCACAAAAACGCAACTCTCCAGATCTACACAAGTACCGAAGTCTCCAGATGTCTACAAATACCCAACTCACCAGATGTCCACAAGTCACCAGATGTCCACAAATACCCCACTCAGCAGATCTACACATTAACCAGATGTCCAGACATACGCAACTGTCCAGATTTACACACATACCGAACTCACCAGATGTCCATACATACGCAACTCTCCAGATCTACTCAAGTACCGAAGTAACCAGATGTCCACAAATATGCCAATCTTCAGATTTACACAAGATGTCCACAAATACGCAACTCTCCAGATCTACACAAGTACCGAAGTCTCCAGATGTCCAAAAATATCCAACTCACCAGATCTACACAAGAAACGAGATGTCCACATATACGCAACTCACCAGATCTGCACAAGCACAGAATTCAGCGGATCTACACGTCACCAGATGTCCACACATACGCAACTCTCGAGATCTGCACAAGTACCTAAGTCAGCAGATATCCACAAATACCCAACACTCCAGATATACACAAGTACCGAAGTCACCAGATGTCCACAAATACGCAACTCCCTAGAACTACACACGTACCGAAGTCTCGAGATGTCCACAAATACCCAACTCACCAGATGACCAAAAGTCACCAGATGTCCACAAATAACCAACTCACCCGATCTACACAAGTACCGAAGTCAGCAGATGTCCACAAACACAGAACTCACCAGATCTACATAAGTACCGAATTCACCAGATGTCCACAAGTCACCAGATGTCCACAAATACGCAACTCTCCAGATCTACATAAGTACGGAAGTCACCAGATGTTCACAAATACGGTAGTCACCAGATCTACTCAAGTACCGGAATCACAAGATGACCACAAATACCCAATTCACCAGAGCTAAACAAATACCAAACTCACCAGGTCTACATGGTAACCAGATGTCCACAAATACACAACTCTCCAGATCTACACAAGTACCGAATTCACCAGTTCTACACGTCACCAGATGTCCACACATATGCAACTCTCCAGATCTACAAAAGTACCCAATTTACAAGATGACTGCAAATACTCAAGTCACAAGATCTACACAAATATCAAACTCACCAGATGTCCACAAGTCCCCAGATGTCAACAAATACCCAACTCACCAGATCTACACAAGTAACCAGCTGTTCACAAATACGCAACTCTCCAAATCTACACAAGTACCGAAGTCACCAGATTTCCACAAATACCCAACTCACCAGATCTTTCACAAGTAACCAGATGTCCACAAATAGGCAACTCTCCAGATCTACACAAGTACCGAAGTCACCAGATGTCCACAAATACACAACTCTCCAGATCTACACAAGTACCGAATTCACCAGATCTCCACAAATACCCAACTCACCAGATCTCCACAAATACCCAACTCACCAGATCTACACAAGTCGCCAGATGTCCACAAATACGCAACTCTCCAGATCTACACGATTACTTAACTCTATGTTTTGGTTTTTATGTTGTCTTTAATTGTATTATAATCCAATAGCTATATATATAGTGGAAATCAACTATATCAAGTTAATTTAATAAGCACCATTCAACGCAAAATTATCCTGGGTAAGGCGTTAAAACACATCCGCGTCCTGGGTAAGACGATAAACTACCTCTAGCAGCAAAGCCTCTGATCAGGAGGTTTTGAGGAGCGTGTAACCACCTCTTAATTGCTGGTGTTCCCAGGTCCACCCTGATCCGGGATGGTAGCACATGCTAAGGTCCCAGCTATCGGAAAATAGCTAACTATTACCAGCAATACTATTTTGAAAAAAATATTACCAGCAATACAATTTTGAAGTAAAAATATTGCCAGAAACAGATTTTTGACAAAACAAAATATTACCAGTAATAAAAATGTTGTCGGCATTAAATAACCCATTGAGGTTGATATGCCGTAAAACAAAATAAACCAAACTAATCTAATG
>OZ038484.1:127341022-127356022 GCA_964036315.1 Acanthosepion esculentum | reverse complement strand
GTTTCTGGTAATATTTTTCCTTCAAAATTGTATTGCTGGTAATAACATTTTTCAAAATTGTATTGCTAGCAATAACATTTTCAAAAAAGTATTGCTGGAAATAGTTACCTATTTGCCCATAGCTGGGAACCTAACAGGTGCTACCACCCCGGGTCGGGGTGGACCTAGGAACACCAGCAATTAAGAGGTGGTTCCACGCTCCTCAAAACCTCCTGCTCAGAGGCCTTGCTGCTGGTCATAGTTTATCGTCTTACCCAGGATGTGGATGTAGTTTAACGTCTTACCCAGGACGGTGGAGATTGGGAAAACATACTTCCGGGTGCCTGTTCCCCATAGCAGCAATTCCTGAGAAGAAACTTATGATACTTCTTACTACAGGAAAACGAAGAGAATGATGATGATGATTCCTCCTTGTGTAAGTGACATTGCAGTTCCCAGTTGCAAAGTTCAGGGTTCCTGGGACCAAGAAATGTACCTCGTCATAACACATGGCATAGAGATAGCGACAGGGTCTGCGTGAAATAGATTTTAGGTGGGGGGTAATAATTCCAAACCCACAGGGTTTTGTAGACGCTTGTGAACCCTATCAAGACAGGCAAGTCAGGACAAGGCCTCTCCAACGCATATATGGTGGCAATACTCTATTTTTGGTTCTGATCGAGTTCTTGTAAAGAAGAGAATAGCAGCGAATGTCAGATAATTACTGCAACGGTAAAAATTATCTAGCATCTTCACCAATAGATCATATATATGTTCCTCTCGAGATCTGGCGGGCGTGAGTCTTCTTGAGAGAACACCTATACATTATGATAGCTGAATCCTCAGGGTCTTCGCAGTGGTGGTGGAACTTACTAGTTTGATTTTAGACGTGCTGAATTTTACAGGCCAATTCTTCCTCCAATTAAGCCGCCTGGGCTAGGTCTGAGAGGAAATACATTTCTAGGTTCTGGTTATCCAAATTTTTGGAGGTGCACCTATAACCTGTTATATAATTGGTACAGATATTCCCTAAGGATCAGACTATTTTCTTAGGCAGATCATTAGTATCGACCAGAAAGAAGGTAGGACCGATGAGAAAATCCTGAGGAAACCGGCATTAATCTTATAGCTTCCGGTGAATGGAGGTTAATAGCATCCTTCAGGGACTTACCTTTATATGAAGGACTTGATAAGTAAGAAAATCCTTCTACACTACTGAAAATATTGATCTATGAGTACATATGTGGTCCAATAACATTAATCACTCTCGTTTTCTGGTGATTACATCAGGAACGATTTTGATGTCTATTAAAATGACGATTATGGCAAATTCATTGGGTCTCCTTACAATAATAATAACAACGGAAAAAGGATATTTTGTACGAAATTTCTTGAAAATTCAGGTCGGTAAATGTAATTACTATCGTTTAATTAAAAACAGAGCATGTACTTAAATAAAATGTATTTATAAATGTTATGGTCCAGGTTAGGACCAAGGAAGAACAACACGAACACAAGAGTAGAAATAACGAAGATATATTACACGGAATAATAATACAAGATGAGGAAGGTGTTAGTATGACTGTCAGTCTGGTTTGGAGTGAACTACTATCGGCTCGACTCGATTCGTCTCTCTCTCTCTCTCTTGAGAGGCGTAGTATACATAGTGTTAGGAAGAGTTCATTCTGTAGTTATAGGTAAGGACCCATAACAATAAAAAATAAAATATAAACAGAAAATGTATTAAATAATTGTCGGACTTAACCCATTTCATTATATGTTACCATTGTCTACTTTAAGATAAGTTTCGTGAGCGGATAAGATGAAATATCGTCGAAGGTTGTGTTTATAAGCAGTAATTCGGACTTTACTAACCAGACGCTTCTCTGTGGCTAAATGGTACAGCACTTCAGATCAAATGACAGTTTCCGTATAGGAATACAGGTCCAATTGCTGTCGTAAAATGTTTATGTTCTACGGCATTTCTTGAACATTCACACCGGTAAATGTACTTAATACTGATTAATTACAAACATAGCATTTACATAAATAAATTGTATATATATATATATATAAATAAATTATAATAAAGAGAAAGAACAGTAAGATATATAGCCCGGTGTTCTTATTAATATTTTTATTTTTGCAAAACAGTGCTCAATGTAAATTTAAAGAGCATAAATATTATAAATTTACTAATTTAAAAATATGGTTCCATCGCTACACAAAAATTACCATGTTTCAAAAACAGAAGCTAAAAACTTCTAATTCAAATATAGAATTAAAGTCCCTAATTCTGTTTAATTTTCAAGCGAATTTTGGAAAAATTTCAAAATGTTATGTGATAATGTGCTCAATATCAGAGATATAGCGTATGTAAATATAAATATAAAAGTGAACATTGAAGTCAACACTCAGAGGCGACAGGCTGTTTCATGCTGGACGAATATATATATATATATATATATATATATATATATATATATATACATACATAGAGAGAGAGAGAGAGATGGGGGGATATATATGATCAGATTTATGGATATAAAAGACAGGATAATGGAAAGCTTTTGACATAGCCAAAAAACTTTTTATCTTTTTAAATTTTTGGTAGGAAGGGTAGAGGGAAGCAAAAAGTAAACTAGCTATTGAATTCATGTGAATGGTTAGCAAAGAGTGAAAGTAAAGAGCCAAAAGTTGATTAGAGCTACAATTGAAAGGAAGGTGTGGAGAGCCATGATTTCCCATATCCTGGTGGAACAAGGTGCATAAAATTAATCTCGGAATGTTTTGAGCTTTACTTTCGAATAAAACGCGATGTTTTCTTGCGTATAAAAACAACGTATGAGGTCCGAGACATTGTTACAGATACCCTATGACAAATACTGATCGTTGACATAGGTGCTTCAGTAATTTCTCAGGTTACGTCAGCAGATACTCAGAGAAGGAATTACTACATAATTTACAAGTGTATAACTGAACATGCAATAGGCTAGTAAGTAATGATGATAACAATCATTGTGGCATCACTCTACAGAGATAAAACTTCAGAGCTTGAGATGTTATAATACGAGGTCATTCAATAAATAAGGTGAAATTTTCGGTATAAGGACTTCTAATACAGATAGAAGCCTGCTTTTTTTTTCAACCTAGTCTCCCAGCACTGTCACACACTTTTCCCATCTGTGCACAAGCTTCCGTATTCCCTCAGCGTAAAAATCTTTGGACTGATGTCTCAGCCAGTCGCTCACAACACTTTTGACTTCATCGTCACTTTTAAACTTCGTGCCTCTCGTGAACGCTTTCAAGGGACCAAACAGGTTAAAGTCTGAAGGGGCAAGGTCTGGGCTGTACGGGTGATGAGGGAGCAGTTCTCAGCCCAGCTCGTTGATGGTCTGCACCGCTTGGGCTGCTGCGTGAGGCCTTGCGTTTTCATGATGCAAGATGACTCCATCTGACTGATGATCCCAACAGATAAGCTCAAAGTCCTTGCAATGTCATCCACTGTCACCCTTCTCTCAGACTGAATGAGGTCATTGACTGATTCGATCACCTCAGGAGACCTCACTTCTGTAGGCCTCCCAGGCCTGTCTTCATCCTCAACACTTATCCGTCCTTCTTTAAACAATTTAGCCCACTTGTAGACATTTCTATTGGCTGAAACATGTGGCACCATACACAGTTGACATTCTTCTATGAATTTCAACTGGTTTTCACCCTTCAGCAATGCAAAACTTTATAACTGACCGCTCTTCAATCCTGGAGCATGCTTCTTGGTCGGCCATCTTTGTTAATCGGCAAAACTCTCAAAGTTTTTTTTAATCTGCAAACGAAATTAAATCCATGTGAAAAAGAAGTAAAACAAAAAATAAAAATAAAAAAGAGTAAGCTTCTATCTGTATTCGAAATCCTTATACCGAAAAGTTCACCTTATTTATTGAATGACCCTCCTAATATACTAATGTAGAAATATGAAAAAGTGTAAAACAGTGAATGGAATAACTGTATGTCGCCATTTTGTTAGGACAGGAAACAACATGTAAAAACAATTATTTCCTTTTGTGCCGTGTCTCTTCATGGCATTATCATGACTCTCTCCAGCATTCTATCATTGTAGCTCTAAGCAACGATTAAACCCTTAACATGCTAATCACTATTTCGTCACCCATTTACACAATCTGGTTATGTAGATTACTCGCTGTTTCACATTGCCCTTCATTAGGATATGAGTGTCGAATTCTTCAAGCCATCTTTCTTCATGACATTCCAGAAATACAAATGTTATCTTTATTTCCATTTTCCTTAAATCATCTTTGTCTATATATTTCGTCCATGACATTCCAAAAATTTTCGTAGAACCACATCTCTGTTGCCGCAAGTCTTCTCTCCATGTCTGAGTAAATTGTCCAGCATTCACTGCTATATAGGAGAATTGATTATTTGTTTCTAATGAAATTTTCCTATTTCTTAGTACTTTACTGGTGTAATACAGCAACAACTCTAAGTAGAAGATTATGCATCTTTATTTTAATAATTCAGTCTTAGCGCCGAAAACGTTTATTTTTATTATAGTGGATGTTTGAAAACGAAAGGGGAGATGGGATGTGCTTATATTATTACCACAACTTTGTTATTCCATTGCGCCTTCGTTACGTTTTCCGTTATTTTAGAAACAATGATCACAGAATATTTTCTGGAAAGAATAATAAAAGAGGAGCCGGAATTATATTAGATGAAGACAAAAGTAAATATGATTTGGCGTACTGGCAACTCTCAAAGTGCTTCCGGTGAAACTGAAAGGAAAACCATTCAATATGGCAACAGTGCTTTCTCCACGCACGTCATAAAGCGCCGTAGAGGAAATCGATAAGTATTACAACACACAAGAAAAATCTAACTACCAGAGAAAGTGACAAGAAATTATCGTTATCGTGGGGGACATCAATGCAACAGGAAGAAAGAAATGAGATAATGAAATGTCGGTATGTACGGACTTTAATCATGTAATAAAAGGCAAAGAAAAAACAAGTTCATTGGTGCATAGCGAATGACCAAGTAATAACAAATACTTGGTTTGAAGAACATGAAAAACGCTTGAAGGGATGGACGTCGACAAGAGACATTAAAAACTGGTTGGATTAACTTGATCTCAGTGATATGAAAACTAAGGGCAAGAATAATTAAAATAATCATGAATCCGAAATCAATAAATTAAGTAATTTAAATTTGTTCTGCAATAAAATACGTTATTACATGACTTAAACTTATTTGAAATTGTTCAGTTACATGCATTATATAACAACAAAATCAAAAATGAATTCATATGGGGTGAGGATTTTTTTTAAGCTTATCACCCCAAGCAAGGCTGGTAGCCACTAGCACGCAAGGGTTACAGAAGGTTTGGAGGAAGAGCAGATAGGAGTGGTAAAGAAGAGGATGTAAAGAAAGATAGTGGATCGATCAAGGCAAGGGGGTTACAGAAGATTTGGTGCGAGAGCAGATAGGAATGAAAGGTGAAAGGATGTGGAGAAGGGAAGTGGATAGATCAAGGCAACTGGAGATGTCGATTGACGTTACACTTAAATAGTTGGAGATTATATTTGTCAGGGAAACAGGAATAAGGAAGGGAGTTCCACAGGCGAGATGTGCGAGACATGAAGCTATTGGAGTAGAAGAGACGTCTACATCTAACAGTTTCAACGGTGAAGGGGTGGGAACGGGATGCCAGCCTCTTAGGACGTTTAAATTCATGAGGCCTAGGAACCAGCGAAAGCAGCTCATCGGAGCAATTACCGTGAAAGTATATGTAAAAAAGACAGAGCGAGGAAACGTCGCGTCTGTGAGAGAGCGACTGCAGACGAGATGACAGATCAGGGCCAATTACATTGCATATCCGTCTCTAGATCTTATCAAGAACCCTGAGGCAAACATCAGGGGCTCCAGACCATATATGCCAGCAATAGACGAGAAGTAAGCCAGTCTTATTCAACCCCGGTGTATAGACTATTTGGGTCGGAATTAGAAAGGTAACATTGACAGCATTCGAAAGATTTATAAAGACTTTATCCATTACTATGTTTCAATCAGACGAAATGCCCGTCAAATCGATACACCGGGGTTGAATAAGAATGACGTAATTCCTGTCGGTTGAAACAGATCTATGCCCCCACACGAGGTAATTTTGGATTTTTTGTGTAATTTACATGCTGGTATAATACATAGATTGAGCTCTTTTTGTGGATCAACTTTAATATTTGATATTACTAATATCCACTTGGATTATATACCAACGGGATTATTACCTGTACTATCTTAATATCCCATACGTAATAATTTTTATTTCATGAGAGCTCTAAAAAGCAGCTCTCAATCTTCAAGACTTACAAACAAATCACAAATGAAATGGAAAAAATATTCCGGGTTAAATTCAAGAGATATTGCTATTTTATGACAAAAATCCTCTAACAAAGATTTTTAATAGAAAATCACTTAAAATTAGTTACTCTTGTGTTGAGAATGTAGAGAAAATCATCTCAGCCCACAATAGTAAGCTACTAAATAAATTTCATAATAGTTAAGTAACGGATATTAACACCACATACAATTGCAGAAGGACAACTGAGTGTCCTTTCGGAGGCAAATGCGAGTCTAAAAACGTGATATATATTAGGTTGGTGCAACTATAATGTCGTTTTCTCACATGAAGTTGAACGTCAAAAACGACATTATTTTGCACCAAACTAATAGCAACGATTTTCGCTGAACAAAATGTAGACCTGAAGAAGACCTACGATAAAAATGACTCACATGATGTTTTTTACTAAATGTTTGTGTACGTGTGCCTGGGGTAAATATTCTCAGAGAGTGTGTATATATAGAGAGGAGACAAAATGAATAGGTGATAAAAAAAACACTCTTGAATATTACTCGCTAACTTGACTTTTTTCCAGATTTTGAATTATGGCTTACCTTTCAACAACATGAACGTTTTCAAATTTATAAGCCTTGATAAATCCTCGCCTCAGAGTCTCTCAGATGACGAAACACCTCGACTAACAATAGTTTTACCCCTTGCCACTTCCATATATATATATATATATATATATATATATATATATATATATATATATATATAGATATATATAAGTTTCGTTAAAACGTGTGACAAGCTGCTGTGTTTAAGTTTTTATTTAATTTTTCTTATGATCTTATACTTTTTTATTTACAAGAAAAATTAAATAAAAAATTCATCGTAGTACACCGTCAGTCGTTTTTAACGAAATTTCTATAAAACAAGGATTGCTGCCCGAATACACAAACACACACACATACACACACACACACACATACACACACACATATATATATATTTACATATATATATAAATTTTATATATTTATATATATATATATTTTATATATATATATATATATATATATATATATATATATATATATATATATATATATATATATATAATCGGAATTTTATAATATTGCCGGCAATTATATTTACACCAAGCCAACCATGATTTTAAATAAATATATAAATATGATTTACAAATCTGGAGAAGACAAATACTTGTATATCTAATATAATATCTATAGATAGTTACAACCTTTCTCTAGACGAAATATTTGTTTGGAAATACTTTTACACGTGTTTATATGACCGCATCAATAGAGACTTCCTCTCCTCATTCATAAGCAAATGTCTTCCAAACTAGGCTACACTGAACATCTAGATCTGATAGAATATATATCTGTCCATAAAGTCATACATGACTGGTGAGGTTAGCGAAACATAATCAGAAGTACGGCTATGATATAGTGTCCTCGACTATGGGAAGGGTAATCATAATATCAGCGCTATCCATACAAGGAAACGTCTAGCATTCATTGACAGATCAGCAAGTATTGCTTTCGGTTGAAATTTATCACTTTTTTCTCTTAAAATACCTTTTTAGGAGAACACGTTTCTCAAGAGCAGTAGCTGTTATCACTCTTTCCACAATTGATGGGGATTTCCTTTACTGCCCCGTTAAACTACATCCGCGTCCTGGGTAAGACGATAAACTACATCCAGCAGCAAGGCCTCTGATCAGGTTGTTTTTAGGAGCGTTGAAACACCTCTTAATTGCTGGTGTTCCCAGATCCACCCTGACACAGGGTGGTAGCAACTGTTAGGGTCCCAGCTATGGGAAAATAGTTAACTATTACCAGCAATACTTTTTTGAAAAACAATTATTACCAGCAATGTAATTTTGAAGGAAATATGTTACCAGAAACTGATTTTTGACCAAACAAAATATTACCAGCAATAATATTTTTGTCGGCATTAAATAACCCATTGAGGTTGATATGCTGTAAAACAAAACAAAACCAATCTAAACCAAAGAATACATATTCTATTCATACGAATCTATCCTAAAAATGTTGTCGGCATTAAATAACCCACTGAGGTTGATATGCTGTAAAACAAAATAAATCAAACCAATCTAAACCAAAGAATACATATTCTATTCATACGAATCTAACCTAAAAATGTTGTCGGCATTAAATAACCCATTGAGGTTGATATGTCGTAAAACAAAATAAACCAAACCAATCTAAACCAAAGAATACATATTCTATTCATACAAATCTATCCTAAAAATGTTGTCGGCATTAAATAACCCATTGAGGTTGATTTGGCGTAAAACAAAATAAACTAAACCAAGCCTTTATAACTTTCTATTTGAGGTGGACTGGAATATTGATTATGTTGTTATTTTCTCTTCGAGTTTACATACGCTATCCATTTTAGTTGTTGCTTCTGTCTGTTACAATTAGACGTTTCGCTCTGGTACAGCCAGACGAAGTGAGCTATGGCGGCCAAACATGCAGATGAGAACCAAGGGGATGAATGCGGTTTAACTTGGTATCCTCTTGCTAGAATGAGAGCATCGATGCTGGCTATCACCCAGGATGAGACCTCAAACGTGCACTTTTGAACACTTTGATCATAAAATTCATTCAAAGGGACTTCACGAAGGAAATGACGGAACTAGTGCCAATCTGCTCGTTGATAAGAGAAAGATATTCTATGGTAGGATGTTCTTGGTTAGTGGTGGGGCGGCGGAAGGAGATGTTTGCAAGCACTATCGAATGATCAGTGTTGCCAAGAGGGCAGAGCTGCGTAGTACAAGAGTCGGGAAGAGAGGTAAAAAAAGAGATCGAGAAGAGAATCTTTTCCATCTGTGTTATTTAGGAGACACATGGATAAGTCAACCACTTGCGTGAGAGATTGAGCGATTGAGACGTTAAGGGCTTGGATGCCAGCGAGGTCTGTGACAGAGTGGATATATATATATATATATATATATATATATATATATATATCATACAGACTATCATCAATTTCTTGTTCGTGTATTGCTTAATATATTGTGTAATTGTCATCTTTGATAATGGCTTATGTAAGCCGAAAGCTTAGATTGGATTAAAAAATATGTATCAATATTGTGATTTTCTTTCATTGTTTAATGATAATGTTATTAAGCTTATCAGACAATATGAAAAGAACTTACATAAAATAAATAGACAACACTTTTCTATATTATTTAATGAAACATGTATGAATATATATATATATATATATATATATATATATATATATATATATAATAGCGAGCATAAAGATCAGAACGATGTTAAGAAAAAGTCTAAATATGAAACGACTTTTTATTTTAAAGCTTCAAAGAACATTTTATCAAGGAAAATAAGGATATAAAGGTAAATTATATATTTCTAAAATATAAAGCTCAATAACATTATTTTGATAAAGTTATAAGAATAATTATATAATATTCGAAAAAAGTAAATGATGAAAAACATCAGTACGATTAACAAAATCATACTATTATAATGGATACATCATATCCAAATGAAAATACCGTTCATAATAAATTAGTACTTTATGTGTAGGCCTTTACTTGCAATAACAGCTTGACATCTTTTGCTACATGAGCGAATTAATGTCTTGCATTCATTAACGGATATTTTCTCCCGTTCTCCTTTCAAATTAGTCCATAGTTCTTCAACGTTTGTTGAATTCTTTTCCTTAGCCCTTTCATTTAGTAACTTCCAAACATTCTCAGTATGATTCATGTCTGGGCTTCGAGCAGGCCACTCCATAACAGTAACATCCTCCTCAGAAAGAAATGTCTTAACAGACTTCGCTGTGTGACACGGCGCGTTATCTTGCATAAATAGAGATGGTTGATTAATTGCAGTTCTCAAATTAGGCACAACATGTTTCTCTTTGTATCTCTTTGTATACATTAGCGTTAATTTTACCATGTAGCCTAACAAGAGGTCCCGTACCAGCAGATGAAATCATGCCAAACACCATCACACTTCCTCCTCCAAATTTAACGCTGCTTTTAGTGCCTGGGTTACTTTCTCCCTTCACAACCGAACATTTTAAACTTTAACTCATCATTGAAATGAACACAATCCCACTGTTCTTCTGTCCATATCACGTGTTCAGTGGCAAATTTCAATCGGCTGATTTGATTCTTTCTAGAAATGTAAGGCTTCATAGAGGCTACTCGACTGTTCGAATTTATTTCATTAAGTCTTCGTGAAATAGTGTGCCTTAATATTTTAATGCCAAGGTTAGCATTAGCTCTTTTAGAGATTGGGGTTGCTGGCGCAAATCGATCACTTTTTGATTCATTACCAATCCATCTGTCTTCCTTTGCAGTAGTTTTCCTAAGCCCGCCAGGTGGTTTCTTGGCTTTACAGTTGACCCAGATTCCTCAAGTCTTCTTAAAATACTATGAATAGCACTTTTAGATTCCCCACACTCTTTGAAATATCCCCAATCGAGTGTTTATCTTTATTACATAACTTGACAAGTTCCAATGACGTCACAGCTTTTTTCCGCCATGTTTACAATGCATGAGCCAGTGAAGAGCCGGTGTAATTTCGTAAAATACCCTTTTTATATTCTTACCTTAAAAAATTTTCAATAATGCAAAATAATTATTAAACTTTATGGATTTATTTAATCGTTCTGATGATTTTGACCATCTATTTTTTCGAATGTTATATAATTATTCTTATAACTTTATCAAAATAAGTTTATTGAGGTTTATATTTTGGAATTATATATTTTACCTTTATATCCTTATTTTTCCTTGATAAAATGTTCTATGAAGCTATAAAATAAAAAGTTATTTCATATTTAAACTTTTTCTTAACATCGTTCTGATCTTTATGCTCGCTACTGCATATATATATATATATATATATATATATATATAATAGAAATTTAAAGTTACCTCATTCGAAAATAGCTATTTCGACCCATAAGATTTTTACTTGTAGGTCGCGTCAACTCAGAGATATGAATAAATAAATAAAATATTTAAACATTTAAGGAAGACGAAGAAGAGAGAAAGATAGTAAGAACAGAAAAAGGGACAAAGAAAAAAGAAAGGAAGAAGAATAAAAAAGGATTTGCATCAGAGAATATATATTTTGAATAGAGTGCTATTTGTAAAACCACAGTTGTGTCAAGTTTTCTTCTTGTGTATTACGCGCGAGTTTGAATCGTTTTTCTTCCATATCTCATTCACTGATGAAACTTTAATAAAAGTGAAACATATTAGATTGATAAACATTTTCTATTAGTTTTTATCTTATAATTTTATCGAATTCCGATCCGTATACATATATATATATATATATGGTATAAAATGACAATTGGAAAAATCTTAGCGTTTCGACTTCCGACTTTTTCAAGGCAAAAATGAAATCGAAATATCTCTGAAGTGAACGACCATACCACAAAATAAAACCAAAAAACACCGCAACCACACTGACCACCACACAACCAATGCAAACACAAAACAGACCAAATAAATACACCAAGAGACAACCACCAGCATCACAACCAAGAATAACAACACCGCCACCATCAACGATAGCTAGAATCTCAAAACAAACACACACACAAAACAAACCACTAACTTACGCGGACATCCTTAGGGTGCCGTACAAACATGCCCACACCAAAACACAGCAGCCCTTCTACAGAACGCACAACCCCATTAGACATCCCAGACCACCCAGATTAGCCCCTAGTAGTGTGACACTATGAGTCGGATATATGCGCACGCGTGTGTGTGTGTGCGCCCGCACATCTGTGTGTGTGTATATATACACCCCCACATCTGTGTGTGCGTGCGCGCGCACGCATATGTGCGAGAAGATTAGTTAGATTTGACCTGGGCATCAAACTTCAAGACCAAATGATTAGATTAGGAATCTAGATAAAAACATATGGCGAAAAGGGTAGATAAGTGTTAAGTACTTGTCAAAATACTAAGATAGGAAAAAGACCGGCTCTGGTCAAAACTTAAAAGAGTTTGAATTTAATGTCCCTGAATCGGAGTCAGCTAGGCTAAGAAATATTTTTATGTCCACTTTCTTCAAAGAGAGAAATGGTCATGAAAAAGTTATGGGTTTATTCGTGGGTGTCCCTTGTCCGGAAATGATGAAAGAGGATTCTCCATATATACGGCAGCGCTTTGGGCCACGAGTTAGTTAGACTTAGTTTAGGTTCGAGGAAGGTTGATTTAGGCCGGAGCACGTAACATCGAAGAGCGACCCATTAGCAGCCGGACATTGTTAGTTAAGATATATATTTTTTTCCGCCAGCCGAGAATCAACCAAGAGTTATCATCCACAAAAAGGTCACACACCTTCTCTCCTCTTTTCGTCCTACCCAAGTTTGTAGTTGTGTTTTTCTTTTACCTGTGAGCCTACCTCTCGCTCGATCCACCGCACAGAAATTCTACGACGTGGGGTCTATATCTTTGTGCAACGAGTTGCAGAGGTGGGTAGTCTCACAGTAGACAATCAACAGCAAATACACTCGACCTTCAAAAAAACGGAATAAGCCCACAACCAGGACGCCTGGATGGGGGTATAGCATCCGTAATAGGAGACATGATGCAAGCTTTCGAGCTTTTACGAAAGAACTTCGCCATGCTTGCAAATTCAAACTTGACCCATACGGGCGAGTTATAAATTTAAGTAACAATAAATTTTCACTCAATACATTCAGGTTATTAAATAAAGGACTAAGCTTTTGCCTTAGTCCCCCTAGGTTTGGTAAAGACACCTTGGCAAAGGACCTGAAATCCTTCTTCAGACGAATACGGCTAAAAGCCCACTACGGGAACAATGATCACACACCTTCCATACTTGATACATAAAAGAGAAGAATACTACATACATCCCACAAAACACAGACATTACGATACAAATATTTGAAATAGCCGTAGCAAATGACATAAAGAAAACAATAGCACGTAAGCCGCCACGTAACAATATTTCTGAAGGGGAACGTATAGCCCTCGACACGCTGATACATAGAGATGACCTAATCATAACACAGGCTGACAAAGGGGGTGCCACAGTGATCTGGGGAATCAAAGAATACATTAAAGAAGCAAACAAACAGCTAGCCGACAAAGAAAACTATAAAAGCTTACCTACAGATCCCCTTCCCGAATACCAAAAAGAATTAACCAGCTCACTAAACATAATGCTTCGCAACAATCTAATCGACAAAGAAACATGCACAACACTTACACCCACAAACATCACACCTGCTCGTTTCTATCTCCTTCCTAAAATACACAAAAGCAACAACCCAGAAAGGCCCGTCATTTCATCATTCAACTGCCACACGACCAAAATTTCAAAATACGTAGACCATTACATACAACCCCTTGCTAAGGAAGTAAAATCCTACATCAGAGACACAACAGATCTACTAAACAAAATTAACCACATACAAACAGTTCCAGAGAATGCTATTCTAGTGACTATGGACGTAAGGTCACACTATTCAAACATTAAGCACATCGAAGGGCTAACCGCCCTTCAGGAAGCACTTACTAAAAGAAGAAAACAAGAACTTCCCACAGAAGTTATCATAAAGCTCATGGAGCATATTCTTACATTTAATACTTTCAACTTCAATGGAGCACACTACCTTCAAATAAGAGGTTGTGCCATGGGCACCATTGCAGCTCCTTCATATGCTACAATATTCATGGGAAAATTTGAGGAGACCCATATCTATCCCCTCATTGGTAACGACTGCGTATTCTATGCAAGATATATCGATGATATATTCTTTGTATACACGGGCAGTGACGACAAACTCACCCAATTCCTCATGACCCTAAACACAGTGCACGACTCAATTAAGTTTGACTATGAAAAATCCAAAACATCAGTAACATTTTTAGACATACGCATTTACATAGATGAAAACAGGAAACTACAAACGACACTACACACTAAAATCACCGACACCCACAACTATCTACACTTTAAGTCTACCCACCCTAAACACCTCGAAGAGAACCTTCCCTATTCACAAGCACTTAGACTCAGAAGGATATGTTCCCACAATGAAGAATTAAACAAATACATTGAAAATCTGGAGCATCAATTCACAACACGTGGCTATAAACAACACCTAATCAGGGAACAAATAAATAAAACAATTTCCACACCTAGAGAAAACACCCTAATGTACAAGATTAAAAATAAATCTAGCCGCATTCCTCTAGTAACCACTTTCAACCTCACTCTGCCTCCACTATCCCAAATAATCAAAAGTCGCTGGGAAATACTACATCTCAAACCAGACCTAAAAAAACTATTTAAGGAACCCGGCCTTCTAGCATATCGTAGACCTAAGAACCTAAAAGAAATCATAGGTAGTAACCACATTTCAGGGGACAAGGTAATCCGTGATAAACTAACAACAAAAACAACAGGATTTTCCCAACCATGTAACAACAAAAGAAGCTTATGCTGCAACCACATTAAACACACGAATTCATTCACTAGCTCAGTCACTAAATCTACTTTCAAAATCTACCACGACTCTAACTGTAGAAGTCATAACATAATTTACCTCCTAGAATGCACACTATGCCGGAAACAATA
>OZ038484.1:127318522-127338522 GCA_964036315.1 Acanthosepion esculentum | reverse complement strand
TATAATAAACAGTAATAAATAACATTTACCGGCCTGAATGTCCGAGAAATTTTCATAGAAAATTTTCGTTCTCCGACAGGAATCGAACCTGTATCCGTCATTTCGCGTGACGTGCCTTAACCGTTCGGCCACAGAGAAGCACGTCACGCGAAATGCCGGTTCCGTATAGGATACAGGTTTGATTCCTGTCGGAGAACGAAAATTTTCTATGAAAATTTCTCGGACATTCAGGCCAGTAATGTTATTTAATACTGTTTATTATAAACAGAGCATTTGCTTAAATACTTGTATCTATAAAAAGAACGTTAAACATATCATAAATGTCTTTATATATATATATGTTTATATATATTTTTTCTCAAGGTTAATTGTGTTAAAGAATTTATTGCATGTTTGGTATAGAAACATTAATAATAGCCATTTTCTCATGTGAAAATATTGAGAGTTCATTGACCGAGCAGCCAGCGTTAACGTCGGTTGAAATTTATAAAATATTTCTGCAAAAACTACTTTGCAGGATAACAGCTTTCTGTAGTTTGCTGTTATCGCTTTCTGCAGTATTAATAGGGGATCCCTTCCTAAACCTTTTGTTTGAAGTATTGCGAAACGTCAACATCTTTATTGTGTCCATTATAGCTTTTGCCTCTGTTGAAAGTCCTCAAGTGGTTTTGTTTCTGCTACTTGTTAAAGTTTTTTGTTTGGGATTTTGTAACGCCAATTCACAAGGTTTAGATAGATAGATAGATAGATAGATAGATAGATAGATAGATAGATAGATAGATAGATATTGTCAAATTTAGATAGAAATGCATCCTATCGTTTGACGTGACAACATTCTAATAGGGATATTTTAATAATTTATCTTCGACTTAATATTGTACTTTCAGATAAATTTCAATATTCAAAACTCATTATTTTTCTTCAACTGATAATGAAATAAATCTACATAAAACAGCATCGGAAACAAATACGCAAAATATTTTATGCATATTTTAATCTGAGGATCACTTGTCCCTGAATCAGTCTTGAGGCTAGTTTGGCAATTCAGCCATGTTCTTCTTCAAAAGTAGTTTCTCTACAAACGGCAAATGTCTAACCTATTATTTACGACAGTTTGCATTCAGCGTATTTATTCCTCTAGAAAAACTACCACCTTAAACCGAAGAGTCCAGTCTACTCAGCTGTTTAACCCATAGTTGAAAGAAAATGGATCTATGCCTTTCCAACGGCATTAATGCGAGATAAATGAAACGAAAGTCGGTCAGAATTTGAATTCGGTGCACCGGTTCTAACTTTCGAATAGATAACCGTTACATCAACCACCTACAGCCTATGTCGAATAGTTTAATTGTCTGTCCTTGTAATATTAGGATCGGCAAATAAAAAGTCCTATTTGAAATCGTTATCTCATAATAGGCCATATCTCCCTTTATTTATAAATATATTATTAATAGGTATATATGTTAATGGAGAAGATATAAAGATTTTGACTGACATCCTTTCAATTTTATCTGTAAAGCCTGATATAGTTTTTTTTTTTTTTTTTTAATTCATTTTTTAAGTAATGACAGACGACTTTTTTCTGAGCATTTATATCGGAAAACATGACGATATGGGTCATTTACTAAATCTGGCTCGAAACTACAATTGTTAAGCAGTCAGTGAGGAACTAACTCCCCATAGTAATAATGACCTGTGATACGAGTTTACAATTCATCATTTTATGGCAAACGTTAAATCACCACTTTACGGCAAGCTGTACGTTTTTTTTTTAAACTAATATTTTTATATTGTTGATTTTATACCAATATAACAAATATATAAAAAATCAAATCAAATAAATATTGATGTTATGTAGGTATCATTCCGAGTAGGTATCATTCTTAGAAGGTATTATTCTGAGTTGGTTTTATTCTGAACCAGTATTATTCTGAGTAAGTATTATCCTGAGCATGTATTATTCTGAGCCAGTATTATACTAAGTAGGTATTATTCTGAGTTGGTAATATTCTTAGCGGCTATTATTCTGAATAAATATTACTCTGGGCAGGTATTATTTTTATTCTGAGCCGGTATTATTCAGAGTAGGTATTATCCTGGCAGGTATTATTCTGAGCCAGTATTATTCTGATCAGTTATTATTCTGAGTAAATATTATTCTAATCAGATATTATTCTGAGTAGGTATTATTCTGAATGGTACTATTGATGCTGATCTTTCGTATGTGTTTGGGTCGCCACTTATTATTTTGCCTGGTGTTGTCTATCGAAAGTTACCCTTCTTCACACGGCCTGGATAGTGGGAATTGAAGGTGAATATTGTTAGTCGAAGGTCGTCTTGTGATATACGGATGTTTTGAACCCATTCTCTGTTTGAGTTATTATTAAATCCAAGAAGATGAGCTTACTATTATTTTCTTTTTCCATTGTGAACTGGTTCGACAGACATTTCAAGTGCACATAGTCCAGCAATATTTGTACAACTTCCTGATGCGGCCAGAGTATGAAGGTGCAATCTACGTATCTCAGTCATGCTGTTGTCTTACATGGTGTCGTTCCTAAAGCCATTTTCTAGAGGTATTCCATGTATATTTTACCATCACTGTTGACAACAGCGAACCCATAGCCAAGCCTTCTTCCTGTTGGCATATGTCAGACTCATGTAGTCTATTCACAGAATGTCAACTATTCCACTAGATTATCTATTGGAACGTTAGTAAATTCTCCCAGGGGCTGATCTGAATTCAATCGGTTTCGAATAACTGTCAGGGCCTCATCTGTAGAAACTCTGGTAAACAGGCTCACCACATCCAAGCTTACCGTCCGCTAGCTAGGTTTCACGTACTATTTCATTTTTTTTCACTGCTCTTTGAACTGTTATCGCTAAAACTCCTTTCTCTCGTGCCAAACCTCTTATGGGTTGAATTGGATATTTGCTAATTGATCCCATTTACTCTAAGTTGAAATGATGATCCCACTTCCTGTTCTGACCTCCTTATCAAGTTTTCTTGTATACTGTTCCCTCTTTTTTAAAAAACATATTCACCGTTCTCTTGATGGTTCTTGAATGAACCCTGAAGTATGAATATTGGTACCACTAAATGATCTTTTTCCTCTCACCATTGCTCATTTTGGAAAACGGTGGGGTTGACACAAAACGATTTTAGCCTGTTCTCTTTCTAGCTGAATAACTCAAATGATTTTTCAGTGATTCTTACGAGAAATGTTGTGAAAATGGTTAACTATCTTACCTGAAAACCTGGAAAAAAGAAACCCAAATTAGTCCTTTTTTTCTTTTAGATATTAAATATTTTGTGGGATGGACAGTTATGCTGTTACATAATTTGTACAATTTTGCTCTTACACCCAGTATATCTAGTGTAACAAATTATTCCTCAGGCAGTATCACTTGTTAAATTTTCACCTTTACACTATCACTGTGTTGCCAGCCTGATGTTTTCGAAGTGATGAGTTTATGTCTTTTTGGGAAAAAAAAACGAATCTAAACTTTGCTTGCCGATTTCGTATTTCGTGTCAATAACCGTTACACGTTTTCGCACTTCTATTAAAAGAGAAAGCGGGAAAACCTCTGAACTAATCCCAAGTTACGTACTTGCGAAAATAAACGGTTTAATTCTGTCATGACGATTACTCATCATTTCACTGGAGCTATAAACGGTCAAACGCTTTCTTTCATTAATTTTCCAATTCTGAATTTCTTTGGGTAGCTTCCCACATGGGTTATATCTCGTGCAGCTCCGGATTGATGCGTCTTTGGTTGGCGTCTTTCAACAGGAAACGCCGCTATACATACTCGTAACAATATTCACAATAGGAAAGAAAATGATATTTTCTTCTCACTTGTCACAACTGGTCCCCATTTGAAACATGTCAGTTCTGGTAAAAAAAAGTATCCGTACTTGTGCTATAAAAAGTCTACAACACATATCAATTCGGCATTTAATCTCCTGCGAATTATACCCTGTCTGAAGCCACACATTTCCGTTTCCGTTGATAGAAGCATTTCCGGAACTCCTTTTTTGGATTTCCTCGAAGTCGTGAAATCTTTTTTCTTTCAAGTTGGATTTGATATCTGGGAAGAGATAAAGGTCGCAATTGATGAGATCTGGGGAATACGATGGTTTTTGATACTGGGAAATGCTGCAGAAGGCATGCTCACTGTAGTGTGATGAGACGATCACATTCTATACACTTTCCTTCCAAGCAATGCAATAAACTACAAAAGTTCGTATAATGCTCATAGTTTATGGTAAGAATGCAAGGAAAGCAGTGGACACAAAAATTCAGTGAAGAAAGTTTTAATCACATAAGAACATGAATTAAACCTGTGAGCCCTGACCACCGCTTTACCGGTAGTAGAAAAAATGATGTAATGTCCAGCCACCGGTTGAACAGTGGTAGAGAAAAATGACGTAATGCCCAGCCACCAGTTGAATGGTGGGTAAACACTTGTAATTATTTTTATATCTACCGTGAAACATTACATACTAATTATTTGCGACTTTTGACTCAGGGGCTCAAGTAGAAGGGTTAAAATTGTTCAGAAACGCAGGGCTCAAAAGGTTAAGAATACAATAGTTCAGAACAACAAGCGTACGACTGGAAAGCGCTACACATTTGCAACCAACTTTTTGCCACTGTTCCGTGAAAAGACGTTCTACTCATAGAGAATGGATGAGTCCATATTTCAATAATAGGTGTATCGAAAGTTAGTCAGTTATTCTACACAACTGGAAGTGAGTGCGAACGTGTTACATAGTTCGTGGTCAATCTGCGGTAGGCGGCTTCACAGTGCAGACTGTAAATCCGTTATCCTAACTACGGATATTTTTGATCAGACCTCGCAGTCGTAGCTTCTTCAATTTTACTCGTCTCAACCATGATTCACATAAATTCATTGATAGTGGGTACCGACCTAAGTAATCCTAAAGATCTGATCTTGATCCGAGGTTCGAATAAATGCCACAACTGCCACTTTCACTGATATCCCAACTGCAGGAATCTAAGCGTGCTACAAGGTTGGCATATCGGTCCCACACTTTCACTGTCGAAACAGTTAAATGTAACCGCCTCTTCTACTCCAACAGCTTCTCTTGTTCTTCCCACCAGTGCAACTCCCTTCCTCCTACTTGTTTTCCCTTCAAATATTCAAATGTAAAGTCAATAGACATCTTTTAATAGCTTGGTCCCGATCCTCGTCCTTCTCTATATCCTTTTGCTCGTACACCCCTCTTAACGCTTGCATTCACTCTCTGTAACCATTTGCGTGCTAGTAGCCTTGGGATGAAATGCCTAAAAAAAAGAAAATAGTGCCTTAGATACTAGAACATATAAACAGATGAATATTTCCACACGTTGGTTGCGGTTCGCTAGAAATTCGATGATGCTGTTGAAAAGAAAATATGCAAATTCCCTTGGGTCATGTAACATTTAGTCATCGCTTGCATATCACACTGAAGCATCACGCAAGATTGATGCTCAATAATTTATGTGCATTTCTATTGCCCGAAAAAGACGACTCCATCAATATAAAATCCAATGGGTAACATGTGTGTCCTGATCGGCTGACAGATATTTGTGTGACAATTTATATGTCACCGGAAGGATAGTCTAGGAAGGGATTAACAATATGCCCATCTCATTATAGTAGATATTGTAGAAATGCACGTACATGGATAGGCTAAATATAGTGCATCAAAGCAACTCGTAAAATGGCACCGTTGATAAAGAAATTAACCCCTTAGAGCCCACTAAAAAAAAACAGTATTAATGAGTGAAATAATAATAAAAATCCATATTCATTATAGCTTTAAAAAAAATCATTAATAATTATAGGTTGATAAAACATCCGGTATTAATTAATGTTTTATAATAATCTATCATTAATTATCGGTTTCGATCTATAGTTCTTTAATGATCTTGATGTCGTTGTCTCCAACATTGAGACAGTTGACATTAATGGTTAAACCACCACCACCACCACCACAACCACCATCATCATCATCATCATCATCCATATAGAGACGGTTGGTATTAATGGTTAAAGTAGTCACCATCTTCAGTATTGAGACGGTTGGCATTAAGGCATGAAAATTATCATCATCATCATCATCCATATTGAGACGATTGGAATTAATGGTTAAAGTAATCATCATCATCAACATCATCAGTATTAAGACGGTTTGCATTAATGGTTAAAATAACCACAATCATCATCAGTATTGAGACGGTCGGCAGTAATGGTTAAACTAATCATCATCATTATCGCCATCAGTCCTGTGACTTGGTGTGGTTGTAGAGCCGCTGAGCACCTCATCATTTTCCTCCATATATCTGAACTAAAAGCCAGTATTTATTAATTGATATATCCCGGAAGGTTATATATTTGTTCGAAATAGCTAAGTGGTTTGGGCTACTCTAACCGAGTAGTACAATCTAGCAGGTAGCCGTAATCGACTGGTACTCCTCGTAGACGTAGGCAATATGCTTAGTCGTAGACGTAGTCCAATATGCATCGTCAATGGCTCAATCAATGGCGCAGTTCAATGAGCGTCCTACATGTAACTCCACATCAGCCTGTATTTATGGCTGACACCAGCCAATCATATTACTGTGAGGGGGAACCCAGGTGTATGCAAATTCATTACATCTTTAATGCATAACATGTCTCGGTCAAATAAACCTGATGGAGTTCATCATTCTCCAGGTCACACCACAGCTGATGTCCTCTAATTTGAAGGTTAGTCTTGGTGACGTACACGGACGTGGCTGCTGATTCCATCAGTTGAACCTTCAACCCTGGCCGTTGACTCAGTCTAGAAAGGCTTCCATCCAGCATTGCTGTGTCAACTCCACACCAGCCGTATACTGTATTCTGTATATAGCTTTTATAATAGTTTTCATTCATAGTATAGGAAGGAGGGCACCTCGCCGTGATGTAATGGTTAGCAAGCTTCTCTCGCTACATCAGTTAAGACTGAATAGTGAGTTCAGTCCTCACTTTTGGCCTTGTGCTACATCTAATCTACGCTTTGAAAATCGCTATTGTGCACGGAGAATTCAGAGGATTAATTGTTATTTTACATCTGCTTTGTTTACTGTTCAGATAGCAGTGAAATGAACGATTAAATCCAGAGTAACATCGTTTCCTTTATCTTATAAATATAATGTAATTGCGAAATCATATAAATAGATGCAATTTTTTCACGGTAGTTTATGTTTATAAAGTTGTTTTTAATTATAAATAATACCTTTCAACAAATGTTTCTTTTCAGGGCATTTCGGAAGCTAATCTATATAGAGCATTAATATTGTAATAAGATCGGTCTTTGCTAATAGCTTCCCATTTATTTCCTTGTGTGGCAATTTGGGCAAACCTCGGAGCTTAAAATGTTACGTATATTTCAAAACATGAAAAAAAAGAGTCGATGTTCTAGCCTGTGTAAAAGCCGATAATCCGAATAGTTGGGAAGTTAGGATAACATAATTTTTCCTCGTTATGTGGCCACCTGTCAAATACAAATACCAATACGTGTTACGTTTGTCAACAATTTTCCAACTGCTTCGGTTTGTTTTAATTGGATCTTCCACTCTGCTCTTTCGGAAATTAATCATGACTACTAAAAATGCTCTCTGGGTCATTTAAGGGTATTTGAATCTTTCCTTGTGTGATATGAACAGTCAAGTGCCAAATAAAATGAACTTACTATTTGTAAAGATGTTAAGTGCCATTCCTAATTAAACTAAACTAATCGAAATAATAAACTACGAATAAACTGACAAACCTCTCATCAACGGACAAGATGGGGTGGTCCGTTAAAGTCGATTGTCCGTAAATGAAGGGTTTCTTTTTGCGTTATAAAACCACTATAGTAACTGCCAGTAACTATGGTCATAATGTAAATTCTATAAACATGTACGTATGGCATGAATAAATATATACTTAATATGGATATATTAATCAAAATAACAAAAAACAGCTACTTTCTCACGCATGTGCTAATGGATCGTACTTTATATACTGTACACCCGTATCTGTTTGCAATTGAAAGGGCCGCCACTGCCGCCAAGTGGTAACTTTGAGAACTAATACGACTCGTTCCGCTAAGCCCGAAAATTTTGAAATACATCGCTGACGATTAGGATGTTTTTTTTCTTGCAGATTTCTTTTTTAATTTTGCTTGGAGATTTTGTTCGTTGCATCTGAAATCCGTTGATAGGTGGGGGCGTACATGAGAGGTTTGCTTGTATATAACAATACACAAAGGAGTTAAACGCTTCCTAAATGTTTTGACATTCGTTTGTTGGAAGATTGGTTACTTTTCTAATATACCCAAGTCTGATGTAAGTAACAGGAGTTTAACTTAGCGATATCTGCTAATGTCATATGTCTGTGTAATTCGAAAACAAAACGAAGGTGTTAATACAATTAAAGAAAGAAAGAAAGAAAGAAAACAAAGACAGAAAGAAAGAAAGACAACAAAGACAGACAAATAAGACTAAATAGATAGATAAGACAGAAACTGATTGGAAAGCGACAACGAACGAGAGATGAACGAAGTAAACTGGAAATAAAAGACCGAATAAATTTGGATCGAGAAATTACAAGACTACTATAATTTAATTAAAGTACAAGAAAGGCGACAGGGTCTCATCATTTTACAGCTGAAATGTCTAGTTGTAACCGTAAGTCCTATGTTAACATTCTCTTCTCTTGTATTTCTCCCTTGTGGAACATTGTCCCAGCTCATTCCTTCAAAGATTTAAATGTAATGCCAATAGTTATCTTCTGCCTTCTTAATGCCTGTTCTTTAATGTTCCTTTATCTTGATAGAGTTTTTTTTTCTAATATTCTCTGACACCCAGTAAACTCTTGCATCTTAGTCGCTTTATTGCCTTGCTTGGTTAAAATGATTGAAACACTAATAGTTATTGCAAGAGAGACACCGATTCAATGATTACGTGCTTAATACAACTGATTGAATAGATAGAAATGAAAAAACGAAATACATAAATAATAAAATAGTTAGAAAAATAAAACTATCAGATGTGTTTTTCCGAAAACAGGTTGGTTAGTTCCACGGCATTTAAACACATGTTAGGTTATTTCATGTCGAAGTTCGTAAGCAGAAGCTAGTTAAGAACAAACACATTACTCAGGTAGTAAAAGTCAACTTGACTATCATTGATAAGCATTACCTTACGCTAAGGTAACCAGAACGTTTTTAATGGGAAAGTTAGTTACAGTCAGGTAGATTTTCAATTTCAAGTGATAATACACATTACTAGAGTGTTATGAACTGGTCGTAAAAAAAGTGAAATTCAGTTTCGTTTATTTAATAAAATACAACGAAAAGATTGGAAAGTTATACGGAAGCGAAAGAACCTCAGAGCAGAATAAATTCATTATTAAAGGATATAAAAACCGAAGTAGACGAATAAAAGAATAAAATATTTTTATAATGATTATATAATATTCGTAAATCTTCGGTGCATTATCTTAAGTTTTTCTCCCTTGCTATGAAGTTGTCCAGGTATGATTTTAAACAAGGATTCTATATTCTCTCTGCCGGCTCAAAAGCTACCGATAGGGAAAAACTCACGGTCGAAATGTTTTTGTCAGAAGGCAGTTCTATCAATTTTAAGCACCTAATGTTTGATATACTTATGAAATTCGTGTAATGTTTTCTGTTAAATATGTATTTGTTATTTAGCAACCGTAGTACAGCTTAATAAATCATAAATCTGAGTTTTTTCTTTTTTTTTATTGCCATGTTCCTTCAAAATGACTCTCTTAAGTTTCTGGTTTACGACCATATCACTTTCAAATATCTGTTCTTGTAGGATAAACCAAGTTAAGAAACGCCCAACCTGGTCAGTACCTAGACAGGTATCCGCTTGGTAATACCAAATACCTTAAGCTTGGGTCTGCTGTGGATTAATGGATAATGGCTCTAAATTGGAAATCGAAGAGCCTAGTTCGAATTCACGTCGAGTTCGTTACATTTACTTACGCGAAATGCCCTTAGAAAAGGTATGATTTTGCCTCTTCTCCCTCCACCTATGGGTTAGTTAGCAGAACATTTATCACTAAAATATCTCTATTAAAAAAATTCTTGCAATCTCAAAATATTTTCTGGCTTTTAATAACATGCAATAGGTTGATAAGTCGTAAAAACAAATCGATCTATCAATAACATCCACAGATTCCTTTTTGTATTATCTGTTAATTCACGTCACTTCGTGGAAAAGATAACTGGGTGGTTTATTGTTGCTTTCCCTTCTATTTCGGAATTCAGTGTTATCATTTGTCTAGAGTGGTTATCATTCAAGGCTAATGAGCTATGCCTAACCTATTATTTAAACTATATTTGATGGAAGCGATATGGAACACCATTTGAAGTGGTATTAATGCGAAAGGGAACTTAATAAACTCACCGATTTCATTTCCAGTATCAATAAATATCACAACGTCTGTAAATGTTATATTTCTATGGTGATTCTGGGAGAGGCTAATTTCTGAAAACCGTGATATTACTTAAAACTAATATAAGCTTAGTAAATTAGTCTAGTAAATTCCAATACTACAATACACTTGAACTTGTAATTCCTTTTGGGGAAAAAAAAAACTTTACGTTGCACTTTGAAGTCATCGACTGATCGATAAAAGTAAATTCTATATAAAAATATCGCTGTACGAAACTAGAGAAAAATGTTTCATTTCGTGTTAGTTTGACACTGTAATTGTTCTTTGTAGCGATTTTTCATACACTAGATATATCTACACTATGATTCTTATCAAATACATCTCCAATCGATTCTTATAATTACATCTTGCTCACAGCAAAGAACATATGTTAATCTGAGTAACACGTAGAATTAAATTAACAAACAAGGAAATATCTACAACTTCTTTATAGACAAGTTACATTTGATATTTCTGCTTTTCCTTTCGTTTTCAGACTGGAAAAAATCCTAAGTTATTTCTTTTCTTTTATTTATGCCTTGAAATATATCTTTTAAATCAATCATTGTAACCGAAGGGAAAGTAGATATTTACTCAGTCTCTAAGGCAGTGGTTCCCAACCTTTTCTACCTGGCGGCACACTATTGAGTTCTTTAAATTTTCGCGGCACACCTATCACAAAAAATAAATATTTTCCACTCATAAAGCCTTTTTGCAATAAAATAATAAAAAACAAAGAATATTATATAAGAAAATTTTTATTCACATAAATCAACATATCCTGTATCCAATATTGGGTATAAAATAATAATGGTGAATGTCAGTGGGACAGTTGTCCCTGGTGCTTCTTGACAACTACTGCAATATTTGGCCGAATGTGAGAGAGAAACACTCTTCTTAACTCTTCTTCAATATTTTTAAGTCTTTCACGTTTTTTATTTTTAATGTTATTTAGGTACGAAGTTGAGAAGTGCAGTAAGATTTTGATGGCTTTTTTACTTAGAGTTGGATACTCTTCCATAACAGAAATCCTAAAGGCGTCCAATGGCAGTTGTGCGTACTTCAATTTGAGACCACGATAACTGCAAAGGCTTACGAATTCTTCCTCTTCACATAACTCAAAATTGAAAAGATTGATGACTGATAAATCTAGGAACAGATTGCGAATCCAATCAAATTCTTCAATGCTGATTCAATAAGGTAACTCCTGTTGCCTGTAATACTTACGTATTGTTTATATCCATTTTTAAGGATACCACATTTAAATCTAAAGAAAAATGATAGAAAAATAATTAAATTTGTTGTCAATATTTCTTTAGATGTATTTTAATACTTGAAACGTTTTTCGGCTAAAAATTATTTGTAAATTTTAATGATAACAAGTGTTTTGGTTTTATTTGCACTTGAGGAATAAATGACGAGAATCGAATTTCGTTTTCTCTCCTATTCTCTTGCTTCATTTATATTCACTAAAGGACAAATTACATTCGAAAAGATACGAATTTATCTCTTCTCCCCATATCGAGGACTTGTTTCTGAGAAATCAACTGTTTACAATGAAAAAAAATTAATGCAATATTCACTCACAAAAAGAATTATCCCTTCAAGCTTAATTATATACTTCGGCTTTAAATAAACTGAAAATCAATAAATCAATCATTATTTCAACCAGTTTTCATTCAACCTGCACAGCTTCCTCAACAGCAAAGTTTGCATTATAAATAACTATTGTCATTTTCAATTCTGATTTTTTTTGTTATTGCTTTTGTTCTTATTTTAAAACACTTCTTCACAATGATGATTGGATTATTATTATTATTATTTTTATCATTATTATTATTATTATTATTATTAATATTTCCTTTGATTTCTGGCGTTTACACATTTCTTTCCGGGTCCCGTGCAGAGACCTAAGGTTAGAAATGGCATCAGGACGTTTTCCACTGACACAAACAAAGAAATGAAAGAAAATATTTTACATAGATAAATCCCTTCGTAAAGTGTGGGCTGTACTTGTGAGAACAATCTTTTGTATCTCTTTGAGGCATGGATTTCCACGGACCCCTTCAATTATTCTACTGGAATCTTTTCCAACCAATCCTGGGGCTCCAACTACAACAGGGATTGTTGATTATTATTATTGTTTTTTTTCCTTTGATATCTGGCGTTTACACATTTCTTTCCAGGTCCCGCCCAGGGACCTAAGGTTAGAAATGGCGTCATGACACTTTCCACTGCAAAGTCAAAAAATAATTACATAGATAAATCCCTTCGTAAAGTGTGGGCTGTACTTGTCAGAACAATTTTTTGTATCTCTTTGAGGCATGTACTTCCAGGGATCCCTTCAATTAGCCTACTGGAATCTTTTCCAACCAGTCCAAAGATTATTATTATTATTATTATTATTATTATTATTATTATTATTGTTATTATTATTATTATTCCCTTCAATTTCTATTGCATCCTCGTTTCCTTCTGACTCCCAACCAGTGACCTAAGGTCAGAAATGGCATCATGGCATTTTCCACTGAGCATTTTTGTAAGATAAAAAGGAAAACAAATGACAACCCAAGACCATACACATTTTAAATCTGTAATACCTTTCGTAACGTGTGATCTGTACTTGTGAGTACAATTTTTGTATTTCTTTAAGGCAACGGCTATCAGGGATCACTTCAATGAGTCTCTCGGAACTTTCCCCATTCAAACCAGGTTTCTGGCTGCAACGAGAATGATCGATGTCCTCATGCGTCACATTTCTGAGATTGACATTTCAAGATCATTGTAGTTCGATTGTTTTTTAAATTTAAATTACAGTCAGCAGGAACTGTCATGTCAATAAAAAGCACATTCGTTTTGTGTTCTTTGATCACGATGTCTGGGAGATTAGCGTTAATTATTGTGTCTGTGTAATCTAAAGTCCGATATATTGTTAAAGGTCCTATGTCTATAACCGGGTCTCAGTGGTGATTATACTATTTTCCTGTAATTTTATTCCGTAATAGTTGCATATTTTCCAGTGCAGATATTGGTCCAATCTGTAATACCGAGTTTTAGATTCAGTGGTTGCTAATATCGTCTAAACTGATATCAGATGGTCAATGGTTTCTGGATATTTATCACAGAAACTGCATTTCGGATTAACACAATTTTTCAATAAGTGTACTTGGTAATTTCAAGTTAAGCATTTGTCCTGTGCAGCAAGAATAAAAACTTTGGAATCAGCTTTTAACCCTGCACTATATAACCACTGAGGTGTACCGGATTTGTCTATATCATCTTGTTTTGTCCGGACAGAGGTTTATCTTTCAATCGTTCAGCATTTGTTCCATTGCATTTGGTTTTATTCTTATTATTATTTTATTTCCTTTGATTTCTGGTGTGTACACATTTCGTTCCGGGTCCCAACAAGAGACCTAAGGTTAGAAATGGTATCATGACATTTTCCACTGACACAAAATAAAAAGAAAAAAAATATTTTACTTAGATAAAGCCCTTCGTAAGGTGTGGCCTGTATTCGTGAGAACATTTTTTTGTATTTCTTTAAAGTATGGGCTTCCAGGAATCCCTTCAATTAGTCTACTGGAATCTTTTCCAACTAATCCTAAGGCTCCAACTACAACAGGGATTGTTGATGTTCCCATGTGCCACATTTTTTAGATTTCTATTTCAAGGTCCTTGTATTTTGACAGCTTTTTGAAGATCTTCAAAGATACATTGAAGTCCATAGGGACTCCCATATCAATAAGGAGGCACTTTTTTGCGGTCTCTAATAACAATCTCTGGGCGGTTAGCTTTGAGTGTTTTGTGTGTATTGTGTTGTCCCATAGAATTGTAACAGTCCCTATCTCTGTAACCGGGTCTGGATGGTGTTCATACCAGTGTCTTTCAGTTTCCTTTCCGTAGAAGTTGCAGATTTTCCAGTGCAGATATTGGCCAACTCTGTCATGCAGGGTTTTATATTCAGTGAGTGCCAATACCGTGCAACCTGATACAAGATGATCAATCGTTTCTGGGTAATTATCACATAATCTGCATTTTGGGCTAACACAATATTTTAGTATGTGTGCTTGATGATTTCTAGTTAACAAGCATTGGTCCTGTGCAGCAAGGATAAAACCTTCAGTTTCAGCTTTCAAACCTACACTACGTAGCCACTGATGGGCACGGGACTTGTCTACGTCACCGTGTTTGGTACGGGCTCAATATTGGCCATGAAGCGGTTTATATTGCCATTGTTTCTGTATCTGGTCGGTTGCATTTGATTTTTGCTTTCTTTTTATTGCATTTTGCAACTTCAGTCGGTGTATTGTGCTTTACTTGTATTGCTGAATCCATTTGAAACTCCATTATTATTATTAGTAGTAGTAGTATTAGTATTACTACTAGTAGTAGTATTAGTAGTAGTATTACTACTAGTAGTAGTTATGACCCTCTCTGACTTTTAGATGTTTTGGCTGGCTTATATTGATCATATTTCAGCCTCTACCCCAGCGGCACAACTCTTTCATGCGTGGATCTAAGCAGCGCTGCCACCCGCTCACTTCGTATCATTAGGTAATTCCGAGACAGAAAGTTTCCATGAAAGAGTCCAGGTTGCATCAAACACAAAAGATAGAACTTGAGAAACTGATCGTTATATTTCTCTTGTCCTGCCACTTCTTGGTGCCTTTATGCTTCGGACTTCGCCTTTATCTTCTCTTTATCCCAAGGAACCGCAATATCTATCAGGATTCATTAATCACTGCTCTTTCATACAGTTGTCAAGATAGTCGTATCCAACATGAGCTTCACTTACTCATTCTCAGCGACCGGTGCATATTATACCACTGTTCTGCGTAAAAAAGGCTCATACCTCTTGCATGGATCCCAATATATTCTGAAGGATACAGGGTCATGGAATTGTTTTTACTCATTATGTGTCAGCAGAATTCCGCCACAGACGATGTGTTGCACAATTTCAGTAGATTTCTCACATAGCCAGAAACAGTGTAAGTCAACTGCTCTATTAAGAGCGTACTGAAATTTGTTCTTAAATTCTTCTTCACAAATCATTCTTTAGCTTTCATCGTCCTAGGTAAGATGATAAACCACATCTGCGTCCTGGGTAAGACGATAAACGACATCCAACATCAAGGCCTCTGATTGGGAGTTTTAAAGGCGCGTGGAACCACTTCTTAATTGCTGGTGTTCCCAGAACCATCCTGGCCCGGGTTGGTAGCACCCGTTACGGTCCCAACTATGGGTAAATAGTTAACCCCAAAACTGGGGTCAAAACACTATGAAAGTGTAAAAATAGGTTTTAATACCAGCAGTAATTTTTTTAGGAAAAAATATTACCAGTATTACATTTTTGAAGAGAAAACATTATTACCAGCAATACATATTCGGAAAAAAATATTACCAGCAATTAAAAAAAATCTTGTCGGTTATTTAACCCATTGAGATTGATATGCCTTCAAAGAAAACAAACCAAACCAAACTTTCGCTTTCCTTCTTCAAGAAGCCGTTCCTAAGCGCCTAACCCCCATGATTCTGGATGTGATATCTCATTTTTGCAATCGACTTTTTGCAGTCCTCCCATGCATCGACTTATTCAGGCTCACTTTTTTGTGCTTAGGTCATCTTTGGGCCGTTCACGAATGTCTGCATTTTTCTACAAAACCACGACTGCTCGAGCATTGATGCTTGAAACCAGATTTCCACGATTCAATTTGGATATACAAAGCTTCTTCACGCGCTAGATATACCCATCTCATATACATGATTTCATCTTGTCAAAAGGGATTGTCCATCTGTAGAACTCCTAGTTTTTTTATATATATTCTCCGCTATCTAACTTCTTCACAGATTCCTCATCGAGAAGCTTTATCTTTGTGCTATCCACCTTTCATTCCCTCTTCATTTCCAGTACAACACACTTAAAAAGTTTAATTGGCATGCAACGAACATGTCTTACGGGTGTTTGTCAAGAAGTCCATCTGATTATTATTGCCGTATGAATTTCTGAGACAAGGATTTATCATTATTTACATTATTTACAGCGTGTGATGGGTAATTTGACGCCATTTTAGATTTTGAATTTCGCACATGCGCGTTGTTTATTTTTGATTCTGTCGACTGCACCGGATAGTAGGATCAGCTGGGCAGCGTCTAAGAAAATAAGCGCACCATGATGCAATTCACTCCGCTAGAAATTTGGAAGCGGCATACGGTACTGCTTGGTATTCGCTTCGGAACGACCACTATGAACATTTCAGAGTGTCTGGTGCCATTCTAAGGACAGTAAACAGGATTCGAAAAGAGTCTAATGGTGATTACGAAGATACGACAGCTCGGAAAACTTACTCTGATCGTTCTGAACACAAAAGAACTCCTGAATTTTTTGCTGAGGGTCTCAGACTCAACACGGAGGCCTACATCATGTGCCTTGAGAAGACATTGCTGCTCTGATTCAAGAGGGTGGCTGCTGGAAGAGCAACAGAATTCTGCATCATGACACACAAGTAGGTAAACCTAGTCAAGGATGTTAGACAATTTCTGCAACCACATCACACTTACATCTGACGACCTAACTTCGTTGACTGCAACCCCCTTGATTATTACGTGTCGGGTGTATTTGAACAAGAGACCAACAACCGCCTCGCGACACCGAAGATGAACTAAAGACAAGGATTATGAGAGTATTCACCAACTTAAACCATCCAGAGATTACGTGGTTGAAGCCAATGGCGATCTGATTGGATAAATTTATTCTTTCGTATTTCAAGGACATTTTTGTATAATTTTGGTCAGTATATCTGTTTAAATGAGATCTGATTGTTATTTTCATTTTAGCGTAATTTAGACTACAATTTATCCATCGCATCCTATCTATCTAACTTTCTCTCTCTATATATATATACATATATATATATATATATATATATATATATATAAGTGTGTGTGTGTGTGTTTGTGTGTGTGTGTGTGTGTGTAAGTGTATGTAATTTGGCAGCAACTTTTCTTTTAAACATGTTGTGTTGAATGTTAAAGACAACATTGTCCTGCATATTTTCTTTTGAATTTTCTCATATTTTCTAATGAGACTTTTTATTTGAAAATGATATCGAAATAAATATTGTTATCGTACGGACAATATTTATTTCGATATCATTTTCAAATAAAAAGTCTCATTAGAAAATTCAAAAGAAAATATGCAGGACGATGTTGTATTTAACATTCAACACAACATGTTTAAAATATATATATATATATATATATATATATATATATATATATATATATCACTTCATACGCATCTATTTCGATCTGTTCCTATCTGCCTCAATCTGTTAAAATCTATGTCACTTCGTCTATACATATATCACAGTCGTCCAAAGCAAGGATTATGACAGCATTCGCCATTTAAAAAAGAGAAAGAAAACCGTCCAGACGAGTTGCAGGAGATTCCGAAGTTGTCTGTGGCTATGGTTGAAGCCAATGGCGATTTGGTTAAATTTACTATATATCAAAATATTTTTGAGTAATTTTGCTAAAGATATCTGTTAAAATGAGATATCAGTGTTTTTTTCATTTTCGCGTAATTTAGACGACAATTTATCCATCGCACCCTGTACATACGGACTATTGTCTTCATCTTTGTTTTCGTTTTTGTTTTTTTATAACATGTCGTTGGTCGTTGTGCCCTCTGGCCATTATTAATTGAAAGAGTTATAATCGTTACTGAACTTAACAAACCTATTTTCCTGAAATGGAGTCCGAATTTTTGATTTCGAGCCGTTATCTGTTAAACCACCGTCACGTCAAGGCTCTCATCATCTGGTTTTTCCCAAGATGCCACCCCTCTAGGAATTGACCAGGCTAGGCGTTGCTTAAGTTCAGTGAACTGGCTGTTTTGGTCAATAAATTGTCAATGTTTCTGTATAAAAGAACGGTGAATATCATCATTCCCATTCAGATGTAACTTGCTTTCTTCAATTACAGTCTTAGCCTGTAGACATTTCCCATTTTGTTGTTGTTGTTGTTAGCGGTGGTCGTGGTCGCCGTCGTAGCATCAGTAGTTACTTCATACTTTTAATTTCCTTGTTATCCTCACCAATATCGTTAATGATGTACACATCATACACCATCGTGAATTTCATTTCCTTGCTGATCAGAAAATGATGAGACACGGCGCCTTCCTAAGTTTGTAAATAATCAAATATAAATCACGTTTTCTAAACAATGTTATATCTCCGTGTTTTGTCTATTTACCAATATTTCTTTATTCATCCATCTTAATTATCGTTCAGCCTTCTTAATATATATATATATATATATATATATATATATATATATATATATATATATATTGAGTCCACATTCCCAAGTTTTATCCTTCTTATATATGTATGTATGTATTTATCTAGATATTTTAAAACCTCATTCGCATGATTTGGCCATCTCATGTATGTCTATGTCTTCCTCTCTCTCTCTCTCTCTCTCTCTCTCTCTCTCTCTCTCTCTCTCTCTCTCTCTCTCTCTCTCTCTCTCTCTCTATTTCTATCTATCTATTTATCTTAACTCCTCAGAAACAAGGTTAGCCTTCTTATGTATATATATATATATATATATATATATATATATATATATATATATATATATATATATATATGAAGAAATATAGTCTTAAGATGTGCTATATTATGGGATAAAGTGCTCAATATCAGAGATAGAGCGTGTGTAAATATAAAAGTGAACATAGAAATCAACACTTAGAGGCGACAGTCTGTTTCGTGCTAGATGCAATCGTCAGGCCACGAGTGCTCTTATTTTTCTCGGCTATTTATATATACTGGTCAGTGGTGCATTGTGGGTAGTCTACTTTGGCGGTTATTTTACCGGAAGTCGTTTATTTGTTTATTTATTTATTTGGGTTAAATTATTTTGCTAGTTTTTATATATTTTTATTTTTTATTGTTATTTTTATTTTTTATTTTTATTTCTTAACTTATATATTTATTTATTTTTTATTATTTTATTTTTATTTTGATCGGTGTTTTTATTAACGTAGTAAAAAATTGTTTTATAGCTTATTTAATGGTTTTGTTTGTGTTTGGGAAGATAATTAAAGCTATTTGGTCAATTTTGGGGTTGATTGTTGTAGCTTGTACTAAATATTATTTTGGCGGGAACAGATTTTAATTTGTTTATTAGTTCATGTATTTATTTGGATTGATTATCTTTATTTGTTTTTTCTTACGGTTAGTTTATCGGTGTCGGTTGTTAGTTTATTTATATATTTGGATTTATTTAGGTCAATTTATTTTACTTGTTGTTATTTATTTGTTACACTGTATATTTTCTCTTTTTGGTTTTCGATTTTAAGTAACGCAATATATTATTTTTTATTCATTTTTTATCGTTATATAACAGTTATAGCTATTTTTTTCGTCCTATTTTTTGTTTTGATTTTTATAGTCTAATATTTTGGTCATAATAGTTTGCTAATTTGTTTATTATTTACATTATTT
>OZ038484.1:127263522-127313522 GCA_964036315.1 Acanthosepion esculentum | reverse complement strand
ATTTTCACTGGTCACATCATATTCGTGGCCTTAAGCCAAACTAAGTAAATTACTGTAATGATATAGGATGGAAACGAATATTGCAATAAAAGTGAATAAAATTGATAGATAATTTGACACACTGTGTGAGTGAGTGAGTATTAGATAGATAGATAGATAGATAGATAGATAGATAGATAGATAGATAGATAGATAGATAGATAGATAGATAGACGATGGCTGCGACTCGATTTCAGTTAATGCCATCACTTGATCCCTCCTCAAATGTCAGCAACGCATATGAAACTTTGTATTCCTGCTAGGATCTTACATTTTCTTGCACTGATATAGCAACGTTGGGAGGTTTTTTTTCAGTAGGTCTTACAAAAATGATACATAACATGTAGTGAATGACAATTTTATGTCTGTTCTACTTCGACAAATGCAACTATATTCATTGCTCTTTCGATCGGATGTTGTAACCATATTTCCAGTGTAATTAACAAGTATATATCTCCTGTGCTTTTCATATGTAACACGATAAAGATCAAAGTCTCTCTTACCATTCTGTTCTGTTTTCCTCCATTGTATAGGACAGGGGACGGCATCCTTTTGCTAACTATGCGCCGACTTAGGGTTTTAAAATCATTCAGTGTGCCAACAGCATAGATATCTATATCTATAATTCTCAAAATGTGTGTGTGCGCGCGCGCGATCGGATGTTGTTTATGGGTTTCCACAGTTTTCATCCGATTTCGATGAAATTTTTCTTGTTTGACAGATAATTCCTCAGTGCAGGTTTTGAGTCCAAATTGGCTGGAAAAAATTACATTCTTGAAGGTGAAAAATCGAAAAAAACTGATTTTTTACACTTTGCACAAAAATCAAAGACACAATTTAATGTCTGTAAAAAACAGCGTACAATCAATTTAGAGAATTGAAATATAACGCCAACGATTATTAGAATTATAAAAAAAAATTATATTATAAATAAAATTAACGTATATCATTATTATTATTATTTTGACGGTCCATAGAAGAGGTTCCTTCCTTGCAAGATTGAGAACGCAAAAATGGCCCTTTTCAGGGCCGCTCCCCATTCAAATTGTTATCCCCCCCCCCATTTGAGGATGTACCTCAGTTGCACCCATTTGTTGTTACTAATATTGATTTTCGGGCGGGCTGACTTTAAAGTTAAACTGCTCCAATTGAACGGCAAAAATTCCCTACTGGGAACAATGAAACACACACGGGTTATACTGCTAGATTTATACGAGTCAAGGTCAATATACCTGTTCTACAATATATTTTATATAGTAATATATAGTATATATAATTTATTATATATTAAAATTCAAACAGCTAAATATCTTCTTTACGTTGTAGTAGTTATTGGTTCGGGCTTCGTGATGTCATTTGCGGCTGCGTGCCATTGGAAATTGCTTGGCACGCGTGCTGTAGGTTGCCGATTCCTGTTGTAAGAGACACTACCGTCTGATCGACCTGGTTTGAGATCGCACGACCACAGAGAGTCACAAATCAATTACCTTTTTGAAAGAGTTACATCTTTATTCCGTTCTCGTTCAAACCTTCTGGAAAGCCCACAGGTGTTCACGTTTCGTATTCGAAATATAAACAAAGTAATTCTAAGCAATATTTCATATTACTGGAGACGTTATTTTGTGGATACACATTCTCTACCAACTAGTCCAAGAGATAGGGCTCAAAATAAAACTTTCCAACAAAGAAAGAATGATCTTGAATTATATGAAAACAGCGATAGCACATTATCTGTATTCCTCACTATGTGGAATTAGTAAATACCAAACTTTCAGGTATCTCGGTATACAGATTAGTTATATAAAATTAGTATAGAGGATAATGGAATTGAGACAATAGGTTGCGTTAGATGTAGTTTCGCCCAATACCGCAAATTGCTACAAAGCCAAAACGTTAACCGGAAAATCCAAGCCATGTTCTTAAATAGCCTCGTCATATCAAGACTATTTTTTTATAAATGCCATGCACGAGGCTCTAAAATATCTAAACTTCTAGCTGTATACAACCGTTTTCTAAGATCAATGGTTAATAAATGGCTTTGAGTGAGTGAGGCCTTGTGTTTTTTTTATCAGAGATCATCTTTCTTTGAAAATTCTGAACTGGCGATAAAGAACCACAAACAAAGAACTTTATAAAATAACAGAAACCGCTCACTTGAGGACTACCATGAGCAGCAACAAATAAAACGGATAGCACATGTGACGCGAAAAGAAAATAATGACATAATCAATATATTGGCATGAAAGGTTAGAAAGGAAGCCTCTATCACTACTGAAAACAGCGATAACAGCTACTGAATTTGAAAAAGCCATTTTCCTGAAAGTTTTATTTAGAATGAATTGAGATTGTTGCTTGAGAAGATTTTTATAAACCTCAACCGAAAACAGTAGTGCTTGCCCAGTTAATAAATGTCATATTTTTCAGGTAGGGAAACAGCTGCTAATACTATTACACCCCTGTGCACATTCATTGAAGCAAAACGAATAATTCTGTTATTATTTATTTTTCTTTTTGTATTTCTCCAAGGAAACATAACCCAATGCACATGTTAGTACTTCATATGTCCATTAAAAGAAGTCGTTCCTTGCAGGCTGACCACAAATTCTCGATTGGATTTAAATCAGGAGAGTTTCCAGTCCAGTCTAGTACATTGATTTGCTCACTGGTAAGGCTTGCCAGTGTGTTCGTGAGGCGTTACAACTTTCGTACGCTTCCTTGTTTGGGCGTGATGAAAATCTGATGCAATCACAGATGACGCAATATTTGTCAAGGCCAAACAAATTTCATCATACACCCCGAAAATAGATTCATATTACTGCACACCAATATGACGAATAATATAAATCGATGACACCCCGCCACTCCAGTGGGTCTAAAAGTGAACGTATGATGAAAGAAAGGAAGCAAAAGCGGCTGTTTGAATTCATTTGCACATATCAGTGGAAGATCTGATAAAGTGCAAAGAAAGCGGAAAGAGCTGCTCCCCTGCAGATTAGATTCAGCATGGTTGATGGTCAGCAGAAAATCTTCTCCATGAGGATTAAATGCAAGCAGATCTTTTCATATTTCACTAGAATTTCTTCACCTTCGCAAAAATACCATTAAAATTTATGATACAGGTTTAGTTTTTAGTTTTCAGTATTATTAGTATTTTTTTTTTGTCAAGTTCTATCGATTTTTCCGTGAGATTTATTTCATTTTTTCAGCCATAATGTTTTTTATCCACGATTTAAAATATGATATTTTTTGCTTATCATTCTAACAAATTTTTAAAAAGCCGGTCCCTGGAGTATTCGATATTACTTCAGCGGAAAGTAATGGCTGACTGTCAACCTTACCGCCTGTCCTTTGGGAATATCTTTCTCGAACACGTTTGTAACACTTACAGCGTTGCTGATAATAAAACTAGAAACTTACTCCTCCTCGATTATTAGATCCTACTCCTCGATTATTAGATCCTACTGCAAATAAAACATGAAATTAGTAAGTAGAGTTCGTTTGATGCTTACTTGTTGCCTTATATCTGGTCCAATCAATTTTCAAACACGAAAGAGCAATGAATGGACTTCATTAGCTTATAAGCTGATTCACTCATCTAAATCGTAATGACTGATATATAAACTTCTTTAACAAATCAATCTCACACAAGGCTTCAGGGAGGATCGAACTCACTTCAATACCAATGGTTGGTTAAAATAAGTGCCTAGCTTCGGAAGAGCATCCTAATTCAAATATTTACTACCCAATGTTTTGATTAATGAAACACGCAATTAGCAAGTAGAGTTCGTTTGATGCTTACTTGTTGCCTTATATCTGGTCCAATCCATTTGCAAACGCGAAAGAACAATGAATGGACTTCATTAGCTTATAAGTTGATTCACTCTTCTAAATCGTAACGGCTGATCCATAGACTTCTTTAAGAAATAAGGAGCTAAGAATCTAAAGGAAGAAACACGAGAATAAAAAAAAAAAACATCGAAAGAAAAGAAAAACAAATCGAACAATAAAACGACTAAGCTGGAAAGATGATCGAGAAAGTCAGCTGCACACAAATACGAAACTGTTTTTTGGGTCGTCAACAGACAAAAGAAAATGTATAAAACGCTTACGAACTTTGATGATGTGCATTTGATGATAGACATTCTGAGATAAGCTACTAAAGCGATCAGTTATTCCTTTGTCTATATTGACCCGCTGGCACTAAGGGCAGAAAAGAGGGTGAGATGTGTGTCTGTTTGATGGAATTTTCTCAGAGTTTTTGCCCTCCCGTTGTGTTGAAGTCACCGTCTGAAGCAAACATCCAGCAAACAGAGGTTTATTTTTGTTTTGTTTTTCTTTATTTCCTCGTAATTTCTATCCGGTTTTCCTTCCTTCAATGTCTATTATTTACTTCCCTTACTTGGCTTTGATTGTTTTAGCTTGGTTTTTATTGATTTCGTTTCTATTTCTTTCTCTGTCATCTTTTCGATCTAGTTTTCCTTTGCTTTTCGCGATTGTCTTTTCTTTTCCTTTTTTTCTTTTCTGCATTCTTACAACCTAATGTTATTTGCTTTATTTTCTCGCATTTTGTGTACTCAACGTAAATGTCTTTCCCGTTTTCTGAAGTATCGACATGGAGATAGTCGACATTTTCTCAACCGTGTTTTATCGACGAGAAATGTTGGTAAATTTGTATATAAACTGGTAACGAAAACAGTAGACAATCAAACTTTGTAAATCATTAATATACATTAACTTACTCTGAGACAATGACTTAGTGAGGATCAAATTCATTTCATTTTTAAATGTAATGAATAGAACTCTTGATTATCATCGCTCACTCGAAAAGCATCCTTGTATACTTCAACATTTTCTCCTCGACGAAAAATATCAATATAATCGTATATAAGTTAGTAAGAAAAACACTATGCAGTTCCGATATGTAACTAATTAAATACATTAGATTTACTCTGACACAAGGCCTCAGGGAGGATCGAACTCACTTCAATACCAAAAATAATTACCTAGCTTCGGAAGAGCATGCTAATTAAAATATTTACTAACGTATGTTTTGATTAATGAAACATGAAATTAGTAAGTAGAGTTTGTTTGATGCTTACTTGTTGCCTTATATCTGGTCCAATCAATTTGTAAACACGAAAGAACAATGAATGGACTTCATTAGCTTATAAGCTGATTCACTCATCTAAATCGTAACGGCTGATCCATAAACTTCTTTAACAAATAAGGCGCTAAGAAACTGAAAGCGTTATGTTAGGGAGCAGCGAACGAGAATCGAACCCTCTGGTTTACCTTGCCTTTGTGCAAAGCGTTACGGATTTGAAACAACCTACAAGAAAGAAAAAAGTCGATATCTTTTTTAAATATAAAATATTATTATTATTGCGATTTTTTAAGTCCTTTAAGTCCTTATTTGTAAATGTTTGTTAAGATGAAAAGAAATGTGATTTCTTCAGGTGCGAAAAAGAGTGGCAAGGGAGAAAGTGAGAAGGAAAGTGTAAAAGTCACGCATCTTGGTGAGGAACAGTGTAAGTGTCACGTTGCCTGGTGAGGAAGACGCATGAATGAGTAAAGGAATCTTTTTGAAGCCGCCGCTGTGAACTGATGTCGCATTTATCCCACTCTCTTTCCTTACTGTCACGTGTGGTCTAGAATCTTTGCTTATATACGCTTCATAGGGTTCACTCATGTTTTTATTGTCAACCGGAATGCGACACATTGTTTGAAAAATGATAAATATTTATTTTCATGAGATTAATTTACCTCAGACTCAGAAACCATTTGTCATTTGATTGTCTTCGCATTTATTTTCGTCTTCACTCCAGTCAGTCAGTTATATACCATGCGTAATACACGCTTAGGTGATCATCTATCGAAAGATACATGACTGACGAGGCAGATTATTTTCCCGCAGTAGGTTGCCATTTCGTTCTGCGGTAGACCTGTTGACATCCAAGCCTATAGAACTCGGTCTGTCCTACAATTTTCCCATAGCTAGCGAGAAGAGAATTCATACCTTCCCCAAGGGTATTAACACGTAATTGAATGTAATGGATTCGACTGGAATTCGAACTAGGGTCTCCGATTCCTCAACCCGAGCCGCTATCCATTACTCCACCGTGCCTCCACAAAGGTTTATGCATTTTTCTGTAAAACGATATTTATGTTACCTGATGTTTCTTCTTCATCTTTGGGGTGATTGTCCAATATTATCTTCTATATAGAAGCAATGATATTACATTGCAATTCATCTCTCTTTTCTTTGTTTCTAATTGAATTTTCCTGTTTCTTTATACTTTTCTTAGCTTTCGCTATTCCAACGTGCCGTCGGATTTCGATGTCACATTTTATGTCCCAGATATTTATTTTTTACAATTGATCGATTTTGGCATCTCCGAGCAGTTCCTCTTGCTGATAATCATATATTTATCCCATGCAATAATATATTTTATCCCATGCAATAATATATTTTATCCCATGCAATGATATATTTTATCCCATGCAATAATATATTTTATCCCATGCAATGATATATTTTATCCCATGCAATAATATATTTTATCCCATGCAATGATATATTTTATCCCATGCAATAATATATTTTATCCCATGCAATAATATATTTTATCGTATCCAAAATGATAATACATGTGTCATTCAATAAATAAGTTGAATTTTTCGGTATAAGGACTTCTAATACAGATACATGACTGACAAGACAGATTTTTCCCGCAGTAGGTTGCCATTGCTTTTTGCGTTAGACCAGTTGACATCCAAGGCTATAGAACCCGTTCTGTTCTGCTATTTACCCATAGCTGGGGTGGGAAAATAAGAGGGTTCATACCTTTCTCAAGGTTATTGGCACCTAACTGAATGTAATGGATTCGACTGGAAAGTCAGTCAATCAGTTATGTGACATGCGTGATACATGCTTAAGTGCTCATGTATATTGCGATACCTGACTGAAGAGACAGTTTTTTTCCGCAGTAGGTTGCCATTTCTTTCTGTGAATGTAATGGATTTTAGTAAACCAAAATTAAACACCTACAAAATTCGTAGGCGTGGAACACTTAATGAGGTTTGCATGCAAAACACAAAGTAATATAGTTAAAAAAATGGCAATAAATATAAATTTCCAGTGACAATATTGCCATTCTCTGTTGTAAAGCTAACCATAAAATTATCATTAATCGTTGGAGGTAGAATTTTCAGGATATACAGGGTGCCACAAAAGTAACTCCCACATATATCTGTCAGAAATACCTCCAAAGTCATGGTGAGACATTAGTGGCAATGGTTGTCTTCATCTAGCCAATGTCTTACTATTTTGTGGGAGATATATATGGGAGGTGTGTATGCTACGTCCTGTACATATATAATTTATATGAGCAATAATTTTCAGTATATCTTTGTGAAGTTTCAGAATATCTTTGTGAAGGTTTTGTTCACTTCTACTGTAGCCAGGTATTGAACTCACAACTCTTTGGGTCAAGTCACTGGATTCAAGCAACGCTTAGCTGAGCCATATGTCATTAAAGAGTTGAGTTAAAGGGAGATAACTGATACTGATTCTGAGACACTCGGTAGGGTCATGGCGCGTGGAACTAGAACAATCTACCCCCGTGAACGAAATAAAGGGTTTGCTTCGAGACTGTAATCACCTGAAGAAGGCCGGAGCTGAAATGTCGTGAATATGGCAACGAAACTGATGACAGCAGGCATAATAATGTAAATAGTATGAATAAATTTAAACTCTATTGTAGATTTTATGTAATATGTAATTCTCAGGGAAATGTTTGCTCAACAATTTTAAGATGATTTTGCCAATATTGGTCTTCCCCCTTAAATTAAAAAGAGGAACTTCTGACATGTAAGATCTGAAAATTTCGAGTTTGCTTTAGTGTAGCGAAAAATTGTTCTGTACAATGGCATATATATAGAGAGAGACTTTGCACTCTTTTCTTTTGTACTGTTTTTTTGGCAGCGCCATCTAGCGGTTGTTAGCACAAGCTTTCTGAGTGTCAAGTGGGGATAATTATGCACAACGCAACTAAGATTCAAATCTCACAATAGATAGATAGATAGATACTATGAATAGATAGATAGATAGATAGATAGATAGATAGATAGATAGATAGATAGATAGATATGGAGCGTGGGAAGCCTAGCTGAGGCAAATCGTCTCACTCTTCTTCTGTATGTGTCGTGCTCCCCTCAGACAGGAAGTAGGCTATCATTGCTCTCCACAATTTACTGTCCTTTGTAGCTCTTAATGAATTTTGTTTTCTTCTTATTTCTCGTAAACCTTGTTCCACTATCCAATTACTCAAGCACACTGAGTATATTACGCGTTGTCTTCCTCTGTCCCTTTGGCCTTCAATCTCTCCTGTGAGTATTAGATTTACCAAGCCTCTTTCTTAATTAGGGGTCATCAGCAATCTGTTCCTGATGTTAAATATTCCATTTTCTCACACTTCTCTAATAGATTTGATTAGATAGATAGATAGATAGATAGATAGATAGATAGATAGATAGATAGATAGATAGATAGATAGTGGGCATAAACGTATGCAAAAATCTATGTGCATGATGGTTAAATAGATTGATCCTGTTCACGAGTCCTGAAACCTATTAGAATCGTAAGGGTAGTGCTTTACGTTTCCTAGGCTAATTGACCTAACCGATAACCGCTATACTATCATCACATCGCTGATAGATAGAAAGAGAGAGAGATTACAAATTCATATACATAAGTTAATTTGGCAACATATAGATAATTAAATTAAAATAGGCCCAACTACTATGTAGAGAATAAGTAAAAAAAAAAATTTTTTTAAAAAAACACGCTAAAAAACAAGGGTAAAGTACTTGATAAGTCTCTTCCAATCGAATGGCCAGCTATATATGTGACGAAAGAGAAATGCGCCTTCACAAATTTTTTTGTCATAGAAAGAGTGGGCATAACCGTAAATGAACAATTGAAAAGCACTTATATAATCCGTCACATTCAAAGGAGACACAAAATAGGATTTGTATAATTTATCAACTAGAATTTAAACAAAAGGACCTATTGGAAATGAAGTGCATTTTGATTTTTATCTATGACGTATAGTGGAATATTTATTGTTACAGATTTTGGGTACTCTATGTAATAGTGAGCCAACCAAAATGAGCTGACTGATTTTATAGTTCACTAATAGAAGGCTGAACCAATCAGAAGGCTCAAAATATTCATATAAATAATATAAAGGCAGCCATGTTTTTTTCCGAATATTCACTGCCAAAATCTTATATCGAATACTGAAGAACTACGGAACAGCTCCTGCTGCTATTGGCAGTATAGTCAGATCCAGTAGAGTGTCTGACTCGTGAGTGTTAATCTTTAACGTTGTTTCATTGAACAGATTACGTACTGCGCTGGATTCTATATTCATAGACTATGGCGAGCATGGTCAACATTTATAATGTCCTCTAATATAAAAACAAAATGGCTGACATCGGAGATACGTTATATTCAGTTTGTTGATCATGAGGGAATAGCAATTCCGATGGTGAAAGAATAATATGTTAGACAAAAACAGAATAACAAGTCTTACGGTGATAGATACAAGGCTTATCATTAAGAGAACGGTCTTCAAGTATAGAGTAAGCTCCAAGTATAATTTTGTTTGCACTTTGATTTGCCTGGATCGTGTATTTACAAAATAAATCATCATGAATGAATCTTCATTATCTATCATTTGGGATCATTAACATTCCAAAAATTGGTCTGTCAAATCAACCTATGCTTTGTGTTACTGATGTTGATTAACGCGGGCTAAACAGATGATGCTATCCTCTGTTGTCATGTGAACACAGGCGGTTCTAATTTATACATGATAATGTGATCTCTAATTCCGTCACTGTTAGGTTAAGAAAACCACACTGCGATGAAATCTGTTCACGTCTGATTGATGCAATTAGTCGAACAGCTGAAGCATTAGTCGTCTTTCAATTTTCTCACACACCAGTGGGGCTCCCTATGAGTTAACAAGAAGTGATCGTAAATACGTTATGTGAACACTAATAAATATTAATGAACAGACTGCGATATACACACATATATATATATATGTAATTTCTTCGAAAATTATAACATAAATATACCATAAAATCGCTACAAAAATACCCATTTTGTTTCACCATTTCTGGTATCTCATCAAGTGATGGTGTTGAATGTAGAATAAAGAGTTTTAAAAGGTTCAAATCGACCAAACACCCCTCGATAGGGGAAACGTTTACATAACTCGAAGCGAACGATTGAAGGGGTGTTTGGTTGATTTGACATTTTAAAAATCTTTATTCTACCTGTCTATATTTCTGAGATGAGGTATTATGTACACTATTGACATTATTCGGACTATTGTCCTCATCTTTGTCACCATATTTATCACAACATTTCGGCCGTTGTACGCTCCGGCCTTCTACAGATAGTTGGAATGTCGAACTGAACCCTTTATTTCGCTCCGATAAGATGTTTTCTTAGAAATCTTAATACTAAGCAAATAGTACATAATACTGCTTCTACTAATCTCAAACATATTAATCTCCTATATCGTAATCAAATACATACTAATTATAAACAAGATGAAAATATACTAAAATAAATTAGTAAATACTAATATATCTACAACAGATCCTAGCAAAAAAATTAAGTTAATCATATACTACACTAAATCTAGTATATCCAACTCAATTATTCGCAATGATTCTTCTCCCCCGGTTAGCGATTTTCAAAGAACCAACATAGTGCCTTTGGGAGATTGTATCTCCAACGAATTAAATAATATTTATGTTGGTCACACCAAAACTCGTTTTCACGACGCTTGACACTACATTTAAATGATAATTCTAACATTTTTAGGCATCTAAAACAACATACCTGGCCGCATACACAATTTCGGAAAATCCTTGTTGAAAACACAACTATACTTAAACATGAAAACAATAAACAAAAATTTTAAATCCTTGAAGCTATATACATAAAACAGTTAAAACCTAACCTGAACAAAATAAACTATGAAATCTCCACAAATATTCTTATGTCTATAATTGGTAACAGAAGCCATTGGTTTATGCCAACGGCTTCCCATACTTAATACTTCTTGAATTCACTCTCGCGTGATCATGTGTGACGTCATGAGCGATTTTCGCTTCATGCGTCTTATATGCACGTGTTTATCGTTGCTTGGAAATCATCCATGTAAACAGACTATCATCACTTTCTCGTCCGTGTATTGCTTAATATATTGAACTCTAATTGTCATCTTTGATAATGGCTCATGTAAGCCGAAAGCTTAGATTGGATTAAAAAAATATGTATCAATATTGTGATTTCCTTTCTTCGTTTAATGATAATGTTATTAAGCTTATCAGACGATATGAAAAGAACTTACATAAAACAAATAGACAACACTTGTCTATATTATTTAATGAAACATATATATATATATATATATATATATATATATATATATATATATATATATACCCATCCTATAACATCAAAGCATTAATAATACTCTATTGAATACGTATTAAGGGAGCTCGTCCACAAATAAATCGAAATTCCCACAGTATAGCACTAGTTGCATACCCAAATATACCGCCTTGGATAATCACAGAACGAATATTGGATCTCACATTAAGCCAGTTGAAAAAAAAATCTACCAATGAAATTGAGTACCTTTGGTGAAATGAAATACAACTATAGTGAATACAGAACAATATATACAAATGCAACCAAAATGTTTAAGCAAGAGCAGTATCATTAATTAGACAACACCTAAACAACTAAGATTACCCAATGAAGCGTCTAGATTTTATTGCAGAATTACAAGCCCTGAATATGACACTTGATCGCAAAATCAATCAACGCGAAAAATAATACAATATTTACAGACTCTCTATCAATCTTCATAGCTATAAAGAAAAAACAATTTAGCCATCCATATATATAATAGATAAATACCGAAATATAATAAAATATTTTTTTAAAGTCATATTATCATAGAAATCGATTGATGTTATACCAAAGGTGGACTAATTAACCATGAAACATGATAATAGCAAATTGAAGATACCCTACCAAGATTTCAAAATGAAAATCACAGAATTTATAAGGCAAGAATGGCAAAGAGAATGGTATACTTATAAACATAATAAAGTATAAGAACACGAACTAAAAGTAATGCAAAAATAAAGAAAATGCCAATAACTGACCGGAGAGAAGAAACAGTGCCGAACCAATTCCGAATTGGACATACAAGATGGACCCAAATAGACCTGCTCAGGGGATAAGTAATGACCAAATGCAGCTAGTGCAACCACAGACTAACATAATGCAAAAACTACAGTAAAGTACGTAATAAATATTACAAATCCCCAAACCTTAAATCTTGTCCCAAAACTTAAACCCTGCCAAAATTATAAGTTTCTTGAAAATAAAGAATCAAGCCTCTACAAATTAGTATAAAATAAATAAAAATTGAACAAAAGAAACTGGAACAAGGAACTCGAACGCAAAAACTTGAATAGTAATTAGGAACTGTCAGTGTACTGATAGCAGAGACGGAAAAGAAATTACAAAATCTCTACAGAAGGTAGCGACGGAGAGTGTGAAGAAGGGCTTAAACATAAACTACAAGAAAAAAGAATGCATGGTCATCAGATGAGACCGAAATGCGATTTGCCGGTCGGGAACATTAGAATCAAGCAGACTCGGAAGTTTAAATATCTGGGAAGCGTTCTGACAGAGGATGGTAAATGCGACACTGAGATCCATAGACGTATTGGGATGGCCAAGGACACATTCCAAAAGCTGAGCAAAGTATTGCGAGACAGGAGGATTTCTTTGGTAACGAAGAAAAGGATACTGAACTGTTACCTGACATCTGTCCTTCTTTACGGCAGCAACTGTTGCACGATTTCCTCAAAGATGAAGAAGAAACTCGAGGCGACGGAGATGTGGTTCTACAGAAGGATGCTAAGGATATCATGGACCGAGCGTGTGAGCAACGACAAGGTCTTACAGAGGAGACTTATACTTAATATCAGGAAGAGGCAGGCAAAGTGGGACACATAATAAGGATGGAAGGCCTGAAGAATCTGATACACACGGGTCGAGTAGAGGGAAAGAGAGACAAGGGAAAACAACACATGGCATACCTAGCGGCCTTAAGCAAGTGGATGAACGTGGTCTGGGGGAGATGGAAGGAACTTATTGAGAGCTGAAAGGGATACAGGGCGGTGGAGACCCATGATCGCCTCCGTCTCGCAATGACGCATAGAAGGAAAGATTTAAAAAGGAATGGAAAAACTGCTTCGGCATTAAATAACTCCCAAGAATTGATACGCCGTTAAAATACACACTCGTCCCAGTAAAATTACCGATTATACAAATGAAAACTGTTTTGGAAGGTATTGTTAAATATCTGGCGTATCCTGCATAGATGGCTGAAAAATTACTCGTTATACCAACAGACGCCATTAAAAAAATATGATGATTAGTCAAATTATGGAAAGTAGTTCGGGCCGAAAATGCTTCAGTACACATTTTTATGTATTCATACGCGGTTGCTTGTTTGTGTATGCTTTACGTATATGCCTTCAAGACGAAGGCAATGATAGCTCTCCGTAATTTCTTGTCCCTTGTAGCTGTAAGCAACATTTGACTCATAAGCATTCCTTTTTGTCTGCACTCTGTTATCGATTCACAAGAACTATTTTTCTCTTCTCACCAATGTGTCTTGTGAGGGTTGCATTTTCCCAAACCCTACCAATGTTATAAATCTTACTGATTTTATTTATCTTCATTGTACAGAATTCTCATTGTGAGGCAAAGTCACGATTTCTGAACACGTGGCAGAATTGTTCGTTTTCTTCGAACGTAAACGTTTGCCACTTAAATTTACGATTTGGGCAACATATATACGGTTTCGAGTACACAAACAAGCATTTATTTTTTGATTTTATTTTATTTTTTATTTCATTTTGTTTTCTTTTGCCTTTTCTTTGAATTAGATTATTGTTTACCCATACTCTTTTCTAATTGTCATTACATGTTTACCTAAAATTTGGAATACCTGCAGCGCCCTCCCCCACACCACACCAACCCGGCGGCGGTGTCAGAGTTGTTTGTGTCTTATTGAAAATCAAATTCGTATCATTTAATATTCATACAGTATGTTACGGGATAAATAAATCGAACTATGTCTTGCATAAGCACTAAATTTTAGAGACTCGAAACGTGAGCCAATGAAGGAAAAACAAGAAAAATATTAGACAAGCAAACAATAGAAAATATTTTCTGGTTTATTGAGGTAAATTTATGAAAGTGTCTGCCTGACTGTTTACGCGTGCAGAGACAGACAGAAAAACAGACAGACAGATAGATAGACAGACAGATAGATAGATAGATAGATAGATAGATAGATACGTACTTACATACATACATACATCTTAAAGTAGATACAAACGTATATATTAGATAGATCGAGAGATAGATACATACATACATATATACATGCATACATAAATGATAGCTGGGCACTCGTATTCGAGGATACCCATCTACTAGGGTGGCTAGCCAATGCCTATTGCAGACGCTCGCTCAGACACATTTGTGTTTGCTCAACACCCACAAATCCCACATGTGGCTTATACTGCAACTATGCCGAGCAGACCTTAGTTACAGTTTCTGGGAGAAAGCGTGTTATCTAGCGTGATCAACAATTTGAGAGATACATACATACAGACAGACAGACAGACAGACATAGATAGATAGATAGATAGATAGATAGATAGATAGATAGATAGATAGATAGATAGATAGATAGATACATAGATAGATAGATAGATAGATAGACCTGAATTACTATGAAGAGTTTGCAGTCGGGTTTTTGTTCGTGTCTGTTGTTACTATCCAGGCGTTTCGACCGCTCTACTCACCGACATTCTGTGTCTGCCGATAGAGGCTAATCTTTTGGGAATTTCGAATTTGACATCCCATTTAATCTTCGGCGCTAGATCTGCCTTCTTCCAGTGTCTATATCAAAGGTTTTTTGTAGTACTGCATTGTAAGATGCCTGTCATCTTTTCATCTAATTAATAATACTCGACTCATAGTTTCAGTACAAATTTCCCTGAATGTAAACCAAATCGACCAAGAGCTGAAGAAGGGCAGAGGGCAAAACGGCCGAAACGTTATAATAGTAACAACAAAGGTGAAGATATTAGTCTGGCTGTAATGAAAATAATGCGTTGGTAGCTCTCTATGTGTATATATATATATACACCCATATCTATCTATCTATCTATATATATATATATATATATATATATATATAGGAAGAGGTTATATATATATATATATATATATATATATATATGAGAGGTTATATATATATATATATATATATATATATATATATATATATATATATATATATATATATATATACATAGGAAGAGGTTATAGTAGTTCCAAAGAGAGAAAAGTGTGTATATTAAAAAGAAGACAGAAACCGCAAACGTTTTTGGTTGTAATGTGGATTTTTTAAAAAATATTATGCTATATTTTCCATAAAAATAGAAAATATAGCATAATATTTTTTTAAATCCACATTACAACCAAAAACGTTTGCGAATTCTCTCTTCTTTGTATATATATATATATATATATATATATCCAATATATGTATGTGGATTAGAAGAACATTCTTCCATGGGGCATTTAAACTCATACACAACATTGGTTCTATCAATAACTGCAGCAAAATAATCATTCTCCAGTTGCTGCAGTTGTTGATAGAACCAATGTTGTGTATGAGTTTAAATGCCCCATGGAAGAATGTTCTTCTAATCCACATACATATATTGGATTTACAACCACCCGGCTCTCCAGAAGATTGACTCTGCATTTAAATATATATATATATATATATATATATATATATATATATATATATATATATATATATATATATATATATATATATATATATATATATATATATTCACTGTGTTTATATGTGTCTTTCTTTACATAACTGGTTGATTCTCCGTCTATATCACACTAGTCATATATATTTATTTCAAACATTAAACATCTCTGGCTATTCCAGTATTTTTTTATCTATCTACTTATCAGTCCATCTATCTGTATGTCTTTCTGTTGCTATATAAGGTTTCGCTTATAACAATCTTTTCATATTTCCCGATCGGTTGCTGTATTTTCTATCTATCTATCTATCTATCTATCTATCTATTGCAATTTAATCATAGCTTTTTTATTTGTTTCACGCTGTGTGCTGATGTATTTGTGCTTGTCGAAGATAGTTCTGAATATGCTTCCCGTCTAGTCCCCATAAAATCAGATTGAAATGCCGAATGTCAAGCAAAGCCTGCATATACGAAACAATTGTTGCGATTTCGTAACAGACATTACGTATGTTCGCTGTTAAAAATTTATTAGCCACATAACATAAATATCTAAAAATTCATGAATGTATCTTTAAACATTTTAAAAAACACAGATTAATTGTGTCTTAGATATTTAGAAATATATATTTCTATAATTGTCGGATTAATTATAATACTTTTATTTTAGAATTGAAATTATGTAGAAACTATTTACAGTTTATATGCGATAAAGAATTCTAAGCTTTTGAATGAATGCTCATTTTGTTAGAAGCCATTGATGACGGTGTAAATATCTTTTAACGAGGATTCCTGAATTATTGGTAATATTTTGAATGCATTCATTGCCACGCGACTGTGATCTTATTTTAAAATTTGACTGTTTTTTTATATCAGTCGAAAGTAGTGTCATGTGGTTTATGAGAATTTGAACAGATTTTAAATTGCGTGTTCGTTAAATTCTCGGTGATTTTGTAAATTATTCGTTGTTTTAACATAATAATGACGATGTTGTTAAATTTTCAGAATGTTACGCTGATGATTCATATAGTTTTAATGCATTATCAGCAGGGAACAGTTTTATTCGATTGTTATTTAGACTGATGGAACATTTAAGAAAACGTGTTTACAAGAACATTCCCTTCTCAAAATATGACAAAATTACACGTATATTTACAGACGTACCTAACATGCATAACTGATGCGTGTGTCTGCTAATTTTGATAATTATGTATGAATTTATACACATTTACATCGTGTCTAACCCCATTTCTCTCACTATATATATATATATATATATATATATATATGGAGAGAGAGAGAGTGAGAGTGAGAGAGGGATACCCACAAACACACACATTCACACACATACACACACACACACATATATATATATATATATATATAGGTAATAATCTGTAATCCAAGTGAATCCAAAAATTTAAAATATTAAAACTGATCCACAATGAGATCTCAATGTACTTATTAAAACAGAGCATATATCAATAAATAAATTACATAATTCAGAAATTCAAAATTACCCCATTTGAATAGCTATTTCGCCCTACATGAGCTTCCTTACAGGATCTGTCAACACCAAGGGGTTAAGAGATATGTTATTAAATATATGGTGAAATGGCCATACAGATGGGGTATTTTCGAGTTTCATTTATATATATACATATATATATATATATATATATATATATATATATATATATATATATATATATATATATATTCTTTAAAAATCAGGAGGTCAGTTGAACCCGCTATCTTATAGCAACCACAACAATATTTGCAGCCTCTACAACAGGAAAAATTGGCAGTTATGACATTTACGGATCCAAAGAAACTTTTAAACCGGGAATCAAAAGTCTTGAGCCCTTGCTTACTTATTAGAAAATTCCTCTTAAGTACTTATGAGGCTGGATAAAAAAATATTATGCACATTTCAATGAACCCATATATATATATATATATATATATGTATATTGACCACTAATATTATATATACATATATATATATATATATATATATATATATATATATATATATATATATATATATATATATATATATATATATATATTCAAATGTAACGAGAACGAAAAGAATATAAATTCAAACATTCATAGCATTAATTTAAGAAAAGGGCTCAATAGCAAGATTAGAGCAATAGTTACCTATTCTAAAGATGTTACATACGGACAAACAAGTACTCACAACAAAGATGCATTTTTGTTTCAATGGAAATGCATCTAGACAGGTGAGAAACAAAAATGGATAACCCTCTTATATATATATATATATATATATATATATATATATATATATATATATATATATATATGGGGGTGTAGAAATGACCATGTCAAGAACGAAAATGTGCTAGTACATTAGTACTCTACAAATACTGCCCTATATAGCCCACTTACTTATCTCAGAATTCGGCTCATCCACTTTTCCACACGGTCTGTAAAGTCTTCTATTAGTCTCGGCATCAGGTGCTTGGTCCCATTCTTCTTAATTCCATCAACATTCTGAATCCTCCTCACTGTCATCTAAAAAGACCAGGTTAACATTTGTATTGGTACAGCCTGTCTCGTGTTTTTTTTTGTTTTTTTCAAAACATTCAGTTAAAGCAACATCGCTGAAAGACAGCAGTCGCCCTCCGATGAAACTTGAACTCACTTCCTTTATCATTGGAGTCCTGTCTTCCAGCGGTTTCACCTAACCGTTTAGCCAGCCCATAAGCACTGCACCAGCAGACCCCCTTCAAATGAAATAGCTTTATTATTCTCTGCAATCTTCGTTACGGATCGCGAATTCACTTTCCGCTGGCGGTATTTTCTTTACTGCCGATCGATTCTGGCCGTTTACATAGAAATCCCTCGCTGAATAACCACCCGGGAATTTCGATAAAAAGCAACAGAAATAAGAATAAATAACAAAAGCATTGAAAATGATTAATATATAAACTTTATCATATGTATATATATATTTATGTATGACTGATATGAAATATCCGAATGTATGTAAGATTGAATATGTGAAAACCTGTTGGATGCTGAACATTTTAATGTTGTCAACGTTTCGTTCAATGGGAACATCATCAGAACACCTGAAAAATTAGGGTACAAACCGTTACTATGGCACTTTGCTGCTTAAAAAAGTCGTGGTTATTTTGGGAAGCGGTGTATTTAACAGTAAAATTGAAAATAAGTATCTGCAAACAAATCTATGTGATTTGTTCATACGATAATATAAAAGCAAATGGCAAAATTTTGGTGTCTATTATAGCAAAAAGAAAAAAAAATTGAAAAATATAAAATAAAATATATAATCTGAAACAATTTTCACTGAATCTGGAATCGGCAAACCGAGTTCAAATCCTGGCCTGTTGGGTTGAGTTCAATTAGTACTAATTCCTTTGCACACAATATGGATTTATTCCTTCCCACCGTAGGCATTGGCAGCAGTCTAAAAGAACGAATGATCTGAAATCTGGACACCGAAAGAGGAAAACTGCACTACATTTCCGTAGGAATCATGGAAATTCATAGATATTGAAACGAAACTCAATGAACGCCTACATCCATAAGGGACATTTAAAAAATACATATAAGGTAAAATATAAGTGTTATGGCATCTTACCTGTAACGACAATGAACTCTTCCTGACACTATAAAGACTGCGCCTCTCAAGAGAGACGATAGAACGAAGTGGAACGAGTCGAGACAGAGCAAGTTGAGACAATAGTAGTTCACTCTAAACCAGACTGACAGTCATACTAACACCTTCAACTTCTTATTTTATTATTCTGTTTAATGTATCTTTGTTATTTTCTACTCTTGTGTTCGTGTTGTTCTTCATTGGTCCTAACTTTGGACCATAAGAGTGGTGCGAGGATATTGGACCATAACAATAAGTATACAATTTAGTGATTGGCTTCTAGATCATAAAGAGACCTGCGAGGTCTGGTAAAACATTTATCGGGTTTGATGCTCTGGTAATGGCGTTACAGTAAGCAATGCGAAGTAACTTGGCATAGATAGACCTTGCACTTTGTCGCTCATAACCACTGTCATAACTTTCTCGTGCACTTCTCTTGTTTATAGCTGTGATTTGAAGGAGAGTGTGTAGGGTGCGGTCGTCTCACCACACCACAGATTTTACACCAGTGATCATGACTTCTACAACACGTTATTATTACGCCCTTAATATTATTACGCCCTTATTATTATTATTACGCCCTTATTATTTTACACCCTTATTATTATTATTATGCACTTATTATTATTAGGCCCTTATTATTATTAACCCCTTATTATTATTATTACGCCCATATTGTTATTACGCCCTTATTATTATAATTATTATTACGCCCTTATTATTATTACGCCCTTATTATTATTATTATTATTATTATTATTATTATTATTATTATTATGTCCTTATTATCATTACGCCCTTATTATTATTTTTATTATTATTACGCTCTTATTATTAATATTACGTCCTTATTATTATTATGCACTTATTATTATTATTATTACACCCTTATTATTATTACGCCCTTATTATTATTATTATCATCATTAAGCCCTTATTATTATAACGCCCTTATTATTATTATTATTATTACGTCCATATTATTATTTTCACTACCTTATTACTTCTTCCCTTTACAGACTTACAACAACCTCATTCAGTAACCCTCTATCTTGAGTGGCTCTTGGGCTTTGTATTGGGTGAACAATAGTATGAAAAGACAAGTTCAGACTTCAAAAAAGAACTCAAGGAAATGAAAGACAGAAATAAATAAAGCCGAAAAGATTGAAGGCCTCTAGATTATATTAATAAAGCGTGTCAGCCTTGCTCTTTCTTTTCTCTTATGGAGATTTCCTCTTTTCTTTTGTAAATCATCCTTCTCCAAAAGCTGTGAGATTTTAAATGCAGAAAATTATAATACAAGAACAAAATCTCGTCTTTTGTTCAGATAATGAATAATGAATGTCAGAATGTGAAAAATATCAGTAGAAAATGAAACAAGTTCGTTTTCAGTAGGGATTATAGATTTGTTATCAGGATTTTCTAGATTACTTTTGCATCGACAGTCTGACAAACGACAGACTCGTCCTGTGGGACTAACATTCCTCATCTGTCGTCAGATATCGACAATCAACAAATCGATATTTCTCTGCACTGATATTGTCAATGACAATGTCTCCTGTTTTGTCGACAAATCCTAAACCGTCTTTTTCCTTCATAACATGCTCGGTTTTCGATCATTCCAAACTGAAATATGCAATCCTAGTTTTGTTGATAAAGTTCAATATTATCGAACCTGATCATCATTTTCTATCGATGACCACTTGTATAGAACATCAGATACCGTAAGCTACACATAACATTGTGCAGGACCGATCGAAGCAAAGCAAAATAACAACCGTATTCCACGTATGCAAAGACGCTGCAAGTGACAAGACGCACCCTATAATTATATAGGTATTTTTCTTTTTTTGAAAATGTAATAGCTTACCTTACTAGCATTTCCACGTCTCCAACTTTACGGTGTTGTTTCTCTTTCTCTCACGAAAAATTGTCACATTTTGAACCAATTATTAAAGATAGTCAATAATTTAGTACAATTTTATACCACCAAAAACAAGTCCGCTATTACTGTATGTATATATTATCGACTATTCTTTGGTATTATTATAGGAATTAACATTACTAAAATCACTAAAAGAGAGAATACAATAAATTCAATACGTGTGTACAAGGAGGTAGTGTCAGCTGTTTTTTTTAATTTTCGGATATCGGACTGAACTACTGTTCAATTAAACATGTGTCATCACGACACATGACGCCAAGAGAAGTCATGAAACAAAGTCATTATTGCAATATTGCTTTCTAACACAATACCAACATATCACCATATATGTTACCAGTTTAATATATATATATATATATATATATATATATATATATATATATATAGTGTATGTGTATGTGTTTATATTTATATATATATATATATATATATATATATATATATAGAGAGAGAGAGAGAGAGAGAGAGAGAGAGAGAGAGAGATAGATAGAGAGATAGATAGATAGGAATGTGGTTAGAACGTTCGCTTTCTGACTACGAGACCCGGGTTCGAATCTCACCATGGTCGATTTGTCTTGATGTGATCGGTCTGGAGCAGGCGATCCCAGCATGCGGCACTTTTGGAAAGTGCATGGAAACCATACCACGAGTTGACCCAAGCCTTGTGAGTGAAATTAAGCAGACGGAACCCTTGGCGCTGCTAGCACGAAGTGACAAGTCATCGTAACCGAGTGTTTGATCATGTTGGCCACTTTCAAATTGTTGATCACGCTAGATAACACGCTTCACTTCCAAACAATATTTTTTCGCAATAAACACCATCACTTCATAAGACCGCAGAAGGGTTGAAACGAAATGGATATTTTTGTAATCATGCTTATGTTACAATTTTTTAATAAATATTAATTGCTCTACTTTGTATTGAGCACATTTTTAAAATTGTGTTTTTGGTTATCGGAATTTTATTCCATCTATATCAACTCTGTATTCATATATATATATATATATATATATATATATATATATATATATATATATATATATATATATATATATATAAGAGGGAGAGAGAGATTGGCTGCTTAGTTTTCGCTACAATCAACAAGTAAGTTCTTCCAAGCCAGTTTGGTAGTGTAGCGAGTTTACTACTCTGTGGGTTAACTAACATCATTGTCAGATTTCCCATTCATAATTTTCAATATTTTAAGCCTTTTGACCATTCCAAACTTGTATATTTTCACTAGATAAAAAATGGTTGGTATTACACCCAAAATAAAAAAAATAATGGATTTCACTTCATTTCGGATTTCGGTTTTGGAAAACTGTTAAGACTAGAATAATTTCAGCTTGATAAATCTATTTCTCTCTCTCTCTCTCTCTATCTCTCTCTCTCTCTCTCTCTCTCTCTTTGTTTCTCTTTCATGTTCGCTCTCTGTCTCCATATATATATATATATATATATATATATATATATATATATATATATATATATATATATATATATGTATATATATATATATATATATCTTTCAAACAGATAGAAACGGTATTTGCTATAGCTTAATCTGACAAAATCCCAGCAAAAATTAACATATTTCAAAATCAAAGTAACTTCGCAAATTGATGGCTGACAAAACTATCCTTGCTAACCTTCTCTTCACCCTAGCTTTTTATTAACCTTTCTTTCTTTCTTTCTTTCTTGTTTGCTTGCTTGCTTTCTTTCTTTCTTTTATTCTTTTTTTTCTCTATTTCTCCATATATATATATGTATGCGTGTGTGTGTATGTATGTGTATGTGTGTGTGTATGATGCTTCTATTGGACAGTTAATAATTAATGTGTTTTCCCTAATAGGATAATGCTACATATTTTTTCTGCGACGTATTTCGTGTGTTTCAAAGTAGCGCTTTGAGAGTTTCTTCTCCCTAATCCGGTTTTTCTCGCAAGACTTGCGTGAACCGGGCTGTGAGCATAAATCCGCTGTAAATGTACCAGTCTTGTACACTTAGTACGAGTGAACGAAAAGAATGGAAAACTGTGATGTTTCCCACTTTCTCCTCACAAAAACAAAACAAAACAAATCTTTTCCTGTATAGGCTAAATCAAGTGGCAAGACCTTGCACGAGTTCAGTCCCGTTTCCGACAATATCAGTCAGAGATTAACCACCTGGCAAGATCACTGAATAACAGTGAGCAGAAGGGAGCAACTTTAACGGAAAATGTGGCTCAACTATTGTTTAAATACAATTGTGTATCTGACTGTTATGTTTATTCTTATATATAATATAGTGTTAGATAGATAGATAAATAGATAGATAGATAGATTATACTATCAGAATTTCGATGAGTTTGAAGAAAATGCTTATCCAAAGAGTTAATTTCTACCGTCTGCTTTGAAGTAGTTTTTTTTAACTAATGTTTGCCCTATACAAAGCACAAAAGCCACCCAACGTAGAGTTTTACAGAAGCAGGTTGTCGTATGGGATGTAACTTTAAGAAGAGCTGTTTATGAGTATATGCGAGGAAGATAATGGTTAGCCCTATATTTGAACAGATTATGATTGTGGGAGTCGGTTCCGCAAAGTCGTGTTCCTCTGGAAGAAGCTGTTGAGTGCAGCTGAGAGGAATGAGACTTCTCCGCCTCTGTGTAAGTGGCATGGCAGGTTTGAGCTGTAAAGGTTAGAATTGCTGGAACTAAGGAAACATATTCCATGAAAAGACCGGTAGAATAGCAAGAGGCTTGCGAAGTTTCATCTGACGAAAAGGGGTTGTAGGTTGGAAAATAGTTCACTATAAACAGGTTGAACTCCATAAAGATAGGAAAGTAAAAATTAGACAACTCCAACTCAGATATAGCAACAATACATTGTGTCCATTGTTGGAGTTTTTGGGTACCTTTAGTGAACTAGTGAGCCAACCAAAATGAGCTGATTCATTTTATAGTTCACCAATACAGCGGTTAACCAATCAGAAGGCTCAAAATATTCAATAGGACGCGTATAAATGCGGCCATGTTTTTTTTCCGAATATTCACTGCCAACCTGTGATATCGAAGACTGAAGAATTACGGAACAGCTGCTGCTGGTGGTATTGGCGATATAGTCAGATTCAGTAGAGTGTCTGACTCGTGAGCGTTAATCTTTAACGCTGTTTCATTGAACAGATTACGTACTGCGCTGGATTCTATATTCATAGACTATGGTGAACATGGTCAACATCCGTGTTCGTAGTTAATATTATTGAGTGTTCACTTTTTCTTTCTTATTATTAAGTCTTGCATTATTTTTAACATTCCACATTTAGATGAGGTTATTCTTGTATTTTCTACTAGTATGTTTCGAGTGGAGTCGGTAGGTTTGTGTGTGTGTCTCAATGAGTTCTAAGGGAGCTGTGGTCGGATAGGATTAGCCTAAGGCGTCTGGATAGGCATGTGGTAGTGTGAACAATGTAATTATTTATGAGTTCGGTTTGATCAGGAACACAGTTCCAAAGGGGCATTTGAACTCGCATACAATATTTGGTCTTTGTAGATTTAATTTTGCGTGTGTGTTGCTATTTTTGAGGATAAGTTTAGTTGTTTTAATTATTTTGTAAAAATTTAAAACTCCAAGAAACGAACATTATTTTCTAGTTCAAATGCTCCTTCAGGGTACAAAAATAAAAATTATATATATATATATATATATATATATATATATATATATATAGGTAACTATACTCGTGTCGAAAAACCTTCGAACTCTTGATTTAACAACAGCCAAATCAATCACGAAGGAAAAGAAGGTTTTAAAAAAAGAAAGAGCCAGGAACATGAAAGTCTGTCGAAAATAATCGCACAGATACAGGTTCAAGGCCCAAAGAAAAAACCCCGATACGAGTAAACAACTAACTAAAGAGCTCAATACAAGCGTAGAGCAAACCTCTATATATATATATAAGGAAATACTTGTTCGAACACAAGAAAAATAAAAAGCTTAAGCTGTCTGTCTTCTTCAACGATATATATATGTGAGTCATACGCAGACAGTACAGTTTCGCTGTATCACGGCGTCTCAGTGCGACTAGACATCCGAATGCCTCAGGCTAAGAACGAAACTCAACCGAATTGGTGTCAGTCATAGCTTCTCCCACAGAGCTATCTTCTCTCGGCAGCATTGTGTAGCTAAATTACGAATGTAAACAAATGCCAATCATCTGAAGTGCTCCTTTCATTTAATGAAGAGCTTCGCATTAGCTTATCACTCAACAGAGCTCAATTGAAACCTAATATCTCTCTCTCTCTCTCTCTCTCTCTCTCTATATATATATATATATATATATATATATATATATATATATATATATATATATATATATATATTTGTCATCCACAGACACTCATCAGTGTGGCTAGACGTCCGGTTGCCTCTAGCTAGGATCGAAACCCGACTGAATTGGCGTCAGTCGGAACTTCTACCACTAAGCCGTCGGCGCATGAAGGTGAATTTTATCGTGTCTATTTTTAGATTTAGATAAACACACAGTGACTGACAGTGACTCAATTATATATATATGCTCTTTAATTATATATATATGCTCTTTAATTATATATGTATATATATATATATATATATGTATCTATATATATATATATATAATTAACGAGTATATATGTATGCATTTCAAGAAAGACATTCGGATTACTAACACAAGAACAGAGAATGTCTAGTATAGAGAATATTTAACATTGAAAAACATAAAGAAGAATTAATTATTTTTAATAATATGCGGAAATCTCCACCCTAAAACTGAAGACGGTTACGAGACCAGAAACACGTGTTGTAAAATTATGAAAAATAAAGTATAATATTTTTTTTTAAATCCACATTACAAACAAAAAGTTTGCGGTACCGATCTTCTTTTTAATATACACACTTGTCTCTCGTTGGAACCATTATAACCTCTTCATATTATATATATATATATATATATATATATATATATATATATATATATATATATATATATATATATATATATACATATATATATTATATTATATTATATTATATTGTATTAGGTGTTTGGAAAGTAAATACGCCTTAGCAGAAAAAACATAAAAACAAGCGTGGGTTAAATTTTTTAGATATTATTTATCAAAAGTATGATTACCTTCATTCTCGACGATTGCAGCCCAAAGGAAAGCCAGATTTTCTATTACACATTTTAAGAAATCTTAGGTTTTCCTTGAAAGATGTTTGAAATATTAGTTATTTGGCTTTCCTCTTTGTTTAGAAATCTTATGAAATAATTTAGCGTTCAAAATAAATGAAAATCTGTTGATGCTAAACCTGGTGAGTCTCAAGAACCTTCCATCCTAATAATTATATTTTTGGTTTTGATCAACTAGCTCTTATAGAGATAGGGCATAGAAAAAGATGTCATGCATTTGCATAAAATTCACAATGATTAGCGATAAATGCCCATACATTACAATACTCGCTTACAGCGCATTGTTCAGATAACACGAGCGTTACAGTAATTTAAAATGGTGTTCTGAAACGTTGTTGACTATCAGTTTCAAAAATGTAACTAACTCACTGAATACTATATATATATATATATATATATATATATATATATATATATATATATATATATATATATCCGATGCGATGAGAACGAAAGTAATATATAAATTCCAACGTTCGCAGCGTTAATTAAAAAAAGAGCACAATACAGATAGTAGAGCGATAATTATTTATTTATTATAATTTTATCATATAGCCAAAACCATTTTACTCACTACAAAGATGCAACTTGGTTTAAGTGCATTTTAACTGCACATCTACGGGTGAGGGTCGAGAATGTTTATGAAGGTCGTTCATAACCATTTTCGCTCTACTACATATATATATATATATATATATATATATATATATATATATATATATATATATATATATACGAATATGTGTGTATATATATATACAAACATAGAGAGCTACCAACGCATTATTTTCATTACAGCCGGACTAATAACTTCACCTTTGTGATATGTATATATATATTACTGTAAATCAGTTGGCAAATGTATTCCGTGAACTGCAAAATCGTATTACCTTATGTATTGCTAATGATGGAGGACATGTGGAAATTTAAATAAAATTTCAATAAAACCTGAACAAAATATAGATTTACTTTATTCTAATACTTTTTACAAATTATTTCTATCGCAAATACAAATAAAGTTATAATTTTTTAAAGTGCACACGAATTTTATGGACACCCTATATATATATATATATATATATATATATATATATATATATATATATATATATATATATATATGAATTTGACTGCTTATGGCTAGGCAAAGGGACCGGAGCTAGAAAGTGGGATCTAAACAGATGTAACACTGCAGTAGAGATATTTGAAATCAATCGTTTTATAGTGTTTTATACTTTTTTTTATTGTGTTTTATACTTGATTGGGCTCACGTAATTCAGAATGCCCATCGGACCAATTCCTGGCAACTTGGGTTCGATGACACGGTATTTTAACTTGCTGAAAAGTTTACTATTGGCTTACATGGAGTTCTTAAATATTTTCAAATAATTATGAAGCCCTGCAGTGTGGGTGCTAAACAAATGGGGCATTGCAGTTCTGAAATTGTAGGGACATTTGAAATCCATCGGTTTATAGTGTTTTGTGTATAACGATAATACTCGATGTAAGTCATTACCTCCTCCCCATTCGACAGCCCAGTGATCGACCACAGGTCGGAAATAATTTTAACCAGATGTGTCTATCTACAATTAAGTGCCATATTAGACAAGAGTCACTAACTAATATCGTATCCACATTCAATACAGAAGTTATCAGATACCTATGCAGTAGTTTAGTTTGAAGTTATTAACTTCCAGTTAATACTAGAGACGAAGAAGTTTGCCCTTGTAGGGAAATGACATCAGATATAGTACCTGGGAACGTGGGATCACTAAAAATTCAATGGATGACTGGCAACGTGCGACATCGTCCGATGAATCATAGTTCTAGCCGTTTCGAACTGATGTTCGGTTACAGCCTAGCTTTCATGTGACAAGGAATTCCTTTTTAACAACGAGGCGCCGTGTAAGAGGGTAGTGTTTCCTAGGGAATTTCAAATGGCATGGCTTCGGTCTTCTGGCCCGTCGAAACAAGACATTGACCGGCAACCTCTACACTGTAGGGTTTCATAATCATTTGAAAATATTCATGAACTCCATGTAAGCCAATAATAATCTTTTCAGCAAGATAACGTACCGTGTCATTGGACCCAGGTTGTCGGGAATTTGTCCGACGAGCATTCTGGAGCTATATTACATGAGCCCAATCAAGTATAATGAGACGTGGTAGCGATGCCTATTCGCACACATCATCTTACCCCTACACATATCAAGAAACTGACGGTATGGATCCTCTCCTTCCCAGAGGTTTTCCGTCAGCTTGTTGAATCAATTATACGTCGGTTTGCAGACATAAGGTCCCATACGATCCAAGATACCTATACCAGGACTGTTTTCTAGCGGATAACTACAATTAATAGCTGCATGAATCCAGGCATTGATGATAGAATCATTATAGACAACGGTTTATAATCTATAATAACGGTAATTTGATTCAAGAAAATGTATGGATTCATTCTTTTCTTGTAATATGGTTATAAATAAATCCCGGGCTTAAGATTTCCTATTCTTCGCTTCGCTTGCAGTGAATAATGCGTCTCTGAAGATACTGTGCTGAACGAACCGACATTGCTTTTCTGTTGAGATACAAGCCATTATTCGAATAACAATAGATGTGGTGGGTTATTAACAAATTTATCGTCATTTTTATTTCAAAAGCTAAAATAGATATATAAACAAACAGAACACTAACACAGAGGCACAGACACACTCACACATATGCTCAATCTTTAAAAGTTGCGAGAATTACTTAACAACTAAAATTTAGAAGAAACCAATTGAAACGCCTCAAATATCGAAGTTCAGCGGATTAAAAGTAATGGCGGTCATACGGCGTCTAACATACAGGGTGTCCATAAAGTTCGTGTGCACTTTAAAAAATTTATAACTTTATTTGTATTTGCGATAGAAATAATTTGTAAAAAGGATTAGAAAGAAGTAAATCTATATTTTTTAAGGTTTTATTGAAATTTTATTTAAGTTTCCACATGTCCTCCATCATTAGCAATACAAATTGTAATACGATTTTGCAGTTCACTGAAAACATTTGCCAACTGATTTACAGTAATGCCTGAAATCACATTAGTTATTTTAGCTATACTTAAAACTGGGTACATTAAACTTTACAACATCTTTTACAGATTATTTCTATCGCAAATACAAATAAAATTATAAATTTGTTAAAGTGCACACCAACTTTATGGACACTCTGTAAAGAGGTGAATTGTGAATTAGGTGTTAGCACTGAGTACTTCTCCTGAAGATGGTTCCAGGCTGAATTGAAAGATTAGGAGAAATTAATAAAATGCATGAGTGCATCATAATCTCCATTTCTTTTTTCCTCAGTTTCTTCTTTAAATCATTTTATAATTTTAAACTTAATATAGATTAAATTTAAAATCGCGAATTTTTTATTTTATAGTATCATTCAATATTTATTAGTTAGAATGAATTCTATTTTAGTCTAACCCTAACTTTAAAGCATTACATAATTATTATAACCTAAGTCCGTGGTCAATTTTTTTTCCGAATCATCATATACTTGAATTTTGATTGGTCATTCCAGCTTATGTAACAGCGTTTCCCTTAGAGAGGGGTGTTTGATTGATTTGAACCTTTTAAACCCTTTATTCTACATTCAACACCATCACTTGATAAGACACCAAAAGTGGGTATTTTTTAGAGATTTTATAACACATTTATGTTATAATTTTCTAATAAATAATTAGATATATATATATATATATATATATATATATATATATATATATATATATATATAGGAAGAAAATTCTCTATTTTAGGCATATCTGATTAAATAAATTACAGACATTATGTCTGCTTATTTTTTGCATAAGTCGTTCATATTCACGGATATTTTCCCGTGTATTACAATCAAATGTTGCAGGAAATGCACTGTCACAGTAAATATCACTTTTATTTCCCAAGTACTATCCCTCTCTTTCTGAGATCGCCAGCAGGAGTTCAACTAGTAAGGCTTCGAACAAGTGTCTTCTTTTCTGGAGAGTGTAGAAACTGTCAGAATGTTCTTTAATTCCGCGCACTTTCAGCTTACTTAAAAGTAAGCTGAAAGTGCGCGGAATTAAAGAACATTCTGTGGATGACAATATATATACCTATATATATTAGGTTTTCGGAAGGTAAATATGTATTATCAGGAAGGACATGAAAACAAACGTTGATTAAATCTATTTAAATATTATTTATCAAAAATATGATTACCTTCATTCTCAACGAAGGCATCCCAACGGAAACCCAGATTTTCTATTTCATGTTTTAAGAAATCTTAGGTTTTCCTTGATAAATTTTGAAGGTTTACAGTAATTTCCCGTGTATAATACGCCTTCATCCATAATACGCATCCCTAAAATTGTGCTGAAAATGCGGGAAAATACTTCTACTCACGCATAATACGCACCCTCTATTATATTTGTTTGGTAATCAAACCCTAAAAATTGTACTACCCTAATTTTATTACGTTCAACGTTTTCTACTCTTATTATAAATGGTTTTAAACATAGAATAATTTTATTCTAATTTAGTTTTATGTTAATTCTTATTTTATTTTACATTTGTAAGTATTTGTAGGTACATATGATTGTATTTGACATCTTTATGGGGTCGCAATCGCTGAATGTTAGTGTGAAATTGTCGTATGTTTGTGGTGAGTAGTCATTTCGCAACTGAAATCGACCTATGAAACGGCAATATTTTAAAGATAGTTTTGTAGCTGTGCATAATACGTAACCCTAATTTTGCTTATTATTTTTTAGAAAAGAATGCGTATTATACATGGGAAATTACGGTATTTATTTGAATTTCTTCTTTGTTTCAAAATCTTAGGAAATAATTTAGCGATCACAACAAATGAAAATCTGTTGGTGGTAAATCTGGTGAGTATTGAAGATGTAGAACCTCCCATCCTAATGTTTTTATTTTTTACTGGGTTTGTTTTGAAGTGAACCCTTATATTGTCATAGACACGAACGACAATATTTCTAGATATTTAAAAAGAACAAATTTATATTTTTAAATCTTGAATTGTATTGTTATTCATTTTGTTGTTTAATGGGAAAACGCGTAGGATGTTTAATATCTCGTAGTAACTTTTCTTTTGGAATAGAAACAAATAATTTCCAAATATTTAAACTATTCAGATTACATTGAAGTAATGAAAGATTATTAGAGTATATGGAAAGAATTCAATCCGTTGAACTCCAGCGAGGATCTCCAAATATACCTGTGGTTTTAAAATATCTATTAAATAATCATAATAATAGCTAGTATTACACGAGAAAATTTCACGGTTTTCTTATTTAAATGTTCTGATACAGTATAAAATGTAATTATTAAATAAACACCTTTCGAGTTCCACGGTACAAAATAATTATGGCAAAACACCTTTGCATCGTTATATATTTGAACTTTTTTTTTTTTAAGCATTCAACCCCAAGCAAGGCGGGAAGCCACTAGCACGAAAGGTGTTATAGAATTGGAGCGAGAACAAAAAGGAGTGATAGAGGAAAGGACGAAGGGAAGGTTAGGAGATAGATCCGGGCATCTGGAGACGTCGATTGACGTTACATTTGAATAGTTGGAGATTATAGCCATCAGGAAAACAAGAAATGGGGAGGGTGTTCCACAGTAGAGAAGTGCGAGACATGAAGCTGTTGGAGTAGAAGAGACGGCTACATTTAAAGGTTTTGACAGTAAAAGAGTGAGAGCGAGATGCCAGCCTAGTTGAACGCTTAAATTCATGAAGTCTGGGAACCAGCGAAAGCAGCTCATCGGAGCAGTTACCGTGAAAGTATTTGTAAAAGAAGACAGAGGGAGGCAATGACACGTATGTGAGAGAGCGGCTTCAGACAGGATAACTTAAACAACAACATTTTACAAAAACAATAATAAGTAAGAATGCAGTTTGTTATCTAACGAAGTAAGAGGGTACAAATAAAAACCATTTAGAACTGATGGGTGGTTTTCCTGTTGTGCTTTTTTATTATTTGTATCAAATTCTCGGTGCAACTGTAGCTGATTTTTACTGTGTTTTTGTAGAATATTTTGTGGAGAGTGTTTGATTCGAGGTTTGTGTTTGTGCATAAATTTGATGAATATTTTTCCTACGTTTGTTTTTATGTTTTAGTTGCACGGTGGGTTGAACTTCGTGTTGGATTTGTTTGTCCTCTGTTTTGTGTATGTGAGTTTTGCCGTGAATCCACTGTCTTTTAGTGCTGATTCATAGTCTTTCTTAGCTCCGTTGAATATGGTTTAATTGGAAGAATTGTGGGAAAGCCTGCTGTTAATTGATTTTGGTATCTGCTTGATTATAGATGGCGGTGACTGAAAGATGTGTGTACATACAGTGGTTTATCATAGGGTTTTCGGTATGGTTTATATGTACCTTTTCTTGAGTTGAAGGTGACATCTGGAAAATCTACTTCGTTTAGGTTAGTTTTTATGTCATATACGAATCCTATATTTTTGAAAATCATTATTATGATTGCATTTCTAGTTTTGTCTGTGTTTTGTTTGTTATAGTTTCCTTAGATTATGAGACCATCATCTCTGTATAGTCCTGTATCATTTCTATCTATTATTTTACTTAGTTCGTGTAGTAAATATGTACCTATGACATCGAAGGTCCCTACGCCATTAGGGCCTCTCGTTCTTCGTGTCAAAAATCCTTTCTTTATCCATGCCTCTTCATTGTCGAACAGTAGTGATTTATAGGAGTGTTTAAAGATTTTGACTTCGTTTGTGTTTATTCTTGTTCTAAGATGATGGCCTTATCTAGCATGGGTGCTGTTATAGAAAGGTAGAATTATTTTTATGTCTAGTTGTATAAATTGGCAATTATGTTTGTTTTTTGTTATGTTGCCGAACTAGTCTGTAGTTGTTTTTGTGTTCTTCCACTAATTTACTCGTAACTTCTTCCTTAACTCTGAACTAATTCTTTCTAGTATCGTTTTACTTATTTCACCTAGTTCACTTTTGGTTGGGTTTATGAGTTTGCATGTTGGGTTGGCTCTGAAATTTTCTTTGTGTTTTTTTGTGTGATAAATACTTGCGTCTTAGCGATGCAACTTATTCGGTCGTCTAGGTCTAATTTTTAGGCGATTGTTTTAGCTTCCTTCTTCATATCGTGTTCCATTGCATTTGGTGCTTTTTGTATGTTTTGGTTATTTCGTCCTTGAATAATTTATTGTGTGTAGGGGGGTAGTTTATGGAATTTTCTAGTTTTGTCCGCTGAGATAAATACGTTTGTTGAATTGTTTATTTTAGTTATATCTTCTTTTAGTTTTTTTTTTTTTTGGAAGGCATCATGTTGTTAATGGAATTCTATGTTTGTTACTAAGCTATTTAAGTCTTTCTCGAAATCGTCTAGTTCTTTGTGCTGTGGGGGACATTTTGGGTTTTAAAGCCTTATTTTTTCCTTGAGTGTGGTATTATTGTTAAGCATTTTGACCATATATCTATTTTTTTAAATCCTTTCTTCATCAGAGTAAGAACATTTAAGCAACACTTTGTATACATATGTTGACTATTTGAAATGAAGTCTGACAATAATAAGTGACATGTTTTTTAATTTCCTTTTCCACCACAATGGAGATAAAATTGCTTAAATTATGTATGCCTCTCAACTTCTACATAGCGAAAGAGAATCTCATTAGTTGCTATCTGCCATTCATTCTAGTTTCCTTTTCCTACGCACCAATTATTTAAATTTTTAATGGATATGGCCACTTTAAAATAGGCGCAAACAAGTTTTGAGAAGTCGAAAAAATGTCGACGACAAAACATGTTTAATCTTTTTTCTCAGCGGAAATCAGAAAGAAGATTGGTCTTATTTTACATTTTTCTTCCCGCTTTTATAATTTTGTGCGCCTAAACGTATAAATTCACGTCTACTTTATATATATATGCAATAGGGCAACACTTGCTGGACAATAATGCCTGTGCTGCTGAGTACGAAAAAACGTGGTTTTACAGAGTGCTTGATCTATACATCATCATCGAGTATCCGAAGCCGTCCACATTAAGTGTCAGCAACCCAGACAGAAGGAACATTTTTTACGTTCCTTACGTCTGTTGGGGGGTCTGTGAATTTCCCCTTTTTCTATTTTAAAATTCTTGTGGGACTATTTATTTACATCCCCCGTTGTTCGATTTTAATTAATATAATTAAAATTTGTCTTTTAGTCGAGTTCCACCTTTCCCTCCTCATTTGCTTCATATAGTGTCCTTGTATTCATTTATAATTAATAGTACCAACGAATATCTTTGAAAAAGTGTTGTCCGAAAGGTAACCTTAGGTACGACGTATGTTCTGTTCAAAGCTATATATATATATATATATATATATATATATATATATATATATATATATATATATATATTGGTAGGGAGGACATTATTATTAATCGTATTCTACCATATAATACTGCTAATTAATATATATATATATATCTGTATATATATATATATATATATATTCGTAGGTAGGACATTAATCCAAAGAAAGCTCAATGTAAGTAACAGAGCAATATAATAATAAGTAATGACAATACTTAAAATGCATTTCGGTTATAGTTTTATGAAAATATTTAAATCTCTTCGTGCCGAAGGTTTTTAGAAATGAAATCAATTTGTCCAGAGAAAGGGGGTGAAAAAAGATATATATATATATATATATCAAATGCCTATAATTGATAACAGAAGCCATTGGTTTATACCAACGGCTTGCCATACTTAATAATTCTCGTTTTAACTCTCGCGTGGTTATGTGTGACGTCATGAGTTGTGGTGCGATTTTCGCTTCCTTGTCTCGTATACATGAGTCTGTCTTTGCTTGCAAATCTTTCATGCAACAAAAACTTACTTTCATTATTGTTTTGCCCGTGTATTGTTTAATATATTGAAATGTAAGTGTCATCTTTGATAATGGCTTATGTAAGCCGAAAGCTTAGATAGGATTAAGAAAGATGTATCAATATGGTAATTATCTTTCATCTTTCAATGATAATGTCATTAAGCTTATCAGACAATATGAAAGAAATGTACTTAAAATAAATAGACAACAATCAAACTCGTATAAAATAATACAGTTTGATGTTTAAATGACGTCAATTTGAATAACTAGAAATTAGTTGCAGCAAACATGGAAACATCGGAATTAGCCAAAAGCAATTACATAAACATTCATGAAACTCAATCCCACAAAACCAATGTTTCAACATTAGAAATTATCCGGAGAAAAATAAAATAATAAATAAATATGAATTTTGTTAAATCTAATAGACAATAATTCGGAAATGTCAATAAAAACTTGAATAGACAGAAATTGTCGATATTATTCAACCAAATATATATATATATATAAATGTCTAATAAGACCTTGGTTTTCCAAGCTTTCGCAAAGCAACTCTCAGTCAATCAGACATGAATGCTAAAAGACTTATCCAATTGATTCTAGGATCTGGTAACATACTGTTCAAATCTGTGAGAACTGTTTCAAATTACTCTTTCTGCAGTGATAAACTTGTTGACCCAACACACCCAGTTAATATTTAACAGGATTGAGATCTAACAAGTTTGTTGGCCTTGCCAACACAATGAAGTCATCTTCATGTTCCGTACAAGAAACATGTGCTATATCCCTTTGGCCTAAGCTATAAACATTTTAAGGTTGAGAGCGGAGGTTGCAATGCCAGTCTCACCCATATAAACATGGGGTTTATCTGCCACGGCCCAGCGATGCTCCTTCTCGAGGTCTTCAGTTTTCATTTGAAGTTTCCCTCTCCTTAGTATTCCGAACGTCAGGTGATCGTGTGCAGAGTGAAGATCTTGGCACAGTATTACCAGAAACCGTTGTAATTTAGTCGGTACTCGGACATTTGGCTGAAGGACTTTGGGCCGACGGACATTTGACCGAAAACGTAGTGGCGTACTTACATATATGTCACACTCATTACTGTAATGTTATACATTTATTTAAATTTATTTACTATATTAATTTTTACGTTTTTTTTACAGGTTTTTTTTAAAAATCTGTTATCTTTTACTACAAATATTACTGTAAGTTGATAAGTATTCTGAGAAAAAGCCCATTTTGCTACAGAAAAAATCTTAAGCTTTTACGATATAAAAGATCTTTCAATTTCGATTTTAATGATCATTATCTTAAAGAGATGAACTAGCTTTTATGTTACTGTTAAATACGAATAATTAGGTGATACTTTTTACCCACATACACTGAAATAATTTTTAAAATATTAATTTCAGTAAAAAAATTGAAGTAAGATACCTTTTAACTTTAAATTTAGATTTAGTAATTTAATCACTTGAAATTCAGTGGTAATTATTAGTCCTATTATACCTTATAATACTGCTAATTCAAATATTAAAGTATTGCTTGTTATTATTTTTACTTGTACTTTTTCGGCGAAATGTCTGTCGGCCAAATGTCTGTCTGCCAAATGTCTCTCGGAAAATGTCCGTCGACCAAATGCATGTTTGCCAAATGTCCGTTCAGTCAAATGTCTCTCGGCATATGTCCGTCGGCCAAATATCTGTCTGCCATATGACCGTTCAGCCAAATGTCTCTCGGAAAATGTCCGTCGGCCAAATGTCTGTTTGCCAAATTTCCGTTCAGCCAAATGTCTCTCGGCATATGTCCGTCGGTCAAATATCTGTCTGCCAAATGTTCGTTCAGCCAAATGTCTCTCGGCAAATGCCCGTCGGCCAAATGTTCGTTCAGCCAAATGTCTCTCGGCAAATGTCCGTCGGCCAAATATCTGGCCATGATTTAGTCATATACTTTTGCACCTATGTCTTAACTTAGTCTTGCATGCTTCTCCATATAACTAAGAACAGTATTATCTTACAAAGCTTTAAATACTCAACAAGGATCGAACCCACACTGATAATGGTCTACTTCACAAGGAAGTGCTCTTTATGAGTTGTTTATTGCGTTAAATATTTAGTCAAATGCAGAAAGAACAGTCATTGGAATAATATTGGTCAAAACATAAAATTTAAGCATATTATTAACTAAGTTCATTCTAGTGCAAGACAACGGGTGAAGGCAACCTAATCATGAATGATCTCACTGCATTCCTATTGGAGTGACATATTTGCTTGCTAAACATTGTTTCACGGCGATATGGCTCTGGTTTATTAGTTTATTGAGTATTCTGATCACCAAAGGCGAGCCAGAGAAATTGGTTTTCCAATACGGACCATAAGATAAAACACTATATCTGGATATTTTTTTCGGAATCAAAAACAAATCATTGATACGATTTAACGAGTCGAAAACTAAACTTAAAACCCCCAGGATATACATTACGCAATAAAGGGCAGTTGCATGGAACGCCTGTATAATTACTAATTTTATATGAACAAAGCAGTCGCAACATATGTAATTCTAATACGTTTCAGATGTTCGCGTGTAAATACCGTATATACTCGCGTATCTTGCTACTTTTGAAGACCTAATTTCGAAGCTAGTTTTAAGGGGGACTCATCATATACGAGATATAAAATTAGCGTATGTACTGCTGGCACTGGGTTCCGCCATTGACCAAACTGTACATGCAATTACTGTAGTCAAATTAGCTTCAAATTAGGTCTTCAAAGGTTGCATGATACGCGAGTATATATCTTTCATTTGTAATTACTTCCCTCGTTAAATTTTGCTTCTACAAACACAAAACATTCACAGCGTTATGCCTGACTCAAACCTTTTAAAGAACTTAACAACGGATGCATTAGTATTAATATTTAAAAAAAACTATATTAAATTGTCAGTTAGCAGATTCTGTTGTGACCTGATAAATCTTTGGATCTTTATTTTCATAGTTTTCCGTGAAATCTTATTAATGACAGGCTAAATAATATTGATTGAAAAGCATATAAAAAACGTTGTTTTATATACATATATATATATATATATATATATATATATATATATATATATATATATATATATTTGAATTGGACAGAGTCAGACAATTTATTTAAATTTCTCGGACATTCATGCCGGTAAATGTTATTTAATACTAATAAACAGAGCATTTGCTTAAATACTTGTATCTATAAAAAGAACGTTAAACATATCATATATATATATATAGCATAATGAGAAGCCACGTATACTTTCTTGATATGTATATAATATGGATAAAACAACTGAAAAGTTGCAAATTAAAAGAAAAAAAATTGAATGTTTTTTTGCGAAAGTATTTATTTATATTTACATATATGTATATTTGATATTTCAGATCGCCTCGATCTTTCCTCGGAATTTCTGAGGAAAGATCGAGGCGATCTGAAATATCAAATATATATATATAAAAATATAAATATATATATATATATATATATATATATACATACATATATATATATATATGTATGTATGTATATAAAATATAATATAATATGTATATATAAAATATAATATAATATAATAATTTTCGTCTCAGTGTTTGTCTAAGTATAGAAAAAAATTGCGCCCTGAAGATGACAATTTGAAATTGTTGACAGTACTCGGCATGTGTCTCCCATCTGACATCTACTCGAATATAAGGATCATATTATTCAAGGAACTAATAGCGTAGTGATTTCGTCATTAATCACATTAACATTTCTATTTAGTTCCTTATATAAATTGTTTCTTTATGACATACATATATATATATATATATATATATATGTGTGTGTGTGTGTGTGTGTGTGTGTGTGTGTGTGTGTGTGTGTGTATTTAAGTAAAAAGGAAGAACAGTAAGATATGTAATCCGGAGTTCTTATTGATATTTTTATTTTTTACAAAATAGTGCTCAATGTATATTTACAGAGCATAAATATTATAAATTAACTGATTTAAAATATGTTTTTTTTCGCTTCACAGTAATAACCATGTTTCAAAAATGGAAGCTAAAAACTTCAAATTTAATTGTATAATTAAATTAAAAACATTAGTTCCATTTCATCATCAAGCGAATTTTGGCATAACTTATTTTTTTAATTTTCCGAGTTTTATCTGTAAGGGAGATTCATAATTTACGGTTAAGCTATGAGTTCAAAAACGTTTCAATAAACATCAAAGTTCATTTAAGATAAACAAATATAGAAATTAAACATCTCTATTGAAGTACTTCTGGCACCTGAAAGAATCCAATAAAACACCTAGATTAAAATGGAAAGTAATAAGAAAAGCTAGAATATGTAGGTCATTAAATGACCCATGTCCTTTATGCATACATGGGAAACTATATATTACTAAGTTTATTAAAAATAAAAATGTACTAAATCTGAGAAATGAAAAGCTATTTTTTGCCGTCATTGTCAAAAATCTGCCTTAAATAATATTTAAAAATAAATTTAAAAAATCCGACCTGGAAATATACAATGATATAATTTCTCTATCAGATCTATACGTTTAGTGGAACTTTATTTTTTCTTAATGATTTCACACAAAGCAAGGTGATAGAAGCCACTCGGATGCAAGTTGTTACTCATAGTTCACAAAGCAAAATATCTGAAGAAACTTGAAGTATAGGAGAAAAACTATTAGCATAGAACTTGATTATTAAAACTAATAATTTCAACTGTAAAATTATAAAATCTATCTGAGAATCTAGTGCTGTGTTAAGTCTAGGTACCAAAGAGGAAAGCTCATTAGAAGAATTATCGTGAAAATATTTAAAGAAAACGCATAGGGAAGCTATAGGAATATGACTGAAATTGAGATGCCAGGTTAGGACAGACAACCATGAAGATTCTTCCTTTGATTTTGTCATGATTCTTTAGATCAGATATGGTATCAATATTCAATGTATGAATGAACGGTTAACTTATACATGTACAAGTTACTGAGAAGAATTGTCCAGCCCGACATAATGAACCGATTTTCCTAGCAGCAGATTAACACTTGATTCAATATAATCGTTTCACTTTTTGTTAGTGGCAAACGTGAGACCAAGAAGGTGCAGTGAAATGCTCTCCTGGAGGTTAGCATCAGTCATGCTGATGGAAGGCAAAATGTTTTTAATATAGAGCAGTTTCGTTTCCGAGTGGTTAAAATTAACAAGCCACTTCTTGCTCCAGTTAACAACAGATTCTTATCACTGGTAAAAATTGTCGTCGTTTTCCGATGCATTCATTTGTTGTTGTAACGCGCCGGATTGATTGAGGAAGGCGTTTTGAGTTGCTCTGCAGTAATTTAGTATCAGTCACAATGCTACTGGAAGGCAAAAAGGTTCTTTACAGTGAGTAATAGAGGACACTTTTGTTCTACAGTTTTTTAGTCATTCATAATAAGTTGTATTGTTACACTGAATGGTTCAAATTATAATAGTTAAATTAAAAGATGTCTATAAGGGAGAAACCTGGAGGACATGCAGCACACCCATAAAGAAGGAAAGTCACTTTTTTTCATTAGAACCGTCTTCTGTGTTCAATAAGTACATAATAGTTTTGGTACTGTACAGCAAACTGATAAATAAATTCTACCTAATTCTATATATTCGTGTCACCTTTTTGTTGGGATAATCAAACATAAATAAAGGAAAAATTGCATACATATCAAAATCTATCAAGCAGATCAATAAGTAATTAAAAAGTCCATGTGATAGTTAAAGTCTCTGTCTTATCCCCGGAGAATACGAACGACCACACTGAAGGAATAAAACAATATCTTCACGCAAGTTGATCAATAATTCCGTAGGCAGACATGTACTTATTAATCAAATGTTGTACTGACATTTCCACTGCGTTAAGTTCATTCGACGTAATTAATATTATTCAGTGATTAAGTGCATTAACAAGCAACATAATGTTGAAAAGTAAATGTAAGATAAGTTATTTATTTTGTCTAAGAAGCATTGATGAACATGCATACAAATACACACACACGATGATATATATGTCTGTGTGTGTGTATAAGTGGACACTGAGGTCAACAGCAAATGGCGACAGTCAGTTTCATGCTTAAACGCAATTAGCTGTTGACCACAATGTCCACTTTAATATTTGCCTATACTGTATCTTTTATATTGAGCCCATAAATAAAGTATAAATGAAAAATCTCTCTCCCCCCTCTCTCTCTCTCTCTCTATACATATATATATATATATATATATATATATATATATATATATATAAAAGTGGACATAGAAGTCAGCACTTAGAGGCGACAGTTTGTTTCATGCTAGTGCAATCGTCAGGCGACTAGTATATATATATATATATATATATACATATATATATATATATATATATATATATATATATATATATATATACCGGGTTTAAGAGCAAAATTATCCTGATCGTGTAACAGCATAATTGCCCATCTCACATGATGTTTAATGTCTAAAAACCACTACACTGAGTTTCTTTTATCCAAGTTTTCAGATGAGACGTTTAGTCATCTTAACACAATTTTTCATAAGAATCACTGAAAAACCCTTTGAGTTATTCAGCTAAAAAGAGACCAAGTTAAAATTGCTATGAGTCAAACCCACTGTCTTCCCAGTTGAGCAATGGTGAGAGGAAAAATATCATTCAAGGCTTCAGTAATGGTACCAGCTTTCATACACTAGCTTCCATCTTCAAAGTCCATACAAGAACCACCAAGAGAACGATGAATAATTTTTTTAAAAGTGAGAACAGTTGAGAGGAAAACTGGATGAGGAGGTCACATCAGGAAGAGGGATCATCATTTCAACTTAGGGCTAATGAGATCAACTAGAACAGATCAAACTCAATCTATAAGACGTTTGACATGTGAGAGATGGGTTTCAGCTATGACAGTCAAAAGAGCAGTAAAAAAGACTTTAAAATGACATCGTACGTGAAATCTGTCAGGCACTACAGGACAGAAACTTAGAAGGTTAGAGTGAGCGAAGGTCATTTTAAATAAGTTAGAAAATGATCCTGGAATAATGTGTGTATACATATATATATATTTATAAGTTCTTTTTATAGATACAAATATTTATGGTTGGTTGGTTGGTTGTTTGGGGTTTTATGGCATATCAACCCCTATGGGTTATTTAATGCCAGATCTAGTTTCTACATATCTATTGAATATATATACTTTGTAGACGTAATTTAAGAATAACATTGGCAACACCATTGTTTCAAAAAATTATTGCTGGCAACATCATTGTTTCGAAAACGTGTAGCTGGCAACATCATTGCTTCACAAACATATAGTTGGCAACGTCATTGTTTCAAAAACTTATAGTTGGCAACATCATTGTTTCAAAAAAGTATTGTTGGCAACATCATTGCTTCACAAACATATAGTTGGCAACGTCATTGTTTCAAAAACTTATAGTTGGCAACATCATTGTTTCAAAAAAGTATTGTTGGCAACATCATTGCTTCACAAACATATAGTTGGCAACGTCATTGTTTCAAAAACTTATAGTTGGCAACATCATTGTTTCAAAAAAGTATTGTTGGCAACATCATTGCTTCACAAACATATAGTTGGCAACGTCATTGTTTCAAAAACTTATAGTTGGCAACATCATTGTTTCAAAAAAGTATTGTTGGCAACATCATTGCTTCACAAACATATAGTTGGCAACGTCATTGTTTCAAAAACTTATAGTTGGCAACATCATTGTTTCAAAAAAGTATTGTTGGCAACATCATTGCTTCACAAACATATAGTTGGCAACGTCATTGTTTCAAAAACTTATAGTTGGCAACATCATTGTTTCAAAAAAGTATTGTTGGCAACATCATTGCTTCACAAACATATAGTTGGCAACGTCATTGTTTCAAAAACTTATAGTTGGCAACATCATTGTTTCAAAAAAGTATTGTTGGCAACATCATTGCTTCACAAACATATAGTTGGCAACGTCATTGTTTCAAAAACTTATAGTTGGCAACATCATTGTTTCAAAAAAGTATTGTTGGCAACATCATTGCTTCACAAACATATAGTTGGCAACGTCATTGTTTCAAAAACTTATAGTTGGCAACATCATTGTTTCAAAAAAGTATTGTTGGCAACATCATTGCTTCACAAACATATAGTTGGCAACGTCATTGTTTCAAAAACTTATAGTTGGCAACATCATTGTTTCAAAAAAGTATTGTTGGCAACATCATTGCTTCACAAACATATAGTTGGCAACGTCATTGTTTCAAAAACTTATAGTTGGCAACATCATTGTTTCAAAAAAGTATTGTTGGCAACATCATTGCTTCACAAACATATAGTTGGCAACGTCATTGTTTCAAAAACTTATAGTTGGCAACATCATTGTTTCAAAAAAGTATTGTTGGCAACATCATTGCTTCACAAACATATAGTTGGCAACGTCATTGTTTCAAAAACTTATAGTTGGCAACATCATTGTTTCAAAAAAGTATTGTTGGCAACATCATTGCTTCACAAACATATAGTTGGCAACGTCATTGTTTCAAAAACTTATAGTTGGCAACATCATTGTTTCAAAAAAGTATTGTTGGCAACATCATTGCTTCACAAACATATAGTTGGCAACGTCATTGTTTCAAAAACTTATAGTTGGCAACATCATTGTTTCAAAAAAGTATTGTTGGCAACATCATTGCTTCACAAACATATAGTTGGCAACGTCATTGTTTCAAAAACTTATAGTTGGCAACATCATTGTTTCAAAAAAGTATTGTTGGCAACATCATTGCTTCACAAACATATAGTTGGCAACGTCATTGTTTCAAAAACTTATAGTTGGCAACATCATTGTTTCAAAAAAGTATTGTTGGCAACATCATTGCTTCACAAACATATAGTTGGCAACGTCATTGTTTCAAAAACTTATAGTTGGCAACATCATTGTTTCAAAAAAGTATTGTTGGCAACATCATTGCTTCACAAACATATAGTTGGCAACGTCATTGTTTCAAAAACTTATAGTTGGCAACATCATTGTTTCAAAAAAGTATTGTTGGCAACATCATTGCTTCACAAACATATAGTTGGCAACGTCATTGTTTCAAAAACTTATAGTTGGCAACATCATTGTTTCAAAAAAGTATTGTTGGCAACATCATTGCTTCACAAACATATAGTTGGCAACGTCATTGTTTCAAAAACTTATAGTTGGCAACATCATTGTTTCAAAAAAGTATTGTTGGCAACATCATTGCTTCACAAACATATAGTTGGCAACATCATTGTTTCAAAAACTTATAGTTGGCAACATCATTGTTTCAAAAAAGTATTGTTGGCAACATCATTGCTTCACAAACATATAGTTGGCAACGTCATTGTTTCAAAAACTTATAGTTGGCAACATCATTGTTTCAAAAAAGTATTGTTGGCAACATCATTGCTTCACAAACATATAGTTGGCAACGTCATTGTTTCAAAAACTTATAGTTGGCAACATCATTGTTTCAAAAAAGTATTGTTGGCAACATCATTGCTTCACAAACATATAGTTGGCAACGTCATTGTTTCAAAAACTTATAGTTGGCAACATCATTGTTTCAAAAAAGTATTGTTGGCAACATCATTGCTTCACAAACATATAGTTGGCAACGTCATTGTTTCAAAAACTTATAGTTGGCAACATCATTGTTTCAAAAAAGTATTGTTGGCAACATCATTGCTTCACAAACATATAGTTGGCAACGTCATTGTTTCAAAAACTTATAGTTGGCAACATCATTGTTTCAAAAAAGTATTGTTGGCAACATCATTGCTTCACAAACATATAGTTGGCAACGTCATTGTTTCAAAAACTTATAGTTGGCAACATCATTGTTTCAAAAAAGTATTGTTGGCAACATCATTGCTTCACAAACATATAGTTGGCAACATCATTGTTTCAAAAACTTATAGTTGGCAACATCATTGTTTCAAAAAAGTATTGTTGGCAACATCATTGCTTCACAAACATATAGTTGGCAACATCATTGTTTCAAAAACTTATAGTTGGCAACATCATTGTTTCAAAAACGTATAGCTGGCAACGTCATTGTTTCAACAACGTATAGCTGGCAACATTATTGTTTCAGAAACGTGTAGCTGGCAACATTTTTGTTTCAAAACCTCACAGTTGGCAACACGACGGCTTCAAATATGCGGATGCAGTTTACCGCCACACCCAGGACGCGGATGTAGTTTATTGCCATACCCAGGACGCGGATGTAGTTTAATGCCACACCCAGGAAGCGGATGTAGTTTGTTGTCATGACCAGGACGCGGATGTAATTTGTCGGTCATACCCAGGACGCGGATGTAGTTTGTTGTCATACCCAGGACATGACGATGTGCTGGAAAACACCTGGAAGTTTGGAAAACACCTGGAAGTTCACTATTTGCCCATAGCTGGGACCCCAACAGGTGCTACATTCCCAAGTCAGGGAGCAGCTGGGAACACCAGCAATTAAGAGGTGGTTCCACGCTTCCTCAAAACCTCCTGATCAGAGACCTTCCTGTTGGATGCAGTTTAACGTCGTACCCAGGACGACAAATATTTAAGTAAATTCTCTGTTTATAATAAATAGTATTAACGACATTTACCGGCCTGAATGTCCGAGAAATCTTCATAGAAAATATGTGTCCTCCAACAGGCATCGAACCTGTATACTATACAGAACGGTCACATAGCCTGACGTGCTTTTGCCGATTGAGCCACAGAGGAACGTTTCGGTTAGCAAAGTCGATTTTACCTTTTTTTAAAACTACAATTCTCTGTGATCTTCTTTCGTACATTCATATCTGCTCGATTCCTGTCGGAGGACGCATATTTTCTATGAAAATTTCTCGGAAATTCAGGTCGGTAAATGTCGTTAATACTGTTTATTATAAACAGCATTTACTTAAATTTTTGTATCTATGAAAAGAACGTATAAACTTAAAAAAATGTCTTAAAATAATTCTCGGACTTTGTCCATTTCATATATATATATATATATATATATATATATATATATATATATATATATATATATATATATATATATATATATATTTCAATACTTCGGTTTTCAGAATTTCAGATTAGTCGGTAGTTCGGTGAATTGCTGATTGTTCTCTTTCGTCGTGGAAGAGTTCTCCAATATATTCGTACTAGCGTTGAAGAATGTGTCCTTCTCTAATATGAGCGTTCCATCCTTTGACTTTAAACTGCCTGTTGACGAGCATGTCTTCTGTCCTGGTAGTTGCTTTAGCTGTTTATGCATATCTCCTTTGTTGGTGGTACTCAATCTCTCTATTTCTGCACATTCTTTGTTCAGACACTCTTCTTTAGCTTGCCTGCATTTGGTCCTTATTTCATTGTGTAATATTCTGTATTACGTTCTGTATCTTGGCAGAGTTTTTTGTCTCCTTTGAATCATCTCAAGAATTTCAACAGTCATCTGTTCGTTTTTCATTCTTCGTCCCGTCTCCTTTGAGGTAATATCGTTTCCTAATATCACTAAACCGCCTCCTAGTGCGTTTCATTCGAATTTCCATTGTATTTCTCGTATCTCCTTTTCTTTCAGGTTCTGGTCGCCCAGGAGTTTGTTGTATTGCAATTTGGGTGCTGCGTTAGGCTTCTTCAGTTTCCGTACTTTCACTCTTAATTTACATATAACAGTATGATGATCGCTTCCGCAGTTGGCACTTGGGTAGGTTTTACAGTGAACCATTGCATTCCTGAATCTTTTGCTGATGGTTATGTAGTCAATTTGGTTTTTAGTTTTTCTTCCTGTCTCTATGTCCAGAATCGTCTTGGATGTTCATGGAACAATGTATTGTTTATTACCTAGTCATTGCGTCAAAAACAAAAATTCTTACAATCTAAAGTTATTTTCTGGTTTTTAATCATTAAATATGACCGACAAGGAATATCTAAAAATCTTATCATTATGATTAAGGAAAAAGACACAAAATAAAGAAATCGCATTCTTTTCCCCAAAACGTCACGCTGGGATATTTCTTTCCAAATAGCCGTTACATATAACGTATCTTTTCACATTGTCCATATAGTTTTCTTTCGGGTTCTGGTCGCTCAGGAGTTTGTTTTATTGCAATTTGCAAAAAGACACAAAATAAAGAAATCGCATGAGCTGTGGTGCGATTTTCACTTCCTTGTCTCGTATACACGAGTCTGTCGTTGCTTGCAAATCTTTCATGCAACAAAAACAGACTTTCATTATTGTTTTGCCCGTGTATTGTTTAATATATTGAAATGTAAGTGTCATCTTTGATAATGGCTTATGTAAGCCGGAAGCTTGACATTTCGTTCCAAATAGCCGTTACATATGACGATGACACGCTGGACCATTTCGTTCCCAAGAACCGTTTCACGTGACGTCACTCTGAATCATTTTAAACGTCCACCCGTTGTATACAGCTGACAGTTTAGATAGTTCTGAAACTGTTCACTGACGAGCATGACATCCATTGCCAAAGACGCAGGTTTAGTGCACCCAGTAAGAATCAAACTCACTACTCAGTCCTACGAACTAGCGAAACAACCCTGCTAACCATTGAATTATGTCGAAGTGTCCAGTCGCCGAAACAATAATGATAATTCATAATTTAAGGTTTTCACTTACGGAATAAGAAGAGTTATGATAACACATTTTAAATTATCTCCGTTTGTCTCTATTTATGTCTGTCTGCCTGTCTTTTTCTACACACACACACACACACATATATATATATATATATATATATATATATATATATATATATATATATATATACATATATATATATATATATAGGTAACTATACTCGTGTCGAAAAACCTTCGAATTCTTGATATAACAATAGCCAAATCAATCACGAGGGGAAAAAAAGGTTTTAAAAAAGAAAGAGCCAGGAACATGAAAGTCTGTCGAAAATAATTGCACAGATACAGGTTCAAGGCCCAAAGAAAAAAACCCGATACGAGTAAACAACAAACTAAAGAGTTCGATACAAACGTAGACCAGACCTAGTCGAACCTAATGAGCCAAACAAACCTACCAAGGTTTCACTTAGGGAGATCGTCAGGGTCAGTTGAATATATATATATATATATATATATATATATATATATATATATATATATATATATATATATATATCCTGACGCCATAGATTCCCAAGTCGGCATCTATGCGGACGACGCCACAATTTACTGGATGGTTAACTTTAACGCCTCTAAAACTGCTCTCTATTAACCACCACAGGGATCCATCCCTGCATCCCATTAGAATGTCTGAAGACCAACTTCTCGAGAGCTCCTTTCTGTGGCTGCTCGGTCTCACGCTGGCCGCTGATCTGAGAGGGAACAAATACATCGAGTCAGTTGCATCATCCACCGCAAGGAAAGTTGGCTCCCTGTGCCGAGCCAGGAAATTTTTCTCCCCGGAATCGATCCTCCAAATCTATAAATCGACCATTCGTCCTTGCATGGTGTATTGCTGCCATATATGGTCTGTAGCCCCTGCTGTTTGCCTCAGGGTTCTTGATAAGATCCAGAGACGGATATGCAATGTAATTGGCCCTGATCTGTCATCTCGTCTGCAGTCGCTCTCTCACAGACGTGACGTTGCCTCGCTCTGTCTTTTTTACAAATATTTTCACGGTAATTGCTCCGAGGAGCTGCTTTTGCTGGTTCCTAGGCCTCATGAATTTAAACGTCCTACGAGGCTGGCATCCCGTTCCCACCTCTTCACCGTTGAAACCGTTAGATGTAGACGTCTCTTTTACTCCAATAGCTTCATGTCTCGCACATCTCGCCTGTGGAAGTCCCTTCCTTATTCCTGTTTCCCTGACAAATACAATCTCCAACTATTTAATTGTAACGTCAGTCGACATCTCCAGTTGCCTTGATCTATCCAATTCCCTTCTCCACATCCTTTCACCTTTCATTCCTATCTGCTCTCGCTCCAAATCTTCTGTAACCCCCTTGCCTTGATCGATCCACTATCTTTCTCCACATCCTCTCCTTTACCACTCCTATCTGGTCTTCCTCGAAACCTTCTGTAACCCCTAGCGTGCTATTGGCCTCCAGCCTTGCTTGGGGTGATAAGTTTAAATTCTATATTAGTTTTTCGACGTTTTTTTTAGTTTTATTTTGTTATCTTTCACGGTTATATTTCTAATTCCGACCCGTCTATACCGGGGTTGACGAATTATATTTTCGTCGGTCGAA
>OZ038484.1:127201022-127258522 GCA_964036315.1 Acanthosepion esculentum | reverse complement strand
GAGGCGTTAAAGTTAACCAGCCAATTCCTGCCCCAGTTCACAACCGATTCGAGGTCTTTTTCGAGACGAACGGCCAGGTTAGTTTTGACTGCGACACTAGATTTGTTTTTGAGGCAGGAGTAAATTGTGGTGTCGTCCGCGTAGATGCCAACTTGGGAATCTATGGCGTCAAGCCGTAGCACCTACTATACAGCTAAAGAATGCGATCGTTGGCCAGATATGGGTATAAATTATTTTCAGATATCATGTATCTATAAAGGAATATATATATAAATATATATATATATATATGTGTGTGTGTATGTGTGTGTGTGAGTGTGTATTATAGATCCACTTTTTAAAAAATAAACCTGTTTGTCTGATGATCGCAAAAGCGTGAAACCCAGGGTCACAAACCCATATCCATACAACTAAATGTTAGCTCTATGTCTGATATTAAGTGCTTTCCACTAAGTACTGCGCATATAAAGGTAGGTATATGTTGTTCATTAAAACCTAACGCTAATCTCTTGTATGTACACCCTAAGTCAAACCACCCTCCATCTATAATTAAGAATATACCCACATCAATCGAGAAAAGAATCAGCATGAACTCCGTTAATAAGGAAATATTACAACAACACAGTAATTTTTATTATATACTCCTAAAAAATAGCGGATACAAAAACGCTAACATAAGTTATATAAACAATAGTACTAACAGGAAGAAAACAGGTAAATAAAAATTATTTGGTATACCCCTCCGTTCAACCAAATGGTTAGTACTAAGCTAGGACATAAGTTCCTAGCTTCAATTGAAAAACTCTTTCCTGCTAATAGCAGACTTAGCAAGATCTTTAATAAAAACACCTTAAAATTAAGTTACATTTGCACTGACAATCTAAAAAGAATCATAAAAAAATCATAATAATAAAATCCTGGAAATACACGCATACCAAAACAGTATTAATAAAAATCCTAAGCTAAAATTAGACAAAAATAATGAAAGATTATGTGATTGTAGAAACCTTGAAGACTGCCCGTTGGAAAATAAATGCCTCGTAAAATCTGTGGTATACCAATGTACTATCGCATCCACTGAGAGTCCTAACACTGAAAGGATATACACTGGGTCAACGAAAAATGAATTTAAAATTAGATGGAGACAACACAAAAGCTCCTCCAATAATATTATAAATAGAAATCAGACATCTCTATCCAAATATTTTTGGCATTTAAAAGAAATGAATAAAACACCAAAAGTAAAATGGAAAATAATAAATAGAACAAGAACTTGTAAAATCTGGGATGACCCATGCCCTTTATGCCTACATGAAAAACTACACATCATTAAGTTTCTAAATAATGAAAAGTTATTAAACCATAGACAGGAGTTAACGGTATTTTGCCGACATCAACAAATTTTCGCATTAAATATTTAGCATAAAAAAAAGTAAATTCCATAGTCTAATAAAAGGTTTGCAAGCTTAATCCAATCACAAGATAGAAAAACCCTTTATGAAGTCGTAAAAAAAAACAAATTGTACTTCAGTCTGACGCGTTTATGTACGAAACAGCCTTTTAGAAAAAAAAAATAATAAAATTCTTTAGACACTTAACGACGTATTATGGTGCCAACAGCTATATGTCGCTGTGACCAGTTGCCATCCAAGACCAGTTGGCTATAGAACCCAGTGGAGTAATGGATAACGGCTTGGATTGTGGAATCGGAGAGCCGAGTTCGAATTTCAGTCGAATCCATTACATTCACTTACGTGCTAATACCCTTGGTAAAGGTGTGAATCCTCTTCTTCTCCCTCCAACTATGGGTAAATAGCAGGACAGACTGGGTTCTATAGCCTTGTATGGTAACTGGTCTAGAAAAACAACTCTGAATTCAAAACCTGCTGAGGTTCGTTTGGGGGCCTTGTGGCACTCAGTGCACCAGGTCTCTGTATTTGTCCCTTCAAAAAGTGTGGATGGTCCTGCACGAAACCTTCACCACTATAATCAGATCTCATGTGTCGGGGTCGGGCTCTCAGTTTCTAGGAACTGATCTGCTTGACCCTCATACGTCGAATTCGACGCGAGAGTCGATGATGATGATGATGATGATGATGATATATATATATATATAACAGACGAACTGGTTTATTACTTAAAAACTTGGTTCAGTTTATGCTTGTTTGTGATTGATTATGTTTGAATGTGGGAAAAGGGAATTCTCCTCCGTGTCCGTTTGGAGTGACATTCTCACACACAGAGACATAAATACATAAAGGTGTAGGCATTTTAATTCGCACAAACACACCCATATAAACAATTCAAGATTAGGCACAGATACACATCCATGCGTTCGAACATACATAGATACGCAATTTTAATTCTATTTCGCTGTCAAGACTGAGGCGCTTACTAGATGTAGCGATGTTCTTTCAACAAGGATCAGGTGGGGGTGTACTTGACTCACAAACTCATATGCATACTTGTACTTGGGTGTGTACTTGAGTCACACACATAACATACAAATGAATACCTTAGCTCTATCATTGATATTGGGTACTTTCCAATAAGTACTGCGCATATAAAATAATAATATATATATATATATATATATATATATATATATATATATATATATATATATATATTTAAATATATTTGCAACGGTACAGAAGCGTATTAAGGCATAAAAAAAACAATTTTTTTATTAAAGGTCATGATAGATTTAAAATAAAAACACCAGTCAACCGGTTTCGTCCGCTCTCATCAGAACTGTTAACGGGGAATAGAAATTATGAAGAACAAAATGTCTGTAATGGATGACATGAATAAATGGGCAGGGAAGACAGAAAAAAAGTGTATATATATATATAAAATAAAAGTAATACCACTCAAGATGCTAGAGACACAGCACAGCAAGCCCAAGCAAACAGTCCCTTTGTTTGCAAAGAGACGGTCGCCTGGACCTGATGTACAACGCCTCCAACACCCTGAGATAGAATACTGAGTGTGCCCTGGCCAAAACAGAAAACCAAGTCACACTGAAATCCAACGCACAAGTGGGCTTATTTATGAAATGATCCGCAATCGACGACGCATACGTATTCCGATATATATACACGTCTGATGATGACAATGTAAATTTCGTAACACAAATGTTTGTTTTTTACTTTGATATTTACTCATTTCAGCAGATTTGGAAAAGTGGGTCACGCCGAAATTTTTTGACTAGAACTATGTATATTCTTGTGAGTCCTTATTAAAAATATCCTCGACTTTGAGAATTTATGTTCTCACGAAAAAAATATTGCACGAAATTTCGCCATTAACTTGAAATTCACACTTTCTTTGATTTTCTGATGAGTCAATGTCGCCTTTCATCGTTACTATCATAACCGTACGCTGTCAGAAACAAATCGCCTTGCTAAATAATAGAAATTAGAACAAAAAAAACATTGTTTACTTACTCAACAATGCGTGCATTTGTCATTATTTAATTACTCTTAATGAAGAAATTTGGTTGGTTTATATTTTTCTTCTTTTCATTGCTAATTTGAGAAAACGATCTTATTGTTTCAAAAAGAGAACTAAGCTGGAAAAAAACTTATTAATTATATTGATCAATGTTTATATTATAGAGAACAATGTTGTGTTTCTTGTTATCGTTGCCGCTCGTCCATTAGAGGGAGAACAGAGTTATGCTATCAGCTTATCCCACGCGTAATGAACATAATCCCACTAAAAGCAGATTTGGATCTCTTTAACGCAAGTATCAAATTTGATGCGCCGAGATGTAAGCTTCTCGAAAAGAAAAAGACTTTGCCTTATCATGGGTATTATTTTCTTTCTTAATTCTGTTAGTCCTTCAGGCTTAGTTTGCGTTTATGTTTTACTTTCTACTAGTTGTGCATGAAAAATTATAAAATGTTTACTTTTTCCGCAGTTATTAAATTCGAACCTAGTCTGAAGATACTTGAAGATTCTATACATTTGTTCTTATTTTAGTCTTTAATGATCAAACCTTATGTCTTTTCCATATAATTCCCCGATAAACCTTTCAGTACAGTAGAATCTCTCATATCCGGAAGCCATCATATCCGGAATTCCTCATATCCAGAATCCCTCATATCCGGAATACTTCATATCCTAAATCACGCATATCTGGACATGATTTTTATGTATATTTGAACTATTTGGGTGATATCTAATTGATTTGGAATTTCTGTTTTTCATGAAATTTCCTTTATGCTTATTTCACCCAAATGGCTTGTATTGGTGCAAAAGATGATGGGAATAAGAGGAAAGGGTGACAACGAGACACATCTGCAACAAGATAGCGACGAGATGCATGACTGTGATGAAAGCCGGACTGAAATTAAAAAAGCTATTGAAATGGTTGTCAGTTTTATGGAAAGAAAGCTAGCATTCAGCTATGACGATTGCAATAACGCACGCAGAGTGAAAAGATGGCTTTCATTTTTTTTAAATTCAAGAACAAAAGCAAAATGAAATCCCCAAAAAGTGACATTAGAAGAGAAAGATTCATCATACAACAGCGATTAAAAAATCCTCGTTACATTATTTGTTTTGCATACGTGGCATACTTAATTTAAAGAATTTCATTAACATTAGATAATTTTTTTTCGTTAACATCAATTCCGTTATATTTCACTCCCTATTAGCTTACTTTGTTTACTATAAAACATAAAAAATAAATGTTAAACCTGATTTCAGTTCTTTTCATCTAAATGCAACTCCTCATATCCGTACTTTGTAACCAAGTCCTCATACTCGCCCGGTTGTCAGAGATTCTACTGTGTATCCCTCAGATCTATTTTTTATCTGCAACCAAGTATAGAGATCACCGTTTTCCCCCGGTTAAGACGTATTAGTTGGAATCTCCTTTCCTTGATCTCATGGTCATTCTAGATTTCAAAGATTCATTTTTCTATTTTTCTTATTTACATCTGAACGCCTGCTGTTCCTAGAGTTTGTCACTGCAGTTCAAGTAATAGAAAATCTCTTGAGATTTTCTACACTCTCCCTACCATCCTCATCACTGCTCTGGTGTGAATAATTTCATTTCATTCCAAGAGAGACAGTTGTCCCAACTACCTTGCAACATTCTTTGGCAATATGTCCAGTGCCACAATGATTATGTGCACGATCATATGCTTTTGTCTGATTGTTTTTCGGGTAAAGTCTTAGCATTCGTTCATATCAATGCAGTTTATTAAGCATAATCTAGTTTGGCATAAGGCTACAAGTCTGGAGCGCATGTGATGTTCGAGGTAACTCATAATGATCTACGAAAGAATTATGATAACAATTAAAGTATTCCAATACTTTATATAAATGATCGAACCCAAGATTTACAATTAATTTGTATCTAGTTATTCTCCCTCTATCTGTCTTCTATCTCTCTGTGTCTCTCTCGCCCTCCCTCTCTCTCTCTCTCTACAATAACGAAAAGGTCTATCTGTACTATTTACAAAGTTGGTTTATATATATATATATATATATATATATATATATATGTATAAATATATATATATATATATATATATATATATATATATATATATGTATGTATGTATGTATATATATATATATATATATATATATATATATATATATTTAAGGTGTGCAAAAATTATAGGATAAAGTGCTCAATATCAGAGATAGAGCGTATGTAAATATAAATACAAAAGTGAACATTGAAGTCAACACTCAGAGGCGACAGGCTGTTTCATGCAAGACGCAATCGTCATATATCGTATATATATATATATATATATATATATATATATATATATATATGAGTGTTGACTTCAATGTTCACTTTTATATTTATATTTACATATATACATATGTATATCATATATATGTAGATATATACATATACCATATATATATATATATATCGTGTATATATATCTATATATATATATATATATATATAAATATATATATATATATATAAGTACATTTTGAAATAAACCTTAACTTGAAGTTATAAAAACTTATTAAATATTAGACAGAAAGACATTGTCTGTATTGTTTAACTAAACTTGTTTAAAACAATTGTTGCTACTTTTCGGTTAAAGGCAAAAATTGGGCCACGCCCAACCGACTGCTCCCCGTAGCATAGTTGTTTTAGCGTAGCAAGCTTAACGGTACCTACTTCTGCCTTGTTCCCTTAGGGCAGAGGTAGCTACATAATTCGAGCACATAATCATTGTGGCAGAGGATATATTCCCAAAGTGTCTTGCAAGGCTGTTGGGGCAACTATCTCTCTTGCAATGAAAAAAGATTGTTCAAATCAGAGCAGTTATGAGCTTGGTAGGAAGAGTGCAGTAGATATCAAGTGTGTTCATGTTCCTTGAACTCCAGTGACAACTTCTAGGATCCGCAGGCGTTAAATTAGGTTGCTATTTATCTATCTTTCTGAATCTGTTCATATATATCTCAGTATTGTTCATATATATCTCAGTATTGTTCATATCTATCTATCTATCGATCCATCTATCTATCTATCTCATTCTTGTTCCTATCTGTATATATATATATATATATATATATATATATATATATATATAGTCTTAAAGTGTACTATATTTATAGGATAAAGTACTCAATATCAGAGATAGAGCGTGTGTAAATATAAAAGTGAACATAGAAGTCAACACTTAGAGGCGACAGTCTGTTTCATGCTAGATGCAATCGTCAGGCCATATATATTATAAATTAACTGATTTAAAATATGTTTTTCCCTACACAATAATAACCATGTTTCAAAAATGGAAGCTAAAAAGCTTAAATTTAATTTATATAATTAAATTAAAAGCATTAGTTCCGTTTCATCTTCAAGCGAATATTGGAATAAATTATTTTTATATTTACTGAGTTTTAAATGCACATATAAATTCATAATTTCCTGTTTCTAAGTTTACAGAGAAATCCAATCATTGAGACAGGGGCGGTTGCGTGTTTATTTTTTTTAACTATTGTTGTATAAATTATGAGTTACGTTCGAAAAAGAGGTTAAGTTTAGGGAGAGTAGGGGGTGTTTTTTTCAACGGATTCTGACATCCGTTAAATGCATGTCGTCTGTTTATTTTTATTAATGACAAAATATTTCGTCATCTTTTTCTTACTTGTATACTTAAAGATTTTTTATGGGTGTTTGGGTTAGAAGACGTTTTATTTAACTACAATTTTAAAATATTTTTACTCTTAATTACTAATAGACTATATTCCTTTTTAAAAACAAGTAAATGTAATAGAATTACTTAAATTATTAAAAAAAAATTTCATATCAAATGTAAGTATATATATTATTTACATTATTCGGACTATTGTCCTCATCTTTGTCGCCATATTTATTACGTTTCGCCGTTGTACGCTCAGGTTTTCTTCAGGTGGTTGGAATGTCGAACTGAAAACTTTATTTCGCACACTGGGGCAGACTGTTCTAGTTCCACGTGCCATGTCTAATAGATGTAAGTATGTATGTTACCAGCTCCCATTTATTAATTTTATTTTTAAATATTAATTAAGGAAAATTTTTGACAATGACGACAGAAAATAGCTATTTCATTTCTCTGATTCAGTAAAATTTTATTTTTTACAAACATAATATTATATAGTTTCTCATGTATGCACAAAGGACAAGGGTCATTTAATGACTTACATATTCTAGCTTTTCTTATTAATTTCCATTTTACTGTAGGTGTTTTATTGGATTCGTTTAAGTGCCAGAAATACTTTGAAAGGGAAATCTGATTTGGATAAATAAATACAGAACTCAGACTTCGCTTTCAAAGTATTTCTAGCAAAAGAATATGTACACCGGATTATATATCTTACTGTTCTTTCTTTTTATTTATATATACATACACACACACACACACGCACTTATATATATATATATATATATATATATATATATATATATATATATATATATATATATATATGTATATATATAATTATGAAAAAGATTTTTCAAATTCCATCTATCTATCTATATATCTATCTAAATCTATTTTTACATATCTACCTAAATATTTCGCATCTATTTATATATCTATCTATATATCTCTCTTAATCTGTTCATATGTATCTCAGTCTTGTTCATATCTATCTATCTATCTATCTATATATATATATCTATATATATATATATATATATATATATATATATATATTTATATATAAAATTATGAAAAAGTTTTTTTTCGAATTCCATCTATCTATCTATCAATACATCTATCTAAATCTATTCTTACATGTATATATCTAAATATTTTCACATCTATCTATCTATCTATCTATCTATATGTCTGTCTATCTATCTATCTGAATCTGTTCATAGCTATTTATCTAAATCTGTTCATATATATCTCAGTCTTGTTCATATCTATCTCATTCTTGTTCATATATGTCTATCTGTCTATCTATCTATCTATCTATATATATATATATATATATATATATATATATATATATATATATATATATAGATAGATAGATAGATAGATCAATCTATCTAGAATTATGAAAAAGGTTTCCATCTATATATTTATCTATCTATGTATATATCTATCTAAATCTATTCTTATATATCTATCTAAATATTTTCACATCTATCTATCTTTCTATCTATCTATCTATCTATCTAAACCTTTACATAAACGTATATGTTTTCTATCCATCTATCTAAGCTTTACATAAACGTATATGTTTTCCATCTATCTATCTATCTATCTATCTATCTATCTAAATCTGTTCATATATATCTATCTCTTTTTTCCACCTAACTGAGAATTGTTTTCATGATAGATAGATAGATAGATAGATAGATAGATAGATAGATAGATAGATAGATAGATAGATAGATAGATAGTAATGAGATTTACTTGCCCACCCCCCATTCCGGTCGCTGGTCTAAGCTAGTCATAGCTGGTCTTGGCTTTTCATAGCTGGTCCAAACTGGTCAGAGCCGGTGCAAGCTAGTCATAGCCGTGATAACACCAGCACAGGGACGGAGTCCTGGTGCAGTAAGTATATTAATAGTTAGTAAGATAGACAAGGATAAGATAAATAGATACATAATGGACATTTAGATAGCTAGATAATGTACATTGAGATAAATACATAATGAGTAGTTAGATAATGCACAGATAGATACATAATGAGCAGGTAGACAGACAGGTAGATAATGAACAGATAGCAAGCTAGCTAGCTAGCTAGATAGATAGATACCGGACCTATCTTAATACTGTAATGATTTTATTAACCAATCTATCATATTTATTTATCCATCTTTAGACATTGCCAGTCTTATTCTAACATGAGGCTAAATATGAATTAAGCAAGCTGTATTCCACCAATCATTCGAGTGTCGATGGGCTCGTTAATATTGAAAATTATCATTCGAAATCTTCCATTATTAAATCTAACCACAGGCGGTTTTAAGAAATAGACAATTATTTAGTTGCAAGACGAGCTTCACCACAGCTGTCTATAAAATATTTGGAGAAATGTTTCTCCAAGAGAAAAGTACGTCATTGTAATCTAAACTTTGTAAACCATCTAAGCCGTGATTTAAACGTAAATGGTACATGCAACGCTAACTGCATACGGTCTAATAAAAGAGAATTGTGTCAGAGCATAAAGGGAGAATAAGTATTAAATATAAATATGTCTTATATTTAACTATATATCTCCAGAATTGGGTCTGATACATATAAATGTCTTATGAAAAAGAAAAATTAACATCCATCACATCTATTGCAGCGCACAATCTTTTAAGAAGGGAATATTCGACACTGAAAGAAACAAATCATTGTGTGTGATGTTAAGATAAATTAATATTTTAGAAGTTGCTCGATGCAAGAAACAAATATATTGCGGACTGACATTACTCACTGAAAAGAACCAATGATTTGAAAGGGATATTGATCAATAACAAAAACGTGCCTTGAATTTGTGGAGACACAAAGATGAACTCTAGAAATAAAGGCGATACGCTGCATTGGAAATTTGGTTAATTTACTCATATCCTTTCAGAGAAATTAATTACACTTTCTCTTTTGAGTTTTAAAATAAATGATATCTTATATGTCTAGCAAACCATCAAAATTCAAGATTATTTAGTAAGCTTGGCTTTAATTTTCTAGTCGACTAAACATTTTGCACTGAATATATATTTATTTAATATGGATACTCAGAAATGTGATCGTGTCTTCTTTATATATCGTCGTCTTCGTCGGCATCCGTCCGTCTCGGGAGACGATGGAGTAACGTCTACGATGTCTTGCGACGTCGCTGGAGTGTCCTCTCGAGCCCGGGCGAAATATATGGAGAACTAGAGCTGCCCAGACGTCTAGTTCCCCCTCTCGGCCTTCCTAGTATAGTCCATAGGAGAGGATGAACCAATACAGTTTGGTACCAGCGCGGCTGCAGGAGTTGCCGGAAGGTAGCACAGAGTGCCGTCCATCCGCCTTAGCGGCTCCACTCCGGATTTGTGTTGGGTTTACTCTTTAGCCTTTTCTTCTCCCCAAGATTTCTACAAGGCAGTGGAGCTATTTAACCCATAGCTGGGATTTGGTTCATGGGCACCAGGGCGTGTCCACACACCGGTGGGCCTGCAAGCCGCATGTTAAGGGGGCCAAAATTCTCCCCCGACCCCTGTAGTTTAGCCCAAGTCCGCAAGGTGCTCGGTTGCCATGTGTCGCCACGAGGAGGCATTACATAGGGCTTGCTGATGGAGAGGCTGTATACTGGCAGGGGAATTACGCACTCAGCTCCCCTTTTCGCATTGCTGCTAGCCAGCGGCGGAAGCTGAAAGTGAGAAGCGACAAGCACTATCACTACAGACTACCACACTAGACGCATTACAACAGCCGTTTAGACACATATCCATGCTATATCACTATGTCTATGATGGTTTATACAGATAACATTGCACAAGCATTTTTTATATCAGTTGATTCTTGGAGAGTCAATGATATTAATAATGAAGAAGAGGCACACATACTCGGTGGCGAAAATCTAGTCATAATGAAAGTTTCACTCTTAATGAGGATCCCTATTTCGAAAACCTAGTAGTTCTCAGGCTTGCCTCAGACCACGGATGAAACCCATTAAAAAATTACTGGCTTCATTCCAATGCTGCAGATATTTATATTTTTCGGGTTATTTAAAGCTACTCGTCGTGATCGAGAATTTTTTAAGAACATGGAACCACGTCTTAATTACTGTTCTTCCCAGGTCCAACATGACCTGGGGTGGTAGAATCTGTTAGGGTACCAGCTATGGGCAAATAAAGAACACAGAAATAGGGGTCCCAAAACTATGAAAGAAAGCATTTCGACTATACATTATCATATTAAAAATATTACCAGCTATACATTTTTGTAAATAAACAAATATTACCAGCAATATATTTTTGTAAAATAAATTACTAATGCTTCCAAAAAAATTAAATATCCCATAAAGTGTCGATAGGCCGCTAAAGAAACAAACATCTTAAGCGACAAAATATTTATAGATATTATGGATTTTATGTGTGATAATAATTTACTGTTAAAAGTTTTACTTTTTAAACCATAGTAGAAGTAGATTTATACTTTCTTAAAAGTATTTGCTCGTAAGTGAATACAACGTAAACACCTGTAATTGGAACTCGGCTCACCAATTTTCCAATCTCGAGTCGTTATCTATTCCGCCAACCCCACATCCAAGTTTACATTACAGCATATTCTCAAGCGGTCACCTATTTAGGTAGTGGCCAGGATCGACGTAGCTTATCTTTGGTGAGCGTACGAGAACCGGTGGTGATATAGCCGTAAGCCTCTAGCACTTGATGAAGCATCTGGCTCCTTCTCTATCAAAATGGAGTATTACCGCCATAACTGGACTGAAACTGCTCAATCATAACGTTCTCATTGACGGAATTCAAAGTTGTTTACTCGGTCAGTGGAGAATGGCTTATTTTTCACTATTCTATCGCTTTCCCAGGGACGCAACGTCGCAAGCCCCTATCGCTACTCGGCCGCTAATTCTTTGGCAGATGTTCAGATGAGCTCAAATTTCAACAATTTACAGCTTTACTTCTAGGACACGCTATGCGTCTTCCACAGAGTCGAATCACCCTCATTTCCTCCATATCCTTAATTTAAGGTGAACATTCCAGCCAGACAGCTTTTATCAAGAGAACTGTTATTTTGTGAAACCAAAATCTCGCGATGACAGTTTCCAGAGCATTAAATGATCAACCTCTTCAAATCAAGAGCCAATCGTTATCTCGTCTCCTTATCCTCAAATTCTCCATTTCTTGCCCTTTAATGCATATTACACTTTATTCATCATAACCTTTTTAACAGTATCTCTCTACCTTGAGTACCTTTCGAGCCTTGTATTGGGGGAACATTAGTATAAAATAAGGAAAATTCAGTTAATATTTGTACTGCATTTGAGTATACCTCTTTCTATTTTTTCCCCGCGTTCATTTTTTCTTCATCTAATTAACATTATTCCAAAACAAAAATGAGGAACTATTATTCCAAATCTTGCACGAGATTCCTTTCAGTGGTTAACACAATTAAAAGCAGCGTTTTAGTTTTAAAATAAATTGAGATCTTTATTATCATTTATTTTGCTCGATACATCCTCGTCTCAAGTATACCAGAATTACAGATAATTTTAGAATTTCTGCAAAAAGAATGCAACAAAGATGTCTCCGTGCTTTCTGCGAATTTGCTGCCGTTTCTATTCATGGATTTGACTATTTTTTTTTGTTCTAATTTCAGCGTAAGCAATAAAGGCAAAAGGAATGTCTGATGAAACTAATAATACATTCTTTGAATAATACTGTAATTAATTCTTATTATTTTGATTGTCTAAACAGACTTCGTCGCTGTCATAACATCGGGATATAATTGTATGTTTTTACGTTATTTCTCGATTTACTTCCTCGTATTTTCTATTTCGGTTCAATTTAGGCAGCGTCAGAATTTTTTCTTTTTTTTTTAATTTATGAGAATACAATACAATTATTTCCAGTCAGAATTCGTGTAAGACCTCTTAAATCTCCTAAATGTTTCAGTACTACATTTAGCACAGTATAAGGGTGCATATATATGAACATTATTATATAAATAAATAATAAGCCATTTTTTTCTTTTGTATGTAGAAACAATCGACTATGGGAATAGATTGTCCGGTGATGAAAAGGCTATGTATTCTGCTCGTTGAACTAGACATATGAAGATACATTGGATCCAAGATATAGATATGTTTGTTTTTTTATTTATTTCATGTCACACTAGTGAAACAGTATATTGTTATGGGCCAGACTGCAGTGAATGGTTCTCTCCTTTGATTAAACAAGGAATGAGACTTCTAAGTTTCTCGCTGGGCAGTCGTTGGTGGGACATAAATCAATATTTTGCTTTGTGGTGTGATGGATAAATGTGAGTTTTTTCACCCTCAGTTGAAACCTCAGAATAGGTATAGTCAATATTTTGATTGACTCAGTTTTATTTTATGTTACAAATAAAAAAAATGCATAACATCTAGTTATGCGCCTGATTGCTAATAACGATGTAATAAAGAACTGAAGCAAATAGCAGAAACCACATCACTTGAGGATTTTCAAATGCAGCAACAACTAGAATAGATATCCCATGTAAGTCGAAAAGAAAATAATGGTATAACCAATACGTTGACGTCCCACTCAGGTTCAAGCAAAAGGTAATGAAGGATGCTTCCCCTCCATCAATACAGGTAAGAGTGATAGCACTTACTGGACTTGTGAAAAGAAGATTTCAATACAAAAGGCTTTATAAATGTGGTTAAAGTTTGCCCCACTAGAAGATAACTTAATAGATTCATATAACTGCACACCACTGCAAATCTGAGAGAAAATAGAAATCGCTTACACCCTGTCACTCCAGTAGGTCTAAAACTGACCGTATTGGTGAAAGAAAGAAAAGTAAGCGATTGTTTCAATTAATTTGCACAAAGGTGTAGTTCTCAATAATCACTGGGCATCCGACTCTCATAAAATTATACTGTACTATACTAAGCTTAGTAAACAACTAAATAAATATACCACTTCATGGGATAGCGTACATACACTCTAATGCAAATTAATATAGAGAGTTTGGACATAAGAATCAACACAGCATGGCGATAGTTTCTCGCCTGAATATGTTCTTCAGACCAATATCTGTTCTCAATGAGATTGATCTGAAGATCACATTTACGCGTGAAACTGACAGTAACCATGCAGTATTGATTCCTATGTCTAAAATTTATGTTTCTATCTTTAAACGATATATATATATATATATATATATATATATATATATATATATATATATATTTCATTTAAGAAATTTCCTGTGATTTTTCATGTATCCATACAAACTATTATTTTGTCATGTATCAGTAGAAATTCTCTGTGTTATTTTCATGTTTTTGTACAAAATTTGTCATGTTATCCTCTAAACATACAAATGTTTTCATTCTTTCATCTATTTAGCAAATTTTCTATAATTTCTATGTATCCAGCCAAATGTTCTCCTTTTTTCTTGTAATCAAACAAATTTTATCATTTTATCATGTATCTATAATGTATCATGTATCATGTATCTATAATATATCATGTATCATTTTATCATTGTCTCTATAATGTATCATTTATCTATAATATATCATTATCATTTTATCATGTATCTGTAATGCATCATGTATCATTTTATCATGTATCTATAATGTATCATGTATCATTTTATCATGTATCTATAATGCATCATGTATCATTTTATCATGTATCTATAATGCATCATATATCATTTTATCATGTATCTATAATGTATCATGTATCATTTTATCATGTATCAATAATGCATCATGTATCATTTTATCATGTATCTATAATGCCTCATGTATCATTTTATCATGTATCTATAATGTATCATGTATCATTTTATCATGTATCTATAATGCATCATGTATCATTTTATCATGTATCTATAATGCATCATGTATCATTTTATCATGTATCTATAATGCATCATGTATCTACAATGTATCATATATCATTTTATCATGTATCTATAATGTTTCATGTATAATTTTATCATGTGTCTATAATGCATCATTTATCATTTTATCATGTATCTATAATGTATCATGCATCATTTTATCATGTATCTATAATGCATCATGTATCATTTTATCATGTATCTATAATGCATCATATATCATTTTATCATGTATCTATAATGTATCATGTATCATTTTATCATGTATCAATAATGCATCATGTATCATTTTATCATGTATCTATAATGCCTCATGTATCATTTTATCATGTATCTATAATGTATCATGTATCATTTTATCATGTATCTATAATGCATCATGTATCATTTTATCATGTATCTATAATGCATCATGTATCATTTTATCATGTATCTATAATGCATCATGTATCTACAATGTATCATATATCATTTTATCATGTATCTATAATGTTTCATGTATAATTTTATCATGTGTCTATAATGCATCATTTATCATTTTATCATGTATCTATAATGTATCATGCATCATTTTATCATGTATCTATAATGCATCATGCATCATTTTATCATGTATCTACAATGTATCATGTATCATTTTATCATGTATCTATAATGCATCATGTATCATTTTATCATGTATCTATAAAATTTCCTGTGATTTCTTCTGTTTTCATTATGCAGCCTTACAAGTTTTGTCATTTTGTCCTGTGTCCACACACATGCTGTGAATTTACTATGTATCAATACAAATATATTTCTCATCTACCCCTGCCAATGTTGTGATTTTTCATGTAGTCATAAATGTTTTCTATAATTTCTTCAGTCATCCATTCAGATCTGTGATTTTTCATATAACCATACATTTGTCATTCATACACATTTTATCATATGCCCATACAAATTTTCTCATTTTCATGTATCCATACAAATTTTCTTTGATTTTTTTAATTTCACCATAAAAATTGGTCATTTTGTCAAAATTAGAGAACATTTGTATCGATATATGACAAAATTTGTATAGATACATGATAAAAAAGAAAATCTGTATTGTATATGACAAAATGACAAAATTATTATGGATAATTGAAAAAAATAATTGTATATATGTCAAAATCTAAACATTTGTATGAATGCATAACAGAAACACATAACATATGCATCAATAATGCAAAATGAAACATATTTGAATGGATATATAAAAAGGACAGAAGTCATATGGTTACAAGATGACAAATTTATAATGTTACATGACAAAATCTCAACATTTCTATGCATAAATAAAAAAAATGAAACGAAGTGTAAAGATAGACAAGAATCAAAGAGGACTTGTATGAATACATTATAAAAAACAAAAAATTGTATGGAGATATGAAAAAAGGGCAATGCTTTTAAAAATCATAGAAAATGTTTTATGGATACGTGACAAGATGACAAAATCTTATGAATACATGACAAAATTATAGATAACTTTTATGGATACATAAAAAAAAATAACAAATTTTTTTATGAATACATGAAAAATAGCTAAATTTGTAGGGATAAAATTGACAACATCTATATGGCTACATGGGAAAATGGCAATGGCTATACGGCCAGTGTCAGTATTTGAATTAATTTATGAAAAATTAACAACATTTCTATTGTTACATAACAAAATTAAAGAATATTTGTATGGATACATGGAAACATGAAAAAGAAAAATCAATGAATACATGACAAAATAACAGAAAAATTGTATTGATACATTAAAATTACTACATTTATAAGAATATATGAGATGATAAAATGTGTATGGTTACCTGGAAAAATGACATATTTTGTATGAATATATGACATAATCATAGACGTATGGATATATGACAAAATGTATATGGTGACATGACAAAAAGACAATTTATATGGACACATATTTATACAAATGTTATCATTTTTAATGTAAGCTTAGAAAAATTTGCCAGGTATCCATATACATTTTCTTTCTTTTTTTTTTGTATCATACAATTTTTTGTGATTTTGTCATGTATTTTTGTGATTTGTATCCGTAGCTATTTATTCTTATGTGCCGCTATAATTGTCTATCGTTTGTGCTCTATGCAATGATTGTTCCCTTAACCCAGTCTATATTCTGCCATTTTCAAAATCCCTGTCTCTCTTGCATTCAGTATGTTCTTTGAGAGCCAGATTATTCGAGCCATCTTTCCTCCTTATGTAACCCATAAATTAAAACTTTTTCGTTTCTTTGTCATATTGTGTCGAGAGGATTCACAACATTCCTCTGTAGAACCACATCTCTGTTGCCCGAAATGTCATTTTCTTCTATTAGGGAATTTTCCAACACTTACTGCCATATAGGAAGAATAATATTATATAACTGTTAAATATTCTAATTATTAATTCCAGCGAATTTTCTGAATATTTTGCTTAGCTTTTGGAAATTATTTTTACTATCCTAAAGCATGTTCGGATGTCGGTGTCGCATTTTTCATAATTTTTATGCGTGAATATGAGCGTAGAAACAAATCATATGTTTTTAATATCTTTATCAATCGGAATCGTTTTATTTTTTTTAAATGGGTTATTCTTGGTCTCATAAATCGTAGAGGGAGATAACAGGCAGCTTTTAGTACGTGTGAGGAAAGGTTTACTGTTACAGCCTTGATTCCCAGTACGAACAAACTGTACTACGAGTGTCCGTTAATTGCTCTCTGTGTTCTTTGACGTTTAAATAGATATGCTCCCTTGAAAGAATTAACTGCTCGGTTTTCCAGGTGCCATTGACAGTCACACGTTTCGAAAAGACTATCCTAACGCTTTCTCTGTTATTGCGTTTAAATCTAATCTTTTCCTTAACTTCAGTAAAATTCGTAGGCTTGGTTATTTACTAAGCTTACAATAATTTAGTACATTTCTTTGAAATCTGGTCCACATTGTGAATGGAACTGATTTGCGAATAGGTAATTAGCTGATCTTTAAGTTCCTGGAGGTACCATTGTTATTTAGCGTAGCAGACGTAGTAAACCGGAACTCGAGTCGAGGGGCGGAAGCGGTGAATGAGTTGTTTTTTACCGGCGTCTGAAAGTGAGAGAGTTCGTCTGGGTATGGCGTGTAGGACTTCTATTTGAGAGAGGACGAGTGCCTTATTCAGTGAATCAAGACTATCTTGGAGAAAAGAGTGAGTTCTGTCCGGTTACATCGTACGATACGTGCAGTCGTGACGGAACGAACGAACGAAGCGGACATAAGACAGAGAACAACAATAAGTACCGGGAAGCCGATGTAGAGGGGAGAAATGTCCAAACTGAAATTGCGTCCGACAACAGTGTAGCTAATTTTTTTGACTACATTTAGTTATTTTATTTAATCCTGCACTAGATTAAAATAGTAAAGTACTCAATAAGCACGAAACTCATTAACCCAGCGAATTGGTTCTCTGGCATGGGTTTGTACTTACAGTGAACTCAGTGAGGATTTAAAGAATAATTATTGCCTCGTAAGTCAAGCATCTTAGAAATTCCTCAACTATATAAACGAAAACCAGGTTTTAATGATCTATAAATAATGTGCGTAGCCTGAATTTCTCTGGAGGTTTTTTTTGTGGTATCTCATTAAAACAAAATAGTATTTTTATTGGCATGAAACTTTTCTTAGAAAACTAAAATCTACCCTGTGTGTGAAAAATGTAATCTCATATTAAAGGCAGTCTAAATGCCAGATCGATTCTGTTACGTTTCTTAATGTTTTCGATATGCAGGCTGGAAAATAATTCATCAAGGATTTTTTGTCAGCATTATTAGACAGGAATTTTTTTTTAATACTTAAGGGTGAATAAAAATTGTAAAAAAAATAATGATTCAAAGCTACGTGTTCAGAATTAATGAAAAAATAACAAATTTAGATGACTGTCGGTGAAATACCTGAAACAATAAATAGGAAGGCGCGTTTCAATGTTTTAAATTTGACTTCATTTGTTTCGAGATTTTCTTTGGTTCGCTTGGCAGTTTTGTTCTTTATTAAGTCTTCCTTTGAGAAGTTTTTCTGATTTTTATTCTGGTCTCCTTTTAGAACTTGACTTTCTTTTTACTCTTTCTCTCTTTTCATTTGTTTATTTTTGTTCATTTCTTTTACTTTTTTTAATTTCTTTCTTTCTTTTTTCTTACACTGATTTATTCTATCGTTTAAACTTTACTGTCTATCGCTATTCTTTCTTTATATTATTTATCTCATCTTCTTTTCAGTCAAGATTCCTTTGCAATGTTATTGACTCTTATATATTTCATTAAAGACGACAGACAAGGTACTACGATTAAGCATTTTATTTAATTTTTCTTGTGTTCGAACAAGCGTTTATCTTTTCTGTGGTTTCATAACGTAGACGCTAGGCGTACCTTTTTTTAATCAAGTTCGCCCCAAGCAAGGATGGAAAGCCACTAAGACACAAGGGGTTACTGGGTGTGGAAGAATTAGAAAACAGAAACATTTCTAAGGAGCGAGTACAGAGGAAGTGTAATCAGGAGGACAATAGATAGCGATTGACATTGCATTTATGTTTTTGAAGATTAAAGTCGGCTGGGAAACATGGAACCGAAATGGAGTTCCACAAGGAAGAAGTGCGAGAAAAGAGACTGTTATCATAGAACGTACAGTTACATCTAGACAACTCAACTTAATTACTCAGTTAAAACTGAACTCATTATCAATAATTCATGCATTTATTCAATTAGCGACTTTTGCGCCGATGTGGTCACCATTACCGTTCGTCTCACAATTGTGTTTCTTGGTGACAGTTAAGGCATTGCAGTGGCTTGGCGGTTCCTTTTGACCCGGGGATTTTGAAGTTATCCCGTCACTCCTTTTAGAAGGTAAAGTGGTAGGACCTACAAAGCAGCAGGTGGTTTGAATTCAGAGTTTTCCTTCTCCCAGACTGACGATAATACATAAAGGCTGTGCGTTACCAAGGCAACACACCCCCTCTTCTCGGCCGTGCCGACAATTAGAAATACATGGCATTACATTTTGGGTCTTTTGGGTGCAGGGGTTGCCAGAAAGTTTTCAGTGATGACTGCCAACCACCCTCGGATTTCCACTTAGGTTTTTCTGTCTGGATTTACTTTCATCGCCTTTTCAGTGTTTTAGATACGTGGCCGGACATCAAATTTATAGGACAAATCAATAATAATTCTTGCAAACGATTTCGGCACATAAGGATTAAAGGTTTAGCTTCTCAGATATGATTGGTTCTTAGGAGTAATTCCCAAGAGATTATTCTAGGAAACATTCTACCAAAGTGGGATAAACTAACTCAGCCAGTCAGTTATGTGGAGAGAAGAAAAGGATTCATACCTTTCCCGAGGGTATTAGCATGTAATCGACTGGAATTCGAACTCGGCTCTACAATTCCTCAATCCAAGCCGCTATCTATTACTCCACAGTGCCTCCCTAACTCAGTCAGTTATGATGTGTCATGTGTGATACACGCTTAAGACATCATGTATATTTCGAGGCATATTTTTTCCCCGCAATAGGTAGCAATTTCTTTCTGCGGTAGACCAGTTGCCTTCCAAGATTATAGAACCCGGTCTGTCCTGCTATTTACCCATAGCTGGGGGGAGAAGAAGAGGATTCATACCTTTCCTAAGGGTATTAGCACATAAGTGAATATAATGGATTCGACTAGAATTCGAACTCGGCTCTCCGCTATCCATTACTGCACGGTATAAACACAGAGTTTTAAGAGCATGCTAGAAATATTTTACGTTCTGAATTTGAAACTGATGCATACCTAACCACTAATAGTTATTGTTCTTACTTACATTGCAGTAGTTAATAAAGTAGTACTGAAAACCTTAGTTGTTACATTAGTAGTTTTTAAAAGATTCCGCCCAACACTTATTGACTGATTTCTGTTCCTACCATGTCCAGGTTTATATGCAACATTAATTTCTCTTGATTGATTTGTTTGTTTCTTACGGCTTATCAACCCTTTTTGGTTTATTTAAAGCCGAAACATATTTTCCACAGCAAGAATAATTTTTGTTTGTGAATAAATATTGCACTGAATTTTTAGAATAATAATTATTTTCTAGATACAAGTCCTACTATGTAACATGTAATTAGGGAAGAATTAGCATTTCGACGATGTGTAATGGTTAGCAATCTTGCTTGGTTAGATCTATTACGACTAAGTAGGGAGTTGGATCCTCACTGAGTGCTTTACTTTTGGTCTTGTGCCAAACCTAAGCTACGGGGCTCCTCGGTGTGCTGTAACGTTTAGCAATCATGCTTCACTAGAACAATTATGGTAGAGTAGTAAGTTCGATCCTTAATAGGTACCCCATACTTTCGGCCTTGTGCCACATCTAAGCTACGCTTAAAAACTCATCATAACTAGGGAAGAAGATGGATTATCTTTTGAAAGTGTATTTGCGCAAAAGCGAACGCAACAAACTCGACTGGAATTCGAACTCGGATCGCCGAGTTCCCAGTCTGCGCCGCTATCCATTACACCATTGGCTTCCTTTCTCTCTTGAATTTCAGAACGATGTTTCAAAGAGTTGGTGTTAGAATAGTATTTCTATGTCTGAATAATGTCGGTTCTGCTTTCCGAATTATGTTCAGATGGCTTCCTTTGCTGATACAGCATTTTGACCACAAAATATGTACATGAATAACTATAGCACGATTGAAATCATCAACGTAGATTCTTCTAAAAAATACCTATTAATATTCATCATTTGTACACGAAAAAATTATAATTTCCTTCTTTATACTTTTATAGTACCATTTATCTCGGACATAATTTATTTTGTAGTCAGTTATTAAATATATATGGTAACAAGTCATCCATGTCTTTACATCAGTTTAATACTTACACTCCCCGCTTGTAACATTGTCTGCCTGAAGTAGAGGGGAATAAGTTAAATTTAAGCATTTGGGAAAAAAGATATCCTAAATAATAAACAGCTTCATATGTTGTCAGAAATATATCGTATATCTGAATTACGATTTTTGATAAGGTTGCAAGTTCCGAGTCAGATACTGACATCGGTCAGCAGAGAAAAAGGAAGGTTGTAGCGGGATTTCTTCGCTTTACATTAATCCACGATTTAAAGAATTATCAATTAACGAGAGGGCGATGTATTAGTTGTAAAAATGTTTCCCTCCAAAGTTAATCGATGATACTGTTCGCCTTTTAGTGATCATGTGGAGTTTAAACTGCTTGGAATTGGAAGAACTCTCTCACGCACTTCCTTTCTCTGACACTTTCACTGACGTGTAGTCGGTAAAATGTCCATAAAAAGGACAATAAAACCAACCAATGTAAAATATATGCGTTGTTCTGTTTAACACTAAGAGAATAAAAATCGCTCACTTGGCGAAAAGATGTCTAATTAATATTGCGTAAGAGACAGTGACAGTCTAAACACCCTTTCGACTTACATACTTAATGTCGTGACAATTTCAAATGCTTACTTCAAAACAAAACTTGAATTAAATAACATATAAAATATTATTTTCTATAAACTAAAGAAACTGACTCCGTGACAGTAATTTAAACCAACAATTAAATAACATAAAGATAGAAATTTGTATATTTGTTTGGCTTAGCTTACATTTACAAAAGTCCACTAGACTGGAGCACCAAGTGAGAACTGAACTTATTAACTTTAGTTTTCCAAAATCACCTACAGGTATATGCAGAAAGGCGAATTTTGTCGGTTTCGTGAAATTTTTACTTTGTTGTGACTTTAAATCAGTTTTTTTTCTTACTTTCTTTTTTGTTTTTTTTGGTTTTTATTCTTGTTGTTTTAAAGAAATTCTAGCATTTATCGTTCGTATTGGTTTATTTAGGTTTTGTCGATGCTTTGCGATACGATAAGATCCTCATCGATGAAAAAAGAATATTGGGATAAAAAAAAATACCATCGGTATCTCTGCTTATAATCTTGTACTATTCCCTTAGCTACAGGAAACAAATACGAGTGTCGGGTTTATTTGATGAGAGCATTTTTAGTACAGGTTGTTTATTATGAACTAAAATGACGTTATCATAAGGTGAGGCTTCCGTCAGAAAATTGTATCAAACCAATCTTTCGGAGATTCTAGAATGAAAGTATATTTCTTTCCACTAATGATGATTTTATGCAGCAAATAAAATTACTGACGCTATCGGTATTTGCGAGCACGAGCAAAAATAGATAGATAGATAGATAGATAGATAGATAGATAGATAGATAGATAGATAGATATGATATGATATAATTTAGAAGATGCGCATTTGATTAGATAATTTACAATGAATAAAGATGACGCAAGAGAAGAAAAGATGGCAAGAGGGGGGTCAAGATGACGCAAGAGAAGATGGAAAAACCTACACCCAACTGAGAATAAATATAAAAAGTATGAATAATAAATAGATAGATAGATAATTAAGATAGATAGATAGATAGATAGATAGATAATTAACATAGATAGATAGATAGATAGATAGATAGATAGATAGATAGATAGATAGATAGATAATCAACATATTGAGATAGATAGATTAATGCCAACAAGTTTGTAGTTAATTTCGCGTTTCTATGATCATATCAATCCCGTCAACCTTCACCACTTCTACCACTGTCCATTTCGGTTACAAACAAAAATAATGGGATGAATTCAAAACAAACCCTTGAAGATAACAAAACCCCCTTGAGTGTGTGTTTGGTTTTTGTTTTGTTTTTTGTTGTTTTTTTTTTGGTTTTTTTGTTTTTTGTTTTTGTTTTGTCATTTTTTTCCACAAAGCGAAAGCGAAAATAAATCCTATTTTATAGACGCTGTAATGTTTGTGAAAGCAAACACGGTGTTTGGTCTGGATAGCGAAACAGGCGTTCCCATTGGAGCTTAGTGCTTCTCCGACGACAAATTTCGCGGTGGATGATTTCGGCATGTTTGCGCCCACACCAAAGATAACAACCATCAAGCAACTCTGGCCATAATTCATGTGCTTGGAGAGTAGTGAGGAGAATATTACGACATTTTCACCAAATGCTAGAAAAACACAGACTGGAAAGAGTGATGAAAATAATTAGCCAAAGGCCGTTATACGGATTTAAGTGTTGCTAGGAGAAATATACTTATTTTATATGAAATGCATATTTTATAATATTTTTGAAACTATTTCTTACCCGATATTATCTAAATTTGCTAGCGTTATAAAATGAACACCACCACCAGTCCTTTCTACAAAGACTAGCTGGGAGTGGGGTTTGGTTGACAGAAAATACTTTGCCCACGTCCCATGTGAGAATGTTGATAACTAATTTCAGTGTAAAAAATTTCCCTCGTCCCTCACCTCCCATTCAAAATACATTGGCAATAAGCATGTCCACGACGTAATATTTGCGTGCAGGATCTATTGTAATTTTATCAGAGATTTTAGAGAACGGTAAAGTGTAAAGGATAAAGAATAAAGAATAAAGGAATAAAGGTTAAAGGATAAAGGGATTGAGAAAACGATAAAGGTCAAAGGATAAAGGATTTTAGAAAACAATAAATGGTAAAGGATAAAGGAAAAAGAATAGAGGATAATGGGTAAAGGATAAAAGATTTTAGCAAAAGATAAAGGGTAAAGGATAAAGGTTAAAGGAAAAGGATTTTAGAGAACGATAAATGGTAAAGGATAAAGTATAAAGAATAAAGAATAAATTTTAAAGAATAAAGGAATTGAGAAAACGATAAATGGTAAAGTATAAAGGATAAAGAATAAAGGATAAAGGTTAAAGCTTAACGGATTTTACAAAACGATGAAGGGAAAAGGATAAGGGATAAGGAATAAAGGATAAGGCTTAAAGGATAAAGGATTTTAGAAAACGGTAAAGGGTAAAGAAAAAAGGATAGAGGATAAATGTTAAAGGATTTTAGAAAATGATAAAGAGAAAGGGATAAGGGATAAACAATAAAGGATAATGGTCAAAGGATAAAGGATTTTAGAAAACGATAAAAAGTAAAGGATAAAGCATAAAGAATAGAGGATAATAGTTAAAGGATAAAAGATTTTAGCAAAAGATCAAGGGTAAATGATAAAGGGTAAAAAAAGAGGATTATGGTTAAAGGATTTAAGAAAACGATAAAGGATAAAGGATAAAGGTTAAAGGGAAAAGGGTTTTAGAAAACGATAAAGGTAAAGGATAAAAGATAAAGAATCGAGGTTTAAGGGTAATTGATAAACGATTTTAGAAAACGATAGAGGGTAAAGGATAAAGAATAGAGGATAAAGGATAAAGGATTTTAGAAAACGAAAAATTGTAAAGGGTATAGGGTAAAGGATAAAGGTTAATGGATAAAGGATTTTAGAAAACGAAGGAGGGTAAAGGATAAACAACAAAACATAGAGGATAATGGTTGAAGGATTTAGAAAACGATAAAGGTTAAAGGATAAAGGATTTTAGAAAAGGATAAAGGGTAAAGGATAAAGAATAATGGGTAAAGGTTAAAGGATAAAGGATATTAGAAAACAGTAAAGTATAATGGATAAAAAATAATGGTTAAAGGAAAAAGGATTTTAGAAGACGAAAAACAATAAAGGATAAAGTTTAAAGGATATAGGCTTTCCTCCAAAAAACCCACAAAAATATTTGCCAAAACAGGACCCAAAGGAGAACCCATCGCCACACCGTCGATCTGACGATACATGATATTGTCGAAACTAAAATCAACAGACATGGTGGCAAATTTCATTATAAATTTCATTTATTCACGTCATTCATTACAGACTTTCTTGTTCTTCATAATTTCTATTCCCCGTTAACAGTTCTGATGAGAGGGGACGAAACCGGTCGACTGGTGTTTTTATTTTAAATCTATCATGGCCTATAATAAAAAAAATTGTTTTTTATGCCTTACTATATATATAATTAAGTAATTCATTGAGTTTGAAGAAACCTCAACAGAAAGCAGAAAGCACTGGACGGCCGTTTTGTTCTATATTTGGGACTCATCAGCAGTGCGCATCCTCTACCGAGAATGGAAACCCTGACAGTTAGTTTGTTAAGCAAACACCATACCAACTGTTCCAACGGGCCTCGGTAACGAAGAGATAGCAAATCAGACTCAATATAGCGCCACTCGCTCACATATTCCGTGGTGGAACTCAACTGAAGTTCTTTGTAACCATAGGACTATGCCCCCACCCCGGAGCCACGACTTCTATCACCAAGCCGCTCAAACTGAAGCATTAGAAGCCGGATCAAGCAATGATATACATATGATAGAAATTGTAAGAAGGATTTGATAATTATAATTAAGTAATTCATTGGGGTCCGTTGAAACAGTTGGTATGGTGTTTGCTTGACAACCTAACTGTCAGGGTTTCAATTATCGATAGTGGATGCGCACTGCTGATGAGTCCCAAATATAGGACGAAACGCCTGTCCAGTGCTTTCTGCATTCTGTTGAGGTTTCTTTCAGACTCAATGAATTACTTAATTATAATTATCAAATCCTCCTTACAATTTCCATCATATATATATATATATATATATATATATATATATATATAATATTATATATAAATGGATTTTTTAATCCAATATTATTTTTTATTGCTGTTAATTTTTAATTAATAACTTATTTTCTGTAGTAAAACTTAACGATTTAGTCCAGTTGTTATAAATTTCCCTGCTTAAGAAAAATAAAAAATAGACATCGCGATTCAAACACGTATCTATACCTACTACATATAAAACATTTATAGTAATAGAAATAATGCCGGATGAAAAAAAAACACTTAAAACAAAAACAATACATTTTGCTATTGCAATCTCCAGAGAGGAACCTTATTCTTTCATGTTTACCAGTTTACGTCATATCAGTGAAACTGATATTTTCAAGTGAATCGAAATTCAAAAGACAAGTAAAAGTTTTATATCAATAAAAGCTGAAATATGAATAGCTACTAAAGAAAACCGCAACTTTCTAAGGCTTTTTTACGTCATACGAAAACGCATAGATCTAGGAATACGTAAGCTTATATTATTTTTACAAATGTCGCTAATTGGATTCAAACACACTCTCATACACATATGTATATACACATGCACACAATCATAGATAGATAGATAAATAGATAGATAGATAGATAGATAGATAGATAGATAGATAGAAAACAGATATGTTTATGTAAAGGCTTAGATAGATAGATAGATAGATAGATAGATAGATAGATAGATAGATAGATAGATAGATAGAAAACATAAACGTATATGTAAAGGCTTTGATAGATAGATAGATAGATAGATAGATAGATAGATAGAAAACATAAACGTATATGTAAAGGCTTTGATAGATAGATAGATAGATAGATAGATAGATAGATATATAGATAGATAGATAGATAATAACACGCTGGGATAGATAGATAGATAGATAGATAGATAGATAGATAGATAGATAATAACACGCTGGGATAGATAGATAGATAGATAGATAGATAGATAGATAGATAGATAGATGTTGACGAAAAGATCTTTGAATAAAAATGGAGATATACATAAATAATTTTGAATACAGATCTTTGACATTTGAATGAACAATACTGTGTTTATTTCTATAATCCGACAGTTTGTAAGTCCGTAACCCGAATATTCATTTGAAATTTTCTCTGAATGTCGTTTCGATTGCTTGGACTCATATTTTTCCTGAATTAACTTCGTTGACAATTTCGGAGATTATGTTGAAAATTTTTTTTTTTGTTTAAAATCAATGCCTTTTATCATTAACATGTAGATTCACTGATCTTCACGCGCAAATAATTATTTGCCTGTTTTAAAAAATAAATGATTTCATTTGAATAACACAAATTTAATTACAAGTGGCATAATGAAAAAAATGTGAATTATTTAACCCTATACAACGGCGATCTTTCCTGTATTTACAACAGAATTCTTGGGACATAAGCACTAGTGAATCTTTCAGTGTGTTTTCTTTTATTGTATCTTAATTAGAGGTTTGGTTAGCGCTTTGTTTACAAACTCTGTTCAAACATGTTGACAAAATGATATTCGGTTGCTGAAAATCTGGAGAAAATGGACGAAACATCGTAATTTACCTTTTTTTATCATTTCGCTGCAAACAAGGCGGGAATGCCACTAGTACGCATGGTTTACAGGAAGTGAAAAAGACTGAGTCTATTTAGGATTGAGGAAAAGATAAAAACTGAACGGGATTCAAGAAGATAGAAGATGGCGATTGACGTTGCATTTACTTTTTTGAAGATTTTAGTTATCAGGGAAGCACGAAAATGGAAGGGAGTTCCACAAGCGGGAATTGCGAGAAAAGAAACTGTTAGGATAGAAGTGGGGGTTGCGTTTAACTAATTCAACAGTAAAAGGGTGGTGCCTAGATGCCAAACTAATAGCACGCTTAAATTCATGTAACCCGAGCACCAGGGAAAAAGTTCGTGAGAGCAGTTGCCATGGAAATATCTGTAGAAAAGACAAAGAGAAGTCACGTGACGTCGGTGAGAAAGTGACTGAAGTCGAGATGCCAAATCAGGGTCTATTATATTGCAGATCCTTCTTCTCGAGATAAACAGCAGGAGCACCAACCAGATATGGCAACAATATTCAATGTACTGTCGAATGGTTGATTTGTAAATGTACAAGATGGACTCTAACGAGAATGATTTTCTGGCACAATACAGTGGCCCAAATTTTGTTGCAGTAGATGAAGCGATTGATTCGAACAATGCATCACACAAATAAAATTAAAATAAAATTAAAATAAAATAAAATAAAAATAAAATAAAATAAAATAAATAAAATGAAAATAAAATAAAATAAAAATAAAATAAGATAAAAATAACATAAGAAAATAATTATGCATCTGATAAATAAAAGAATAAAATAAAATAAAAACAAATAAAATAAGATAAAATTAAAATAATAAAATAACTATGCATCACGTAAATCAAATAAAAATAAAATAAAGTAAAAATAAAATAAAATATAAATAAAATAAGATAAAATTAAAATAATAAAATAACTATGCATCACATAAATGAAATAAAAATAAAATAAAAACAAAATAAAATAAAATACAAATAAAATAAAATAAAAATAAAATAATAAAATAACTATGCATCGCATAAATAAAATAAAAATAAAATAAAATAAAATAAAAATAAAATATGATAAAAATAATAAAATAACTATGCATCGCATAAATAAAATAAAAATAAATATAATATAATATAAAATAAATATAATAAAATAAAAATAGAATAAGATAAAAAATAAAACGAAATAACTATGCATCACATAAATAAGAAAAATAAAATAAAATAAAATAAATAAAATAAAATAAAAAACAAATAAAATAAGATAAAAATAAAATAATAAACTAACTATGCATCACATAAATAAAATAAAATGAAATAAAATAAAAATAAAATAAAAATAAAATAAAATAAATACAATAAAATAAAATTAAAATAATAAAATAAACGTTTTCCAGCACTAAGCCAGGATGAATCAAATAAATCTTTATAATCTTCTACTTAGAGTTGTCATTATATTATATCTCCCAAACTAGATATTCATAAGAAACACCCCACCTAATTATTACAGCCCTCCCCCAACATCCGACTGCTTAGGTACAGGTTAAAAAACAGGGAAGATTTTGGGTTGATAATTCTTATAGATTAACATTCATTAAACCTCCCCCTAGTCATATCTGTCAGAATCGAATAATCATTTTAGAAAAGTCCTGTTCATAATATAAATTCAGTCTCAAATTGATCCTTGATTTCTTAAAGAGTTATCTGTATTTGATTATTTTTATACATATCCGATTTGAACCGTAGGCCATTGATAATTGCATAATAATGATTATGTCCTTTTTCACAATTAGCAATAGTATTTTCTATCGCTTTTCTTCTTCCAGTTTCTACTGCGTCTACTTCCTATTTTTACATTTAGCGATCTACTTCTGCCTGGTACTGCAAAAAGGAAAAAAACAACTCCCACTATCTGGGGGAGGTATATAAACAATATTTATTCTTTTTTCCTCACAATTCTTTATTCCTGTCCATAAAAACATTCGCCTCATTCACTGAATAATTTTTGTAAAGTTCCATAAAATCTCATAATTACTTGATTTTTAGAGCCTTCGTTTTTGTTTTTTTTACCTTTTTTCTACAAATTTATAAATGTTGACCAGACTGAGTGTGAGTGAAACGTATTATTACAATACTTTATTTAAAGCTTAGTCAACCTGTGTGTATATGTTTGAGCCTCTGCTTGGGAATACATTAAATGGTGCAAGCACAAGTAAACCACGCATGCGCAACGCAAACATAAACATATACATTTTTTTTTACCAATACTTTCACGGTCATTGCTCCGATAAGCTGCTTTCGCTGGTTCCCAGGCTTCATGAATTCAAGCATCCTACGAGGCTGGCATCCCGCTCCCACCCTTTCACTGTTGAAACTGTTAAATGTAGACATCTCTTCTACTTCAATAGCTTCATATCTCGCACTTCTCGCCTGTGGAACTCCCTTCCTTATTCCTGTTTCCCGGACAACTATAATCTCCAACTATTCAAATGTAACGCCAATCGACATCTCCAGTTGCCTTGATCTATCCACTATCCTTCTCCACTTCCGTTCCTCTTTCACTCCTATCTGCTCTCACTCCAAATCTTCTGTAACCCCTTGCCTTGATCTATCCGCTATCCTTCTCCACATCCTTTGCAATGTGAAAAAAAAATAAGAAGATGTAATTGAGAAGAAAGGAGAATAAAAGTACAGTAATCAGGAAGACAGAAGATGGTGATTGATGTTGCATTTAAATATTGGTGACAGGGAAGAAAGAAACCGGAAGTGAGTTCCATATTTGAGAAATGCAAGAAAAAAAAATAAGCATAGAACTTACGGATACATTTCGCTATTTTCAGCAGTAAAACGATACCAATCTCGTAACACGCATATTACTGGTTGTGGTTATTGCGTAATTTACTCCCGTGATGCGAGCACGTGACCTTCAGCGCTCAAATCATGTGAGCCGAATTCGAATCTCACCATACTCATGGAACAGACTTCTTTATAATAAGCCTTGTTGTGTCTGTGTGCTTATTTATGCCAAATAAGAACGAACACAACTGTAACTTTTATACATATTTATTATTGGTAAACAATAGATGTAAACACGGTCAGTGGATTACTGTGTGATTTAGATTCCGTGGGAAACATGAGCGGATGCCTGGCAGCCATATTGAAATTCCTTTTCGTTTTTTTATGATCTAGGGAACTCGCAGCATTCATTCATTTTATAGTCGTATTATATTTGTCGAATCCCTGTAATTCACGTGTATATTTTCCGCTTTATTCCATTAGATTTATGCCCGTCAGTAAAAGCACATTAAAGACCTGTTGTTATTTATCTTCCCTCTTTTGTGTGAGCATTGTCCATTTGCTAACAGCATTTAAGCATGAAATATAGCTGACGACCAATTGTCTTTTGAAGTTATGCCGTCTGTAGTTTTTTTTTTCTGCCAATATTTATCATTCGGTCTCAGATAGGATATTGATCTCCACACTGAATTTACTGGATTACATGTCATATAATCTGAAAAGACAAGAAAGATGAGTTTTTTTTTCCCAAAATAAGTATTCTTAACTATCTCAGAAGTAAGGAGATATTTACTGTTCTTCAGATAAAAGATGCTATTGGTTTGGTACATAATTATCAGGCGTTTTTGTAGGCGAGCTATTGGTTAATAAAAATTGCTATTTTGTTTACATTTTCTAATAAAGAATATTTTATTTTCAAGTTATAAAAATGCGCGTTGATAATCGTACGCTCTCGAATAATCACTTGAAAAAGTTTTATTGAATTTTTATGTTTCTTTTTTCATAATAAATATTGTTTAAAAAACGCCTGATAATTATGCACCAACCCAATATTATGATCAAGGTTTTAAAGGTTCTTGGTCTGACCAAGTATCCTTTGTATAAAAACAAAATAAAACTCTAATATTTGGATATTTGGAAATGGATCCACTCAACTTTCTAGCGTCCATTTGAATATATTTATTTAATCTGTTTGTGCCTAGCAACGTTGTAGCAAATTGTTGTAGCAACGATAATATCCTTAATCATCAAAATAAAATTAAAACCCATATTATTTCTGTGGGTAAATGATTAGCGATTCATTGGTGATAATCTCTTATGTCATAATTTTAAAATTAAGACCTTTTACAATAATGACACCAGTCAGTTTGCTCGTCCTCATTATGATGATAAACTACATCCGGCAGCAAGGCCTTTGATCAGAAGCTTGAGGAGCGTGAAACTACCTCTTAATTGCTGGTGTTCCCAGGTCCAACCAAACCTGGGGTGGTAGCACCTATCAGGGTCCAGCTATTGGCAAATATTTCTTAAGAGAGGCGATTATGAAAGAACTAGAAGACCAAACAGGCCTTGTATAATATTTCTTAAGGGAGGCGATTATAAAAAAAACTAGAAGACCAAACAGGCCTTATATAATATTTCTTAAGAGAGGCTATTATAAAAGAACTAGAAGATCAAACAGGCCTTGTATTATATCTCTTAAGAGAGGCGATTATAAAAGAACTAGAAGATCAAACAGGCGTTTTATAATATCTCTTAAGAGAGGCGATTAATAAAGAACTAGAATACCAAACAGGCGTTTTATAATGTTTCTTAAAAGAGGCGATTATAAAAGAACTAGAAGACCAAACAGGCGTTTTATAACATTTCTTAAGAGAGGCGATTATAAAAGAACTAGAAGACTTAACAATACAAGATGACATTTTTCTAATGGCGGCTTCATAATGAAATCTATAAAAATGACTGATGAATATTTTTTAAAAAGCGTGAGGAAAGGAATAAACGGTTATCTATAAGAAGACAGAATGTATTGAGATCAACAAGAGAAACAACCAAAGATGTGAGTTTTGAATTGGAGACAGGAGAATCAAGCAAGTACAGAACATTATCTATCTGGGTAGTGTAGTAACAAACAACGGAAAGTGTGACACAGAGATCCGAAGGCGCATCAGAATAGCGTAAGTTAACACACTCTTTTATGTATGAGGAGCCATCCAGGAGTCCTGAATTCAAACCCTGTGACTTTTTTCTTTGGGGTTGGTTAAAGGAGCATGTCTACCAAACCAAGACATTGGAAGAAATTGAATGGCGAATACAAGAAGTTATGTCTTCCATACCACAAGGGTTCCTGGTGAAATCAGTCGACGCGATTCTTGGGCGGCTTGTGAAGCTGGTAGCGAAATCTGGTGTCCATATCGTATTTTAAATAAAACTTCATGCTAAATGCTTTCCTCTCATTGCTAACTCCCTCACCAACAAATTCGGGAGTTCTTTTCGTATCAGAACAGTCACCATTAGACTCATTCATCTCTTTCCCAATCCTCTGAACTGTCTTCAGATTGACACCCAAACACTCTGCTTGTATGAATTATAATTCATAAATAAATTATAAGTATTTTAAAATGGAGAGTTATTTTTCAGTCACCCTGTAGATTAATTGTAAAAAGCCTAGAACTAAATTTCCACTATTTCTAATTTAATGAAAATATCTGTACATAAATCCTTTTAGTATTGTGACCTAAAATCTTGTTTATTTTTACCTTTAATTTACTGCTTTTCTTGAATCATTAAAGGTTGTATAAAGGTAACGACCACTCTTAGGTTTCGCTTTACTAAAATGCAGGCCATTAACCTTGGACACTTTGCGGACTCAGAAGGAAAACGGCAACAACTCTGAGAGAAGGTAGGAAAGGAAAGCGTGAGGAAAGGAATAAACCATTAACTATGAGAAGACAGAATGTATGCGGATCAGCAAGTGAAACAACCAAATGTGTGAGCTTTGAATTGGGGACAGGAGAATCAAACAGGTAAATAAATTGAAATATTTGGGTAATATAATGAGAAATTATGGAAAATTCAAATCCGAAACCCGGAGGCGAATCAGAATAATAAAAGATGCTTTCCAGTAATTAAGTAAAAATGTGCGGACATTTCGTGACATTTAAAGAAAGACTCTTGAACTGCTTTGCCATTTCCTCCGTCACTATGGAAGTGAATGCTGGACAATATCCTTAGATTTCAAAATGAGGCCCGAAGCAAATATAAATGAAGATTTCGTAAAAAACTTCATATGTATTTGCTTCGAGCTAGAAGTTAGAAATAAAGAAAAAAATTTTGAACTGCTATGTCATATCTCTCCGTCAGGCTGGCAGTGAATACTGGATAATTTCCTTAGAGTTGAAAAAGATGCTCGAAGCAAGTATATACGACGATTTCGTTAGAAATACAGAAAAGTTGTTGACCTGCTATGTCATATCTCTCCGTCAGGTTGGCAGTGAATGCTGGACAATTTCCTTACATTTGAAAAAGAGGCCCCATGCAAATATATATGAAGATTTCGTTAGAAATAAAGACTGTTGAACTGCTATATCATTTCTCTCCGTCAGTATGACATTAAATGCTGGACAATTTCCTTACAGTTTAAAAATAGGCTCGCAGCAAATATATACGAAGCTTTCGTTAGAAACAAAGAAACAGTGCTTAACTGCTATGTCATGTCTCTCCGTCAGTATGGCAGTTAATGCTGGGCTATTTACTTACAGCTGAAAACGACATATATTTGTCGGCCTCAAAGCGACATATATTTGTTTTTACTGAGAATATGATGTGCAGGACATTTTGAGAAACGGTGAATTTCTAAAATAAAATTAGAACAAGAACACCTTCTTCTTAAAATCAGAAAGAGTCAATTGAATTATCTCGTAGCCATTACAACCGAAGAGGTGTTGGACCCTTTAACACTTACAGAACATTACAGGAAGGAGGGACAGAAGAAAACATTGTGTAAACTAGCTATTGTGGTTGGCTGGTTAGATTAGCAGAGCGGAGACGAAGGGGGGTGTTAAAAAGCCAAGCGAGTTAAGGAGTCAAAGACAAGATGTTGAAAAGCATGACTGCCCACGTCGTAAATGGACGCGTCAAGAAAACAAAGCTTTATTGCAGAATTTATAAACCGAAGGCAGATGAAAACAAGAAACTGATTTCAGATTAAAATCTCTTTTTCAGTCGTCAGATTTATTTTGGCCTGTAGTTAACTTTGTATCTCATGAGAGAAAATCTATTAATATCTACAAATAAAGGAAATTGTGGAGAGCCATGACCGTCAACCTCCTAAAGAGACATGGCAGATGTCAGAAAAAGGGTAATCAACTTTAAACTGGTTCCTAATAATGTGTTTTCGACCTTTTGGCCCTGCAGCCAAATGTTTTCTTCTTGTAATTAACTTTGTATCTCTTAAGAGAAAATCTATTAATATCTACAAAGTACAGGAAATTGTGGAGAACCATAACCGCCAACCTCATAAAGAGACCTGTTTTCGACCTTTTGAATCAGCAAACAAATGTTTCCTGCTTGTTGTTAACTTCGTATCTCTTCAGAGAAAATCTGTTAATATCTACAAATTACAGCAAATTGTGGAGAGCCATAACCGCCAACCTCATAAAGAGACCTGTTTTCGACCTTTTCGCTCATCGAACAAATGTTTCCTGCTTGTAGTTAACTTTGTATCTCTTCAGAGAAAAATTATTAATATCTACATTGTACAGGAAATCGTGGAGAGCCATGACCGCCAACCTCATCAGCCAGATGTTTCCACATGTTTTATTTTATCTTTAGTTTTTACGTCACAAAGAACTGTTGGAATAGCTAAGTATCCTTGACGTATTTGCTAAAGATATTACATTAACCGAGACAGCAACTGACAGCAAACCGCCTGCATACGGATGGGAAATGAATTCAGTAAATATAAAAATATAGAAAAGTGTGTAAGACAAACGATGTGTCTTCTCACTGGATTTATTCAACCGAAATAATGAAGCGATTGTGAGGAAAATAGAAGTCAAGCCAGGATTCATTATACGTAGCCACAGTCTTAAATACATAAGCTTCACAGATGACACAGTGTTGATAGCAGATACAGAAAGGAAACCAGACAAAATCGTACAAAGGTAGTGAAGGAAAATGAAAAGAAAGGACTAAACCTCAATTGCTACAAGATAAAATGCATGGTTATCTTCAAAAGGAACAGCCCAACATGCAATTTACAACATCTGTCTATGTTTCTGAGATGAGGTACTATGTACACTATTTACATTATTCGGACTATTGTCCTCATCTTTGTCGCCATATTTATTACATTTCGACCGTTGTACGCTCCGGCCTTCTTCAGGTGGTTGGAATGCCGAACTGAACCCTTTATTTCGCACATTGGGGTAGACTGTTCTAGTTCCACGTGTCATGTGTTTAATGGATGTCAGTTGTCTGTTATCTCCTGTTAATTCCCCTCTCCAAGTTCTCCACTGCCTTAACCGGGTATTGAACACACACTCTGGTAAAAACATGCAATGATAACAGCAAAAATTGCAATATGAGCACTGGTAAAAAATGGTTGCTGAAGACATTAGGTTTATAATACACAGAAATTCATACAAAGATGGCACAGTGGATAAAGGCGTTAGTTAGATCCAGTGACAGGTCCCAAACAGTGTGAGTTCAATACCTGGTTAAAGACAAGATGGGGACAATAGTCCGAATAATGTAAATAGTGTGCAAATTAAAATTGGGGATACCAGAATAAAAGATGTACAACAATTTAAATAGCTGCAAATTGTAATTTGGGTAGCGAAATATGCCTTCCAAAAGCTAAGCAAAGTATTAAGAAAGAGATATTTGTTTTTCGAAACAAGGAAAAAGGAATTGAACTGTTACGTAATGTCAGTTCTTCTAGATGGTAGTGAAGACTGGACAATTTCATCACAGATTTAGAAGAGACTTGAAGCAACTAGAAATGTGATTCTACAGAAGGATGCTGAGAACACCAAGGCCCGAACATGTGAGCAGCGACGAAGTTTTAAAGAAAACAGAAACAAAATGGACACATATGATTAACATCAGGAAGAAATAGTTGAAATGTCTAGGGCGTACAATGTGGAAAGAGGGCTTAGAAAATTTGATATCCACTGGAGAGATTGAGAGTAAACAACGCATAGCCTATCGAGCGAACCTGAGTAAATAGATGACGGAACAAGGTTTAGGCTAGATAACAAAACGACAAAATTTATTATGGGCTACAAAGGACAAAAAATTATGGAGAGCCATGATCGCCAAAATCCTGAAGGAATAGGCCACATAGAAGAAGAAGAAGAAGAAGAAGAAGAAGAAGAAGAAGAAGAAGAAGAAGAATTGGATATTAAGACAAATTCGAGGTTATTTTGTCTCAATCATTTTTTCATCATGATTCGAACGTGAATTTCATTCTTAACAGATGAGAACGCCATTAATTCGATTCAGAAATGTTTATTAAATCAAAATAAGTTAACAGAAAATAATTCTCCCGTTGTAATATTCATCTTCCCTGCTGCCAAGGAAAGTTATCAGGATCAAACTTCTTACACTACAGACGTAACCCCTTGTGAAAATGAATCAAAACAAAACGAATAATTCCATTATTATTTACTTTTTTAGTATTTTCCCAATGAAGCATGACCCAGTACACATGTTAGTACTTCGTCCATTCGTTCCTTGCAGATTGACCACAGATTCTCGATTGGATTTAAATCAGGAGAGTCTCCGAACCAGTCTATAGTGCATTGATTTGCACACTGGTAAGGCTTGCAAGAGTGTTCGTGCAGCGTTACAATTTTCGTACGCTTCCTTGGAGCAACGTCCATTGCAAACAATGGCCGTAGGACAACGAATCGACAGTCGAGACAATGGTATCTGGTGGTGATGAGAATCTGATTCAATCACGGGTGATGCAATATTTTTCAAGGCCAAACAAATTCCATCATACACCCCGAAAACAGATTCATATTACTGCACACCACTGCAAATGACTTATTCTGAGGGCAAAATAGAAATCGATTAGACCCTGTCACCGTAGTGGGACGGAAACTGACCGTTTGATGAAAGAAAGGAAACTAAAGCTGATTGATTCAATTAATTTACACAGGTGTAGAACTGTCAGACAAACTTCTACACGCCTCGCTGTAAACTTATCGTTCTCGTGGAGTTTTGTTTTTACTTAACTATTTGCGCTGTTAAAAGAGAATTCTAAACGCATCATGAGAAAAGAAATTTCTGTTCCATCAACGCAGAATCCAAAGCGTTTCTTTTTTTATACTAGTTTCACTGCGACTCCACAAAATAAGCGATGGCACATTTATCGCTGTTCAAACGTACAGCAATCAAAATATAAAAGAAAATGTCATGACTGAACGGAAATAATAGACGTGTTTGTAATTGTATGATTGCAAATGTTCTCACGTAAGTTTTTATGTATATATATATATATATATATATATATATATATATATATATATATATATATATATATATATATATATATATTGTTTTAGTTTTCTCTGTATAATTAAACCATTTTATCTCTATCAAGATTCTATTGTATATTAATTACGCTCTGTTTTGCCGACATTACTGAGCTACAATTATGCCTGAGGGTAAAACAGTTTCTTCCACTGTGCACCACATTATCTCAGAAGTTCAAATAAAAAAATTCAAAAGAGAAATGCAGTCTGCCAAGATTTAACATTGTTTTACGTCGTCAATTTTTCTATTTGCATCTTTATTATTGCATTCCTGTGTACGGGAAAAAAATGGAATCATTGCCTAACCTTCTAATCAGCAAAACTAATCTTCAACGTTGTCTATCTTAACCGAACTGAAAAGGTCTACATTATATTGCAGGCTTACATATCCAAATATACCTGGGCGCTAGGGTGGTTAGCTAATCCCTGCTGCAGATGTCTGTTCAGGCACATTTGTGTTCCTTCAACATCCACAGAGTCAACCAGTAGTTTATACTACAAATATACTTAGCAGACCTTAATTACAGTTTCCGATCCGAGGGAGAGAGAGAGAGAGAGAGAGAGAGAGCGTATAATCTGCCATGATATTCTGTTTGAGCAAGGCCAGTACGCTTAACCTCTCGGTTACAATGACTTGAGACTTCGTGTTAGTACAACTATCTAGGTTTCCATCGTGTTTCACTTACCAGGTTTGAGCTAAGCCAAACGTGGTAGGGTTTTAAGCCACCACCCAACAATGACGCAGGCTGCAATCGTCTTCCCCGGCCGCTATAATCAAGACGTAACCGCTCCGACATATAGAACAGGATGAAATTCAAACCGGGTCTCATAGTCAGAATTATATTCTAACAATTCACCAGACAGCCTACATTGCTCGAAAAAAGACAGGCAAGTACATCTAAGATGGTGGGATCTATTGGGGTTCGACCGGAATGCTCGTTTAATTCAGTAAGTAAATTTGGTACTTTATAAACGAACTAAATTCTACTTTATAAGCAAACGCATTTTTTTTCCACTAACCCAGTACAATATTTGTTTTTTATAGGACTCTATATTTTATGGGTCATAAGATCAACTGCTAGAAATCTGTGGACCCACTTAGGAAAACTTTCTAAAAAATTAAATGGTTGGTCATATTTTGATAAGTGGCTCAAACCGTCAACTTTTCATCATCTTCGCATATTTCCGATTACAATTGAAACTTAAGTGGCGAAATATTGTTACTTACTAAAAGACAAACTACTGAGTTAGTGAAAAAAATCGTTCACTTATAAAGTAGAAAAATTACTTATTAATCTGAACGAACATCAATTCACTTTTTGCCGACAAAAATAGACTTGACTCTCAGCCAGGTACCTCAGACAGTTGACCTGAAAGGTTATAACATAATCACTAGGTGTAAATTTTCCCCTTACACGATATTAGAGGCTGTCCCTTTTAATGAACGCAAAATGTCTTGGGAAGGAGCTGTTCGGATATCCTGATTTGTAAGTTACTGATTGAGTCAGAAAAAATACACATAGCCATAACATCAAATCAATCGGGTCTCACATGTCGACTCAGACTGTATAATGATATGCGTAGATGTCATTGCACACTGACAATTCAGAATGATTGCAATTCTCCGAGTTAGATCACAAAGATGAGCTATTCAATAGCTGGAATTACTAAACTTCAACAGGAATTGTTGCAAATAACTGGAGTGAAGAAGCTGAACAGAGAATTGAACATAAAATTAGAAACACACAAAGAAAAATAATCTCATGCCGTGCCGTTCTAATCTGCCACTATTGTTCGACAATTCTCAAATAAAGACTGTGCCTTATTAATTGTAATTCATTATTCGAGTCATTTATCGTAGACATTACAATTGTCTGAAAAGCACGTCTGATTTGACTTTGTTAGAATTGATTTAGATAAGACGATAAGTTGATTTCACAGCATTCGTTTTTGATAGATTATATTCACATGATAATATTGCAGAAGGTTTAAACGACATGTCTGGCAGCTGATTCAGAGTTTTCAGAAAATAATTTTTAAACAAGATGGAAATCTGCATAATCAAAACGAAACTTTAAACATCTGTTTTTTTCTCTAACTCTATTATAGAATTAACAATTTTTACAAACTGTAACCAATTACAGTACAATTATTAGTTTAGGTGTCCCCTGTTTCTAAAAGAAAAAGAAATATGTTAGAACTGTGCAATCGTATATGATTCATTGAGAATTCAAAGACCAACGTACATTGAATGAAATTGGTTTGAGTAAATTATATATTCTTTTTATCGATTCATTAACGTATCATGTTAACGAATTTTTTTTCTAATCTTTCTATATATTTTCATATCGACGGATTCTCATCCAAATTTGTTCATGGGCATTCATATATGGAAGAAAAAAAGAGACAATTGGAAAATATATTTCTTATCATTGCCGACGCGTTTCGTCAATCCAATTTTAACAAGGCAAGTTTAAACTTAGTTATTGCCAAAACGCGTCAGCATTGACTGAGAAATTTTCCAATCGTCTTCTTTTTATCCAAATTGCCTTATCTTCAAAATTATTCTGAGAAATTTAACACATGTATATATATATATATATATATATATATATATATATATATATATATGCGTGTGTGTGTGTGTGTGTGTGTGTGCGTGTGTGTGTGTGTGTGTGGAGTGTTGAATTAAAAATGATGATACTGGTTTCAAAATCGAAGTTACCTCTTTAAATCCAGTTGCAGCTTCTATCTATTTCAGTGTAGAGTAGTTTAATTCCAATGACTAAACATTATATTTTAAAGTCTGTTAATATCTATCTAAGTCTCTTCATATCTCTCTAAGTCAATTCATATCTATCTAAGTCTATTCATATCTAAGTGTCTTCATATCTAAGTCTATTCATATCAAAGTCTATTCATATCTATCTGTCTATCCATATCTATCTAAGTCTTTTTATATCTATCTAAGTCTATTCATATTTAAGTCTTTTCATATATATCTAACTCTGCTCATATCTATCTATCTATCTATCTATCTATCTCAGTCTGTTCATATCTAAGTCTATTCATATCTATCTAAGTCTATTCATATCTATCTAAGACTGTTCATATCTATCTAAGTCTATTCATATCTAAGTATTTTCATATATATCTGTTCATATCTATCTATCTATCTATCTATCCTCGTCTGATCATACCTATGTAAGTCTATTCATATCTAAGTCTTTCATATCTAAGTCTATTCATATCTTTCTAAGTCTTTTCATATGTAAGTCTGTTGATATCTATCTATCTATTTGTATCAGTCTAATCATATTTAAGTTTATTCATATCTAAGTCTTTCATATCTAAGTATGTTCCTATCTATCTATCTATCTACTTATCTATCTAGATAGCTAGCTAGCTATCGAAATCTGTTCATATCTAAGTCTTCTCATATCTATCTAAATCTGTTCATATCTATCTATCTACCTATCTAAGTCTTTTCATATCTGTCTGTTGATATCTTTGTATCTGTCTACGTCTGTTGATATCTATCTATGTCTCTATCTATCTATCTATCTCAGTCTAATCATCTATTCATATCTAAGTCTGTCATATCTAAGTCTATTCTTTTCTATCCATCTATTTATCTAATCTGTTCATATCTAAGTCTTTTCATAAATATCTAAGTCTGTTCATATCTATCTATCTATCTCATTCTGTTCTTATATAAGTCTATTCATATCTATATAAGTCTGTTCATATCTATCTATCTATCTATCTATCTATCTATCTATCTATCTATCTATCTATCTACCTACCTACCTACCTACCTTCCTATCTATCTCTGTTCATATCTATCTAATCTAACAATATCTAAGTCTGTTCATATCTGTCAAGTCTACAGTCAGATGCTTATCAAATGACGACACTGGATTTCGTTATTTCTCACTCGTCAGGCCTTCAGATAATATTGATTGTATTGACTACAGAATATCTGTTTTATCTGTATAGAAAACTCACGAGATTGGCAGTCGTAAGTCTATAAACAATTTAAATTTGAACGCTACTGTATATAAATAGGCGTCTCATCACGTCCACGATCAGTCTTGTAATCCATAAGGGTTTTGTAGGTGCACCATATGTACTGCATTCGATGTAGAAGTGGCGTGTCTTGAGCAAGATATCCTGACGGAGGTTAACCTTCAATTCAACCCAGTTTTAACTCCTTCTTGATTTGCTGCCAACTAAGCCTATAGGATCCAATCTGTCGTGATATTTTAACCATAGCTGAGAGAGAATAAATGGGGCTCATACCTTTACCAAGGGTATTAGCACGTAAGTGAATGTAATTAGCTCGACTGGAATTCGAACTCTCCGATTCCTCAATCCGTGTCGCTAACAATTAATTTACCGTGTCACCTAGTCATTACTAAAACAAGTATCTATAAAACAATGAAGGAGCATTCGGTAATAAAGACAAATCATTATCAACTGAAGTGAAACAGAGAAATCACGAAACACATTGTTGACATCTGATAATTATTGTGAACTTTATTATTTCTGAGACGATATTTACTTCTTCTAGAGAAATTTCGATAATGTTCTTGGTACATTGAATTATATAATTTTACGTATATCAATAGGGAGCATTATTATCATTATATATATATATATATATATATATATATATATATATATATATATATATATATATATATATATATATTTCTCGGACATTCAGGCCGGTAAATGTTATTTAATACTGTTTATTATAAAACAGAGCATTTGCTTAAATACTTGTATCTATAAAAAGAACGTTAAACATAATATAAATGTCTTTAAATATATATATATATATTTATTTATTTGTGTATTTAGGCAGCAATACTTCTTTCATGGACATTTCATTAAAAACGACTGACAAGGTGCTTTTATATAGTTTTTTATACAATTTTTCATGCGATCTAATAATGTTTCTCTTTTCGGATGAAAAATTATATAAAAACTGTCCGAATGTTCTTTTTATCCGAGCGCTTTCGGCTATACATTTAGCCATTTTCAAGGATTATATTTTAACTGTTAGAATTAGAATTAATAGGATCATCCACATGCAAACAAAGGCTAAAAATAACGGAAGCCTTATTATTAAAAACAAGCAAACAAACACTTAATAATATTAACTTTGAACATGGACATAATATCTTGACCGTTTTTTGAAACAAAAAAATGAAACATTTTATAAAACATACATATAACAAACTATTTCTAATTCTAACAGTTGAAATATAATCCTTGAAAATGGCTCAATATATAGCCGAAAGCGCTCGGATAAAAAGAACATTTGGACAGTTTTTATATAATTTATCATTATTAGATCGCATGAGAAATTGTATAAAAAAATAAATAAAAGTACCTTGTCAGTCGTTTTTAATTAATATATATATATATATATATATATATATATATATATATATATATATATATATATATATATATATATATATAGGTAAAATTAGAACAAATTAAGGAATAATTCAACTGTACTTAAAATTTAATTTAAAAGAGATCTCAATACAGAATAGAGCTAAATATTATTTATTTTAGGATGTTAAAACATGTTACTGGCGAGTAGTTTAACATCGCCCGATGAGTCACATTTATGGTGTTGAAAAATAATTACACTTATGTAGTGATATTTAACATTTTTAATAACCTAATATATATATATATATATATATATATATATATATATATACATATATATATATATATATATATATATATATATATATATATATATATATATATATATATATATATATATATAACATATATATATATATATATAAGAACATTCTTCTTTCTACGAGGGAATAACTTAACAAAAAAAGAACATGAGGTTTACGGCTTCAAAAGTAAAAAGGTTGCACCGTTCAACAAGAACCTATAGGAACCTACTCAACATAATCAATAACATCTCCTTTCAAAAAAAGAAAAGCAAGTTCCAGAAGAATCTAGACCAAATAGTCAAAAGCATAAATAGCAACGATAAAATACTAGTTAAGTCCGACAAAACGGACAACATCTACATGGTGACGGCTGACGACTACAACAAATTAATTTAAAAAAATTTAACTAAGACCTTTAAAAAAGCCCATAATAACAATATCAATATGGTTGACAGTATCAATACAACAAGTAAAATAATTACTGAGAAATTAAAAATAAGTGATAGAGTTGGAAAACTGGCTGAAAAGGAATGCTACGTCACACTTAAGGACCATAAACAAGATTTTGAGGAAAACCCCACTACCAGAATGATTAACCCAACTAGACCCGACATAGGAAAGATCAGCAAAAAATCCTAGAAAGGATCACCAGCCAAATTAAAAAACGACTCGGATTAACACTCTGGATGAATACCAAAGAAGTCATCAACTGGTTTACCAACATCGACAATAAGCCTGATTCAGTTCGATATTGTGGATTACTACCAGTCAATATCGAAAGACCTCTTCACAACTGCCCTGGAGTTTGCTACAGTATATTCTGACTTAACTAAGGAAGAAACAAACATAATCCTTAGTGCCAAGAAATCTGTCCTCATCCATAATGGGGAACAGTGGATTAAAAACACTGCTGACAATTTTGACATCACCATGGGATCTCTGGACTCTGCAGAATCTTCGGACCTTTTCGGTCTTTTTATACTGTACAACCTAAGCGCGCAGGGAATTAGACATTAAGGACATCGGGCTATACCGAGATGACGGGCTCATGATAGTGAGGAGCTCCACAAATTTTAAAACAGATAAGATTAGAAAGATAATTTATAGTGAATTCGGAAAACTAGATCTAAAAACTATAGTAAACACTAAATTAAAAATGGTAAACTTCCTCGACGTAACTCTAGACTTAATAAACAACAATTAGACACCCTACAGAAAACCTAACACCAACCCCTTGTATGTGTACCCTAAGTCAAACCACCCTCCATCTATAATTAAGCATATACCCACATCAATAGAGAAAAGAATAAGCATGAACTCCGCAAATAAGGAAATATTCCGACAACACAGTAATTTTTATAACACAGCCTTGAAAAATAGCGGATACAAAAGCCCTGAATAAGCTATACAAACAATAGTAACAATAGTAAGAAAACAGGAAAAGAAAGATCATATGGTATACCCCTCCGTTCAATGGTCAGTACTAAACTTGGGCATAAGTTCCTAGCTTTAATTGGAAAACACTTCCCCACAAATAGAAAACTTAGCGAAATCGTTAATAAAAACACCTTAAAATTAAGTTACAGCTGCACTGAAAACCTAGAAAGAATCATAAAAAAGCATAATAATAAAATCCTGGAAAAACATGCATGCCAAAACAGTGTCAATAAAACTCCTAAACTGCAATTAGACAAAAATAATGAAAAATTATGTGATTGTAGAAACCATAATGACTGCCCGTTAGAAAACAAATGTCTCACTAAATTCGTGGTATACCAATGCACCATCTCATCCATTGAGAGTCCTAACACTGACAGGATATACATTGGGTCAACGAAGAATAAATTTAAAATTAGATGGAGACAACACAAGAGCTCCTTCAACACTATCCAAAATAGAAATCAGACATCTCTATCCCAATACTACTGGCATTTAAAAGAAACGAATAAAACACCGAAAGTAAAATGGAAAATGATAAATAGAACAAGAACTTGTAAAACCTGGGACGACCCATGCCCTTTATGCCTACATGAAAAACTACACATCATTAAGTTTCTAAATAATGAAAAGTTATTAAACCATAGACAGGAGTTAACGGTTTTTTGCCGACATCAACAAATTTTCGCATTAAATAATTAACAAAAACAAAAAACAAAAGAAAAAAAACAACAACATATAAACAAATAAATTATATAGTTTGATAAAAGCCTTAAAATCTCAGCCCAATCATTTAATAGAAAACCCTTTGTGGAGTCGCCAAAAACCAAATTCTAATCCATTTCAACACGTTTGTAAAAGAAAATAGCCATTTGAATAAACAAATAAATAAAGAGATTAATAGACAGATAATAATGAAACCGAATCCTCTCGACACTTAACGACCTGCCGCAAAGCCATAAAATGCCTTTTTTGACGGCGACCGCGAATATCAGACTTGAAATAGGGACCCCAACATAACCTGACATAAACTTTCCGAAGGGGACTGGTCGGTAGATAAAAATTAATTCTTAACTCTTAGACCACCTAACCAATATGCCCGACCCTAGCCGTTTCCATAGTAACTAATGTTGCAAGAGACAATACTTATAAACACGCGCAAACCACAAGATAGCTTATTCCCAAATTATCGCCTGACGAGGAAGCGTGACCAGACACCTTAATTCAACTTAATTTCAAAAATTATATTAGGGGTCTCGGCTCTCGCTTTTGAAATATGAGAACTCTTATGTAGCGAAGGAATGATATTTTTTTTTAAATATTATATATATATTTGAATTGGACAAGGTCCGACAATTTATTTAAAGACATTTATGATATGTTTAACATTCTTTTTTTTATAGATACAAGTATTTAAGCAAATGCTCTGTTTTATAATAAACAGTATTAAATAACATTTACCGGCCTGAATGTCCGAGAAATTTTCATAGAAAATTTTCGTTTTCCGACAGGAATCGAACCTGTATCCTATACGGAACCGTCATTTCGCGTGACATGCCTTAACCTTTCGACCACAGAGAAGCGTCTGGTTAGCAAGGTCGATTTTACTATCTTTAAACTTAAATCTTCCATGAATCTCTTAAAAAAGAACGTTAAACATATCATAAATGTCTTTAAATAAATTGTCGGACCTTGTCCAATTCAAAAATATATGACGTCATTTATTTACATTTGATACGCTAGAGCAGATATGAATAGAAGAGATTGCGTCTAGCATGAAACAGCCTGTCGCCTGTGTTGACTTCAATGTTCACTTTTATACACACACAAACACACACACACACACACACACATATATATGTATATATATATATATACAATAATACAATTTTTATAACATAACGTTTGAAATAATATATATATACTATATATGTATATATACTATATATGTATATATATAGATAGATAAATATATATACAATAATATAATTTTTATAACATAACGTTCGAAATAATAACATATATATACATGTATATATATATATATATATATATATATATATATATAGAAATACATATATATATATATATATATATATATATATATATATATATATCAAGTATGTGGTGCAGTTCAATTTATATTACAATGAATCATTCATACAGAAAACATTAACTTCTGTATCTGTTTTCTGTATGAATGATTCATTGTAATATATATATATATATATATATATATATATATATATATATATATATATATATATATATATATAAGAAGATATGTTCAGCCTATCGTCCGGTTCACACTCCTCCTTTTTCGTCTGAGCATAACTGCTTTTGAAATAGTTATACGATTTTATTTTATTTTAAACAGAGTGTATTATGTCTATTCGCCTGAGCACTCTAGAAACTTGATAAAGGAAATACTTTCTCCGACAGGGTTTTAATCTGTGTCTCACTTTTTACGAGAAAACGCAATTTGGTGTGGCACGCTTTTCTACAGAGCCCAACAGCCTAACAACTTATTTTTACCTTTTAAGACATGCATACTTAGTGTGATGCTGATTATATAGATAGAACTAATTAAACATTGGAAATGATAATAAATCAACACTTAGAAAGGGGAATTCAATAATTTGAATTGGTGCGTCAGTACATCCAGATCTGCATTAGATAACATCTCTTATATACACATCAGAGTGCTGTGTGCTATTATACACGCGTATTCTCAATTTTGAGTCGGGCAAATTCATTGATAGTATTGAAGATATTTTTACAGGCACCTTCCGTAAAGTGCAGGAGTGGCTTTTGGGTCTGAATGTAATTTGCATATGATAATTATCGTTGTTCTAATCTTGAACTTATTACAGTATAAATGCTGAATACAATTACACAGTTTTATATAAATATGTGTAAGCATAAGAACATGATTACCATAAGGAATATTGACGGACTTAAGAGAACATATATCAATGAAGAATTGTTGCTAACATGCCCAATATATATATATATATTTATATTTGTGTAATTACATACAAATGCTCATGTTAGAATTAAAGTGAAAGTCCGATAAGACCGAAGTTTCCGTGCAAGGTTTAAATGTCTGTACGCAAAACAGTTGGTTTAGGGAGGGAGAGAAAAATGTTTCCAAGCGAAATTTCATTTCTTGTTTACACATTCCAGACCGTATCCACAATGTCATCGAATTGAATCACCCTGGCAACTGGCATCAGCAGTGGGTTGATTGGGATTCACATCGCAGCATCCAACTGTCTACGGCCTTTGTTAAAGCAAAATTATCCCACGGCTATCTTTCAATTAACTATGCACTAATCAAGCACCTGCTGGCTTCTTCTTCTTCTTCTTCTTCTTCTTCTTCTTCTTCTTCTTCTTCTTCTTCTTCTTCTTCTTCTTCCGCACACTCACTGCGACGGCAAATGCTTTAGAGTTGTCTATGCAGCATAAGCGAACAATGAAGAGGGATTCGTTTAGTGTGGATCAAACCAAAAGAACGTGTTTATCGTGTGAACATGGGGCAGACTCCTACTCTTATTATTAGATGCCTTAGGCAAAGTAAAGAATCCCTTTAAGTCTTGGTTAAAGAAAGCTGGGTGCCCACAGGCTGAGACAATCAGCTGCTAGGTAAAAAGAATGGAGCGTTGTAGAAAATGGATTATTAAAGGTTAAGCAATGAGAATCCCAGTAAGAAATCCTTGTGGGGAACTAATTTCAAAATACGAGTGTCCAACAATATTGAGTACGTATATATTGTACATAGATATGTGAGAGGTTAATATAATTCTCGAAGCGCCATTCTTATAGTTTTTTTAATTAAAAAGTTTCGTTAAAAGCGACTGACTAGGTACTGCAGTTATTTTTTTATATAATTTTTTTTTGTGTATATATATATATATATATATATATATATATATATATATATATATATATATATATATATATATATACTAGTTGTAATCTTATAAATATAAGAAATTATACTCGTCCGGAAAAGCTTCGGTTTCTTGATTTGCAAATAAACAAACCAATACAGAAATGGTACAGAAAAAGAAAGAACAGAGAACATGTACGTCAGGCGAAAATAATCGTCTAGCATCCAAGTTCAGAGTACAAAGAAAAAAAAACGATACGAGTAAGAAAAATAACTAAATAAAGTGCTCGATACGCTAAGTAGAGCAAACCTAAATTAAACCTAAAGAACCAGACTAACCTACCACGGTTTCAACTAAGCGGATCGTCAGGGAATTATATATATATATATATATATATATATATATATATATATATATATATATATATATATATATATATATATATTTGTGTATTTAGGCAGCAATCCTTCTTTCAAGCACATTTCATTAAAAACGACTGACAAGGTGCTTTTATTTAGTTTTTTATATAATTTCTCGTGCGATCTAATAAAGTTTTTCTTTTCAGAGGATAAATTATATAAAAATTGTCCGAATGTTCTTTTCCGAGCGCTTTCGGCTATACATTTAGCCATTATCAAGGATTATATTTCAACTGTTAGAATTAGAAATAGTTTGTGTGTGTTTTATAAAGTGATTCATTTTTTTGTTTCAAAACACGGTCAAGATATTATGTCCATGTTCAAAGTTAATATTATTAAGGGTTGGTTTGTTTAATTTTATAAGTAAGGCTTCCATTATTTTTAGCCTTTTTTTGCAAGTGGATGATGCTATTATATTAGTGTTGTCAACAAGTATATTCCGAATAGTGTCCGGTAGGTCGCCATGAATATTTAAATGAGATCTAATTGAGCTATTGTCAGAAAGGTGTAGGGTTAATCTGCGTGTTAAACGATTTGTAGTGTGGCCTATATAATTATTTACGAAAGTTGATTCTTGAGGAATACAATTCCTTAATGGACATTTGAATTCGTAAATAATATTTGCTCTATTTAATTTTGTTGTAGGAGGTGAATTATTATTTTTAACTATAAGGTTACAAGTTTTAAATTTATTATAATAAATAATTAATCTAATTTTTTTGTTATTATCAACTGGTGCTATGTATTTTTTTTATAATGTTATTCATTCGGCATTCATCCTGCCGAATGAATAACATTATATATATATATATATATATATATATATATATATATATATATATATATATATATATATATATATATATATTTAACTTTCCACGGCATAAATTATGTAGAACTTGACCGAATGTTCTGTTATTCGGTCGCTTTGAGCTATTCTTTTGGCTATTATCATTATTAGCGCATGGACATACAGAACATTCGAACAAGTTCTTCATAATTTATGTCCAGAAAAGACGAAAATTATAAGAACTCTAGAAAAATTAAATAAAAATCTCAACCGAATTACCTTGTTAGTCGTTTTTAACGAAAGAAAATGATTAATATAAATACAAAATATAAATATAATATGGATTAATATTAATTTAATAAATTTACTTAACAATAAAGTATAAGAATATATAATTACATGAGACTAAATAAATAAGTACTAAGTTATGAAAGTATTATTTACTATTTAATAAGGAAATAAATTGTTCTTAATAATAATTTTTTCTTAATAATAATTTGATATAACGATATAATAATTTAATATGAGTTTATAGCATTAAAATTTTTAATAAAACATTTTCTCATACAATATTATAATTATAAATGGTATTATTCTTAGACTTTTCCCTTTATATTATAATCTTTAAAATTTCTTTTTTTTAACCTTTATATTTCTATTTTCCGATGTAAATTTTTTCCCATTTGAACAATTATTGATATGTTAAATATAGGTCTTTGTTAATCTTCAACCGTTATTAATTTCTCTCTAGACTTGTCTATGTCATGACTTCCTCTTCATCCTTTTCTAACTTCCTTAGATTTCTTTTGTCTCCTTATCTCTCTGTTAATGCCATTTCCCTACTTTGTTGTTTGTTCCTCTTCTTCCTTCATTATTCCTTTTTTTTCTTCTTTCTTTCCCTCCTTCTTATCATAGGCCCGACGTCTGGTTAATCCTGGCCGATTCCCTAGCATATTAGAACTTTATGCCCCTTTCCCAGCCTTCGCCGTTGAGGGTACTGCTAAGTTTAAACTATAAAATGACAATTTATTCTCCAGATGTGCACCAACGCCTCAGGAGACACACAAATATCGAAACATGATTGCATTTATGTAGCGGTTTATAACATGTCTTTGTTATAATTGTTAATAATTATTATTATTATTATTATTATTAAACTCTGCATTGTATTGGGAACTTTTTAAAAATATATATATACAGGCAAGATGAGAACGAATAGAGTACAATTCCAACGTTCGTAACATTTAATTTAAAAGAGGGTTCAATACAATGTAGAGCAATACCTCATCAGGCGATTGTAAAATAATGGCGAGTGAACGTTTTAATCCTATCTAATCCGTCACTCGCCAGTAATTTACAATCGATGAGATGCGTTGCATGCGCATCGAAACAAGACTGCAATTCTGTAGCGATTTTGCTATGTTTTGGTGTAATATCCTAAAATAAAGTATATATATATATATATATATATATATATATATATATATATTATTTATTATAATTTTATCTTATAGACAAAACCATTTTACTCACTACAAAGATGCAACTTCGTTTCAGTGCATTTCAACTGCATTTCGACGGGTGAGAATCGAAAATGGTTAATAAATAACTATCGGTCTCCTATCGGTATCGAGCCCTCTTTTGGATTAATGCTGTGAACGTTGGAATTTGTATGTAACTTTCTTTCTTATTGCATCGGACATATATATATATATATATATATATATATATATATATATATATATATATATATATATATATATATATATATATATATATAAAAGAATAGAAGTGTAAATTCTGCAGAATAATAATGAGTGTAGACACATGCGTCAGAAGCGTTAGGAGCAAGTCTTACTGCGACTAAAGATGGTAGCAAGGAAAAGTGCTCACTGAAGACGGGAGCAAGATGAATCCAGATTTAAAGTAATGAATCGCTTCTTACTTATATCTATAGTCTCGACAATTTCGACAAAACGTTTAGAAAGAATTTTACTTTAGAAACAAATCAACGGATTTCTTATGCCATGGAGATTATAAGATGGACAAACTATGAACCTGACAGTTATTTTCTTTTATTTTCAGTTTACGGCTATTTTCTTTTATGATTACAATTTTCCCAAAATTGTTGCTCATTTTATTTAATCGATTTCTTCTGTTTGGGAAAGGTGACTAAGACTAACAAACGTCTTCTATGGATGAACTTAAACCTCGTGACAATTCCCTTATGTACAATCTCGATAGTCTTCTCAAAAGTCAGTTCTTTCGCGCATGATGTGTGGAAAAAATCCGATTCTGAAAAGATGCATGATGGGCAATAAGAGGATGACGTGTGTGTGTGGGGGGGTAGGATGTATAATACAATCCACAACACAAGTGAGGGTGACGTAAAATTAAAAAAATTATTAACGACGCGTTTCGTCGGAGAAAGTATGCTTTCATTGGCTTCCTCAGGTGAGACTGAAAAAAAAAGACAAAACTGTTTGTGAGGAAAATGCCTGTAGATAGATAGATTTAAATATTGTTTTAAATGTCGGCATTGTTTCTTAATTACTATAATAGTTATAGTAGTTTCAGCTGACATACCTGTTTTTTTGTGTGAGGCGGGGCCTTTTTTAGTTTGTTTGTTTTGTTTTTTGATTGTTTTGTTTTTTGTTTTTGGGGGGTTTTTTTTGTTTGTTTTTTTGCTTTGTTTTTTTTTTTGTTTTTTTATTTTTTGTTTGTTTTTGTTGGGTTTTTTCTTTGTTTATTTTACTTTGTTTATTTTTCTTTGTTTATTTTTTTTGTGTTTTTTGCGCGCGTTTTCTGGGTTTTTTCTTTTTTGGTGTTTTTTGTTTTGTTTTGTTTTTGTTTTTTGCTTTTTTGTTTGTTTTTTTTTTGCTTGTTTTTTGTTTGTTTTTGGGGGAGGGGGTTGTTTGTTTGTTTTTTTTGTTATTTTTTTTTCAAATAGTGAAATTAATATCGACTGGACTGGATCGAGAATTTCTATTAGAGAAAAATGTGCCTCCCTACATGAATCGAACCTGTATCACGTTTTCCATCAGAAAAAAAAAACACAATAGATCACCATCATATAAAAGATGTGAGGGCTTTGAATTTTTTCCATCGACAACGAGTAGAAGAACGAATATATTTCCATGGATTAATATGACCGAATTTGGCAACTGCTTACGAAAGGCCAGAAAACATTAACGTTATGATAACAAAAATCTCAAGGAAACAGGGAAAATGTGTCAACATATAATTAGCAATATTTAGTCTCATGAATTCCGGTAAGCGTATTCTTCATTTAATCTTACAAGGCCTGATTTTATAGGATTTCCTTTCTATTTACTAGGTCATCCCTTAAGTTCTGTCCAAATTTTAACTTTTTGTTAAAATGAACGAAATTTAAAGAGTATTTTATAATGTCTAATAGAGCTGAACATTATTTTTATGTTTACATGCATTTAAACTGATAAAACCTTATTTCAGAGAATAATAAAATTAAATTTTGTTTGATTAAAACCCTGCTAACATGGAAGTACCCAAGAATCATTTGAGGCACATAATGCTTTATGAGTTCAAGAAAGGAAACTCAGCAGCCGAAGCGGCTAGAAACATTCACTCAGTTTATGGAGAGGAATGTGTGAATGAAAGAACTTGCAGAAGATGGTTTGCAAAATTCAGAGGTGGAGATTTCACCATTGAAGATGAAGATCGAACCGGACGTCCAGTTGTTTGATGAAAAGCTTCTTGAAGCAGCCCTTGAAGAAAATCCTGCTTTATCAGTTGAGGAATTGGCAGTGGTTCTCAGTTCAAACCATACAACTGTTCATCGTCATCTTCAACAACTTGGAAAAGTTCCTAAACTTGGAAGATGTGTGCTTCATGAATTGTCTGAAAGCAACCTCAAATCCCGAGTTGACATCTGCTCTTCTCTCCATTCTTGCCAACTTGTTTCACCTTTTTTGGATAGACTTGTGACTGGCGACGAAAAATGAATCTTTTATCGAAATGTTAAGCGTCGTAGACAGTGGCTTGGTAAAGGGGAAGGACCCCAGCCACAACCGAGAAGGGAACTTCATGGGCAAAAGGTTCTTCTTTCAATCTGGTGGGATTGCCAAGGAATAATCCACTTTGAATTCTTACCACCTAATGCAACAATTAATGCTCAAATATACTGTTAGCAATTAGAGCGTTTGAATCAAGCTTTGAGTAAACAAAGACCTTCTCTAGTGAATCGGGTGATGTTTCATCAGGACAATGCGCGACCACACACAGCAAGAATCACGTCACAAAAGATCGAAGAACTTGATTGGGAGAAAATTCCTCATCCACCTTATTCTCCTGACCTTGCTCCTTCAGACTACCATTTGTTTCATAGCTAACAGAATCATTTGGAAGAAACAGCTTTTGTAACACACGAAGAGGTTAAAACTGACATTTGTGAGTTCTTCGAATCAAAGCCAAAAGAATTCTACAGTAATGGAATGGAACCTCGTCCGGGTTCCTCCCGGACGAGGTTCCGCCGAAGGGCAGAGCCTCGTTCGGGAAGGTTGACCAACCCGAACCCGTTTATACGGGTTATACGGGCATTTTTTGGCCGAGCCTACGGGCTCGGTGAGCCCACATTTAACCGGCCTTGTGCCACATTCGACACACGTGGGCGTGTTGCTGAACATCGTGTGAGTCAGACACAGAGGCAGTGAGTGAGTCAGTCAGTCAGTCACAAAGACAGAGTCGCGTCAGACGATTACTGTAAGACATTGGAATAGTGATACTTGTAGAGACAACATCGTTCTCTCTAACCTAAACTGATTGTTATTGCTAAGACTTCTACTTCTTTTGTACATATTCTGTTTGTAATATATCTGTGTTATTCCCTACCTGTGTTCGAGTTATTCTTCATTGGTTCTACCTTGGACCATCACCGTGGTACAAGGAACCTGGACCATAACAATTATAATATTATTATAAATCAAAGCCAGTAGGGCAGCCAAAGGTAGCCATTAATATTATTATAATATTATTATACATCTCTTAGCAGTATGACGAGTGTTGTGCTGCTTCTATTAATTCCCGATCTCCGACAATCTGTTTTACTTGCTTTTCAATGAACAATATACAGACTAAGTGTTAATTCACATCAAAAATTATAAATGTAGGTGTGTCATTATTAAATTATTTTTCATACAGCCAAAATATTTAACAATTACAGAAAATGACTAAAGCTAATCAAACTCACGTTGAAGTGTCAGTAAAGCGATTGGTCAGTGATGAGAAAAAAACGAAATCTTGTTTCTGTCTATTGGTTTTCAAAATACAACTGTGGTTATACATTCGTATTTTTATCTGTCGCCAGGATATATATATATATATATATATATATATATATATATGTGTGTGTGTGTGTGTGTGTGTGTGTGTGTGTGTGTGTGTGTGTGTGTGTGTTCGTATTATATATATATATAATGATTAATAGAGAGCAGTTTAGTTTTGGAGGTGTTAAAATTAAGAAGCCACCCTTTGCCCCATTTAACAACAGACTGAAGGTAGTTTTGAACATCATCTGTCGATTTGACTTTGTCGAACCGATGCGACTTACTATCAAGACAGAAGTAAATGGTTGCATCATCAGTGTAAATAGCAAATTGAGAGCTGATGCAGCCGAGAAGATCATTAATGAAAATTAAAAACAAAGTCCGATGGATAGAGCCCAGGGAGGACACCTGCATTAATACAAAAGGATCTAGAAGAGTGTATGTTCAGGAAAACTTTCACTTCACGATTTGATAAAGAAAGACTGTATCGGAGACAACGTAACATTTCAACTTGTGGAGAAGACCTGTATGCCAAACCCTGTCGAAGGCATTCGAGACGTCTAAAGCTACAGCCCGGCCTTCACCCTGTTTATCTAGAGCTTGATAGACTTCTACCGCGATTATCGTCAGTATATCAGCAGTTGACCTGGAGATACGAAAGCCATCTTGCTTGTATGAACATAGGCACTGCGATGAGAATTGCATTGATTGGGGCCACTAGAAGTTCCCGAAAAAGTGGTGGAAGTCTAATAGGTCGATAATTTGCAGGATCGGACGGTTCACCCTTCTTCTTAAAAATTTGAACAACAAATGAGGACTTCCAGCAGAAAGCAATGGGCAGCGAGGCCTTTATTATACAGTTTAGAGAAAAACATGAGTCAGTTCGAGATGACAATTAAAAGGATCTTATCAGGTTTACATGTTTTTGGGGGATCCAGGTTAGAGATGATATCAGAAACAATGCAAGGGGTTATATGCGTATCACTCAACAGAGGTTCAGATCTAAGTGGGAAGCTAGGCAGAGAAACTCCAAATGAGTCAGGCGTAGGGTTAAAGGAAAATTTTCGGGTGCAACATTCAGCTTTATCAGCAGATGTTAACACTTCAAATTAGTTGACGAGAAGATGAATGTAAAACTTATTTAATACACTTATATGGAACCGCCATTAATCACGAAGTTGTTAGATGCGATACGGTTCCTTATTATCACAGCAAACAGTGACTTAGCTTCTTCGAGGACACGTTTACATTTATTACGTGCAGCAACGAGTAGACATCTGTTGTGACGGGAGCTACCACGTTGATATAACCGAAAATATTGGTTCCTGTGGAATATAGAGACAGAGAATGTTTGTGTGAACTATGGGGAAGATTGAAGTTTCACCTGGTATTTCCGAGAAGGAATGAAAGTATGCATGTAGG
>OZ038484.1:127151022-127196022 GCA_964036315.1 Acanthosepion esculentum | reverse complement strand
ATAAGTTCAACGTACAAAGACGTTATGAACTTGTTATAATAAGTATTACGCAGAGTAATCTAGTTGTGGTAGCTGACTATGTTCGTATTCGACACCCAGTCGACCCTCACTGACTCTTACTTATATTAGGTGGGAGAGTCTATTATCTATAGACTAGGTGTGTTCCACCATAACAGACAGATAGATAGATAGATAGATAGATAGATAGATAGATAGAAAACATAGTTAAATATGAAAAGGCATAGATAGATAGATAGATAGATAGATAGATAGATAGATAGTGTTGTAGAGTTACTTTCCGCAGTGGAAACTGTATTTGGACTAAATTCGGTCCTAAATAGGTTCAACGTACAAAAAGGTTAGGAACTTGTTATTATAAATATTACGCAGAGTAATCTAGTTGGGATAGCTGACTACTTTCGTATTTGACTCCTCCCAGTCGACCCTCACTGACTCCTACTTATATTAGGTGGGAGAGTCTATTATCTACAGTCTAGGTGTGTTCCACCATAACAATTTTATTCCATTGTTTGTCTTTTTTCACTGTGCAGTGGCAATAATTTTGATAAATGTATCCATGTTTAAATCGTTGGTTATATGGGGCGAGTCCTTTGCATGTCTGAAAGAAAAAGATGAGGTTAATTCAAGTGGCTGTAACCAGATGGCAATTTCCGTCAACAGTCCAAAATCTAGAAGAGCATCTATAAAATCAAGTGAGGCTATCAACAAAGAAATATAATTTCTTTTGGGAAAGACTCAACATGTAAAATGTATGAAACATACTTTCACTTAACATTCACTTAAAAACAAAACATGAAAAATAACTACATACTTTCTTTAAGGGCTTCTCAGACGAAAACGAATGAGGTAATTTTTAGAACACAATTATTTTTTGAAACCAGTCTCCTCATCCTTGATATTTGTATAAAACTATATATATATATATATATATATATATATATATATATATATATATATATATGTAGTTATTATATATTATTGAACAATTTAGTTCATGCCACCTTTACTAAAAAAACATACTTCTACAAAAGAATTCTCATATAACTATATTAGTACAAGAACGCAAAATTTTAGAATTAAAAAAAAAAAATTCAACCTCAGCGTCGTGACTGCACGCTCCAAAAGTATTTCTTACAGTTAACAATATCACATTTCTAAAAACACTTCTTTCGGATTACACTTTATCTTTCGATGTCCTGTTATTACCTGGATGTAAAAAACTTACCTATTTCCCTATCTGATGATGATTGCATGAAACAATTGAAAGCTAGTAGTAAAAAAAGACCTGATAAAACCGGAATTTATAAACAAGGATCATACCATTCATTAACGGATTCGAGGTTAATGTATTTTATTATTAAAAATTGTTTGCGAGAGTGATTCTTGCCATTTATATCATTTACTTCATTATCTGCTTTTCGTATGAATGATTCACGTAATATAAATTGAACCCGAACCATATAATTGATATATATATATATATATATATTGAATCTATTGTTAGGTCAGCTGATAAGAATGTTGGTTAACTGTGTCGTGCGAGATAATTTTTCTCTCTTACATATCTATAAGTCTACTATTCGTCTATGCTTAGAATAGTGCTGCCACATATGGCCGAGATGCCTCTGTTATTTTCCTGGCTCTCCTCATTAAGATCCAAAGAATAAACAGCAATATTAGTGGTCCTGATCTCACAGCTCGGCTTCAGTCACTTTCCCACCACCGTAAGGTTGCCTCTCTGCGCCTTTTTTATAAATACTTTCATAATCATTTTTCGGATGAGCTCTTCACTATAAGGTCTAGAATTTTTTTTATTATTTAAGCGCAGTGCTAGACAAGCGTTGAGATATTTTCAGCCAACTTATAATGTACAAACTTTTAAAACTTATGTCAATCACTAGCGACTGTCATCCTGATTATTCTTTCTTCCTCCCGCCCATTATTAATGTTTCTCTTCCTAATCCTTCCACTCCCAGTAACTCCTTGTGTCTTAGTGATTTTACTGACTTTCATGCAGTGATACCAATGAAGAATATTAAAAATACATGAATCAAGTTCTTGAAGAGAACAAACTTAAAATGATGTCACCGAATATTTAAATCATAACTTATTTTACGCTTGGTAATTCACTATAAAGTATTTCTATCATTCCTAAAACACAATATTGTAGCAGATTTTACACACACACACACACACACACACACACACACACACACACACACACACACACACACACACACACACATATATATATATATATATATATATATATATGATTTGCGTTAGCATAAGCGATAAGCCTCTAAATGTTCTTTAACTAAAGGATATCATTTACACATTCATACACATATATATATATGATTTGACACACTCATTTGCGTGAACTCGTAACAGCATAAGGGCTAAAATCCTAAATGTTCTTTAATTAAAGGATATGATTTTTCCTATTGCATGATCGTTTATATATACACACCGACTGTTTCCTGAAAAGTAAACATTAAAAAAATCTTAACCTGTGTCCTAGTTGGTGTAAAACAAAAATGTCCGTTATTAATAATCGATTATGTGCCACACATTCAACTGTTGGAATTTCAAATTAGCACTTTCCAAGCGCACGTTACAATTTCTGATGTTGTTTTACTCTCAACGGTTTCGTGAATATGAAAATAAAAACAATGGCCTCTTTTTCACCTACAATCAGTACAGTTGGGAAAGTTTTATGATTTCGTGACCATATCAGAATCTTTTGTTGCACTTTCTATTTCCTTTATTATTCTTTCAGTTTTGCTATGTCCTCTTGGCATAATTATAATCCGAGTTACGAATTATGTCATATCAGAGATTCCTTACTTTTATTGGCTAAATAAATCGAAGGGTAAATTAAAAATGATGCCAATTATTTTTTCTTAAACAACAGCTTCGGAAGTTGCTCTAAATCTTCTAGGTGAAGTAATCACTATATTTTCGCAAGATTTTCGCTGATAAAATGGAGATACATTTTATATGTGAGCTTTGGAAATATAATTACAAAATTATTGATAATTCTATTAATTTTCTTTCGTCTTAATCTCATTCAATTCCCCTAGAGACCGACTGTAGATTCCGAGGCAACCGCTATCAACACACTAATGTTCTTTTCGTGACAAGTGGATTCGTTCGCCCGGAATTAAGTTGCTCGCAACAAGCCTAACCGGTTTTGAATTTAGCGTTATCCTCGTAGACCGTTTGCTAAGCAATTCTATAGAGAAAAATCTACCGTAATATTTAACAGTGATGGCGAAGGGATGGATTCATACCTTTCCAAACATACAGGCGAGCCTTTTTCACTTGAAGGACACTCTTTGAGGGGCTGTGATACAGCGAAACAGTACTGTCTATGAATGACATATATATATATATATATATATATATATATATATATATATATATATATATATATATATATATGGTGAACCCTCCCAACGTATCTGAGTAAAGAGGGTCAAGCAGCTCAGTTGCTAGAAACTGACAACCAGACACCAGCGCATATGATTTGATTATAGTGGTGAAGACTGCGGAGAACAAACCACACTTCTTGAAGGCCCGAATACAATGCCACAAGTTTCCCAAACGGCCCTACGCAAGTTTTTAATTCAGAGTTGTCCTTCTCCTAGACCAGTTGCTGTCCAAAGCTATAGAACCCAGTCTTCCCTGCTATTTAGTCATAGCTGGAGGGAGAAGAAGATGATTCATACCTTTCCCAAGGGTATTAACACGTAGGTGAATGTAATGGATTCGACTGGGATTCCAAATCGGCTTTTCGATTCCTCATTCCGAGCCTATATATATATATATATATATATACATATATATATATATATATATATATATATACATATATATATATATATATATATATATATATACATATATATATATATATATATATATATATATATATATATATATATATAAAGTTACTGTGTAAGTAATGTTTCTTCGGTCATTTCCTGATCCTTTGTACAAATCCTTTTATATAGAGAGGGAAAAACAAAAGCCCATTAATACTATCTTATGAAAGCCGAAAGTACTCACACATTGGACAATTTACATTTAAACTTTTACCTGAAACCTAGAAGATTGCCCTAAATATTAAAAAAATACACTATCCTGCTTTTATTAATGAAAAATAGCCTTCCACATATCCCCAATTCAATATATATTTAAGAAAACAAATATAGAAATAATATATATACAGTGGGAGGGAACAAATATTCGTCCAAATAGAAGTTTTTAAATCATTTTATTTACAACTAATGAATAAACATATTTTTCATATAATTAAAATGTACACAGATGCATAATAACTAAATAACGCTATAAACAGAAAACATTGTGATTTAATAGAAATAAACCCCATCCATCCATTTTAACGTATTCGTACCATCCAATTTTAAGATTTTAAAACTTTTAAATTGTTTTAATACTCTAGATTATTCAAGTGAAATATTCTAGAATGTTCCAGTAATGTTATTAGTAGTTATTTTTAGCCTAAAAACTACAAATAGAACATTCTGTAATTGATATTCATGAAAGAATGTTATCAGGGTAAAGAGTTAAAGGATTGACAAATTCGTAAATTGTTTGTTAAGCTCTGGAAAAAAGGTAAAAGTTACAGGAAAATCTCAGACTACCTGGAAATTCCATTTAATACCATTATTTCATTCATTCCAAGGTATAAAAACTCTAAACTCATGTTTTGAGTTTTTATACCTTGTATACCTTTTATACCTTTATACTTTTTTTATACCTTTATACCTTTTTATACCTTTATACCTTTTTATACCTTTATACCTTTTTATACCTTTTTATACCTTTATACATTTTTATACCTTTATACCTTTTTATACCTTTTTATACCTTTATACCATTTTATACCTTTTTATACATTTATACCTTTTTATACCTTTATACCTTTTTATACCTTTTTATACATTTATACCTTTTTATACCTTTATACCTTTTTATACCTTTTTATACCTTTATACATTTTTATACCTTTATACCTTTTTATACCTTTTTATACCTTTATACCTTTTTATACCTTTTTATACATTTATACCTTTTTATACCTTTATACCATTTTATACCTTTTTATACATTTATACCTTTTTATACCTTTATACCATTTTATACCTTTTTATACATTTATACCTTTTTATACCTTTATACCTTTTTATACCTTTTTATACATTTATACATTTTTATACCTTTATACCTTTTTATACCTTTTTATACCTTTATACCTTTTTATACCTTTTTATACATTTATACCTTTTTATACCTTTATACCGTTTTATACCTTTTTATACATTTTTATACCTTTATACCTTTTTATACCTTTTTATACCTTTTTATACCTTTATACCTTTTTATACCTTTATACCTTTTTATACCTTTTTATACCTTTATACATTTTTATACCTTTATACCTTTTTATACCTTTTTATACCTTTTTATACCTTTATACCTTTTTATACCTTTATACCTTTTTATACCTTTTTATACCTTTATACCTTTTTATACCTTTTTATACCTTTATACCGTTTTATACCTTTATACCTTTTTATACCTTTTTATACCTTTATACCTTTTTATACCTTTTTATACCTTTATACATTTTTATACCTTTTTATACCTTTTTAAACCTTTAGAAAACCAAATAACAGGTGCTCCGCGGAAGATTTCTTCAAGATCAACTCGGAAATTAACGCGTCTAATTAAACAAAATCCAATGGGTACTCATCAAATCTGCAAGATGATTTGTTTTCATCAGAAAAAAGTTACACTCCTCTCGGAAAACTCCACTGCTATTGAAAAGACACAGAGATGCCAGGTTGAAATTCGTTCGTGAACATAAGAATAAGGAAAAATCGTATTGGGAAAGAGTATTATGGACAGACGAAACCAAAATTGAGTTCTTTGGACGTAATTCTAGAAATCATGTATGGAGAAAAGATGGCGATGCTTTAAGCAAACGAACACAGTTCCACCGGTGAAATTTGGTAATGGCAGCTTCATGGTTTTGGGGTGTTTTTCTGCAAAAGGTACTTGCAACATCTCGGTAAAAGATGGTAGCATAAATTCCGTAGCATATCAAAATATTTTGGAAGCAAATTTAATGATTTCGGTTGAAAATCTTGAACTTCGTCCTGGTTGGATCTTCCAAAAAGACAATGATCCTACGCACACTGCAAAATCTACGAAGAAATGGTTTGCTGAAAATAATATAAATATCCTGAAATAGTCAAGTCAGTACACAGATTTAAACGCAACTGAGAAACTGTAGCCTTATTTGAAAATTCAAATCCACTCGAGAGGTCCAATAAACTTTCCGGGTGTGAAGGCCATATGCGATGAAGAATGGGACAAAATACCAAGTAAAATTTGCAAATCATTAATTGACAACTACAAGAAGACGTTGTTTTCTGTAGAAGTAAATAATTGCTATTCTACAAAGTATTTAATTAAGATTATGCATTGTTTGTTTTTGTATTGAACTAATATATTTTTCACTCATTAAAATGGATAAATGTTACTTATTTCAATTGAATCAAAATTCTATGTTTTCTATGCATATGTCTACGTTTAATTGTATGAATATTATGTTTATTCATTAGTTGAAAATACAATAAATTAAGAATTCTATGTGTATGAATATTTGATTCCCACTACTGTATATATATATATGTGTGTGTGTGTGTGTGTGTGTGTGTGTGTGTGTGTGTGTGTGTGTGTGTGTGTGTGTGTGTGTGTGTGCAATAAACAGAGAAAAATACGAAAGCGTTTTTTATGATAATGTGTATTTTTTTATACATTGTCTTATATTTTTTGGTACACGTGTTTCTGGTCTGGCGAGCTTCATCAGGCGAAGCTTGGTTATTTACAAATATTATTTAAAGGAATTAACTCCTCCTTTTTTCTATGTTAAATCTTTTAACCATTGTGTTTTTTGTGTATTAATAGTCGTTCGAACTCATTTTGGACTGGCCGAAAAATGTTTCTTTGCTTGAGAGACAATAAAAAAAATACATTTGTTCGGAGAAAAGGAAAGAAAGGTATATAAGATGTGTAAGTATTACTCAAGCACTAAACAACCGAGCTCCCCTACACAAAAGCAACATTAAATTACCAGACAACAGAAAAACTCTTTGTGTCACAACATATCCCCAAATTCAATAACACTAACTTTAAAATTATGCCAATATATCAAACAGACAATTACTCTTACCTGCATATACAAGAAAAAAATTCCTAGACAAATTTAAACCAGCTAAGCAAATCCTAACCCCACACACATAAACACACGCATTATACACATAGTATACAAACACACTAGTCCGACCACACACACATAAAATGCATATAGTTACTGTATAGATTGTTTTATAATAATAAAATATATAATACATATGTATGAAGAACGAATATATACACACATACTAGCAAAGAAAACAACACTAAACGGACCACACACACACACACATATATTATATATATATATATATATATATATATATATATATATATATATATATATAAGAGAGAGAGAAGGACAGACAGACAGAGAGAGAGAGAAAACAACAAAAAAGTTGCAAATTAAAAAAAAATGAATGTTTTTTTTGTGAAATTATTTATTTATATTTTTTTTATATATATTTGATATTTCAGATCGACCCCGATTTTTCTTCAGAAACAACTGTTTTTAGAGGTTTGTTTACAAGTAGCGTTCGTCGCGAGATGCGGACGTCACGTGATATGGAATGCAACTGCGTTCGAATATTTTTAACGTAAATCTAACTGTAATAATATTTTAAATGTTGTTTAAAATTTTTTTTAACTATATCTAAAAAAAATTTTTGTTTAACTAATGAAATATTTATAAAGATTTAAAATACCCAAGTCTTTATTTAACCCTAGTTTATATGTATTTAATTTTAAAATCCAGTAGTTTTCTTTTTATCTGCGTGTGTATGTGGAACTGAAATCAGAATCTATCAATACATATTTACAGTTTTCTAATGAGTGTCCTGGTTGATTAAAATGTTCAACTATGGTGGAATAAGGATTGTTTTGACGTATAGTTAGTTAAGATTGTTGAAGCGAAATCTAAAATTATTTCCAGATTCACCAATATATCCATTATTTGGTCATATTGTGCAGAATAAATAGTAGATTATGTTATGGCTATCACAGGGGAGGCGAGGTGGGTGTATCTTGATATTGGTGTTGGGTACAGAAAATTCAGTATCGATTATTGTTTGCAAACTAAGCAACGAGGTTTGTTACATTTGTAATTTCCTGATTGTTTTGTATTTAGATATTTGGTAGAGGTGAGGATAGCTGATAGGTTAGGTGATTGTTTCTTTGCATTAATGGGTGGTTTATCGAAAATGTCTTTGATCATTTTGTTTAACTGGAGGTTCTTGTAATCCTTTTTTAAATTGTGAATAAGTGTGCGGGAATATTGATTGTGGTTAAAAACCATGGGAATCCGATTGTTGTTTTTACTTTTCTTGTATGTGATAAGTGTGTTACGATTTATGTGGATAGTTTTATTCAGTGCTTCTTTAATTACTTTTATTGGTTATTTACATTTTAGAAATTGTATCGTTAAGTTATTAATGTTGTATAGAAAATCTAGATGGTCTGAGCATATGCGTTTGATTCTTACAAATAAGCTACTTTAAATACTTTGACAAAAAAAAAACATTCATTTTTTAATTTGCAACTTTTTAGTTGTTTTTTCTATATATACATATTAAGAAAGTATACGTGGCTTCTCATTATGATATATATATATATATATATATATATATATATATATATATATATATATATACTGGCAAAAACACACACTATATAGAATAGAGGAAGATCTGAAGAGATACAGGGGAACATAAAAAGATAAGAAAGACCTTCTTTCCCCTTTCTCTGACCAAGTGTAATTGTTTTATTGTCCCTAAAGAAAAGGAACCTTTTTCGGACAGTCCAAAATGAGTTCAGATGACTACTAATACACACAAAAGACAATGGTTAAAAGACTTAACTTAAGGAAGAAGAAATTAATTCCTTTAAATGATGTGGAAATAACCATGCTTCGCTTGATGATTCAGGCCGGTAAATGTTATTAATACTGTTTATTATGAACAGAGCATCTACTTAAATATTTGTATCTATAAAATGAATGTATAAACATAAAAATGACTTAAAATAATTGTCGGACTTTGTCCATTTCATAATATATATATATATATATATATATATATATATATATATATATATATATATATATATATATATATATATGCGTCTGTGTGTGTTATTATGCGTGTGCGTGTGATGTAGCAAAAAGTAATTATAGAAATTCATCGGTTAGTTCAAGTTCGACTTGCCAGGATGATGCTCAGAGCTTGACAAGTCGAAAGTGAACGAGATGTGTTTCTATAATTCATTTACGTGCAGTCTTGTATTACTCTATTTTTTAAATGAATTTTTTCATTAAAACCTTAATATTTTTTATATATTTTTAAAAAATATTATGCTATATATATATATATATATATATATATATATATATATATATATGTGTGTGTGTGTGTATATGTATATATATATATATATATTATGTGTGTGCATTGATAGATACATCTCACTGCTGTATGCAGGAAACGTTCGATTAGCTCCATTATGTATAGCCGCGTATAGAAAACTAATTCATCTTGTATATTTCAGTTATTATGTAGACACTTTCTCGAGCCATTGAAAATCAAGTGTTGGCTCGACAACGAAAGAGATATTTCATTATCATTAGGATTTTTCATTAACTTCACCATAATGCAATTAAATACGATGTCTGAAGTAGAGGCACTCATCAACAAGTCTCCTGTAAAATTAATATGAAGTAAAATCTAGTTAAACAAATACGTTCACCGATATAATCTTTTATAAATTCCCGTAAGGCTAAAGTTTGTCTTACATAAGTAGAACAAAACAGCTCCATCGCTAGCATACAAAGGTATATTTATCAGACCCTCCCACTAAGGTAAGATGAGACACAATGTCGCTTTAATGTGGGGAGCTTCATACACATTCGTATGTATATGGGCCAAGGAGAGAAATTGTTGTGGCATCAATATTACACCGATCCCTGCTCTCTTGCTGCAACGAGAAAGGTGCTGCCTCAGTGATGAAATCGCCGTGGTTGAGCAACTTCTCTCATCTAAAATAACCACGCCTCAAAAAATCCTCATAGGCTAATGTTTGGTTTGGTTGATTTGTTTTACGGCATATCAACCTGAATGGGTTATTTAATGCCGAAAAGATTTTTATTCCTGGCAATATATACATTCCAAAATTCTACACATGTTCGACATAGCTAGAGAGAAGATATTCGCTAAAGATCGCCCCTCTAGAAACGCCATCTGTTGGAAAACAGCGAGAACTTATTCAAGATTTATTGTTATTATTATTATTACTACTACTAGTAGTAGTGTTATTTTTATTATTAATATAGATATTAGAAAATTATTCAAATGCTTATCTCATGGCTAGCACAATGAAGCTGTCCAGAGTAGGAAATTAAAATGAATTAAGTATAATGACAAAAAAAAAAAATTCTAGAAAATAGTTGTCTTTCTGAAAATGTACAGAATGTACGTCTATTTGATCAAGATCTCGATTTTTTCAATAAATAATGCTCAATATCAATATAACCCCGGCTACAAATAACACAAAACATTTTTATTTTTATTGTTACTGTTTTTAATTGTCCAACGTTGTATTAATAATAGTTTTACGAAAAACAAAAGCTTTGTTGTACAATCCTGAACATATATTTGACGTATATACACTCATTTCGGAATCGTCTACGATAAACTTACGTCTATGAACATAAAAAGCTTCCAAAAGTGTGATAAATACAATGTGAAATAATTAAAAAGAACAATAACCTTAAGTGAAGGTGTTTGAAGCTGAATTTGATGGGGTTACTCTTAACATTGTGGATGCATCAGATGTTAAAATATACGTTTATATGTTGAAGGTCTTGTCATCTGTAACATCTTGATGTAATCTGTAATTGGGCTTTTTGTATTTAGGATTAATTTTCTCCACGGAAACTGTTATCTGAAGACGTTACTTTCAGAACGAATAACGTCCGAACAATGAGCCTCCATCGATGAGTTTGGTTTGCATCCTCTCTCCTGTCGTTGTAGTGCCGGCCGCTTTCCACGGCATGCAGCAATTAACGACATCATCAAACGAGGTTTGAATGCAGCTGGGTTCCTTTCCCAAATCGAACTCGTAGACTTCGACCGTGGTGATGGAAAGCGGCCGGATGGCATTACCATCTTCCCTTTTAAAATGGGTAAGTCGTTGATTTGGGATGCGACCTGTGCGGATACATTTTCGGCCGGTAATTTGATCAGGTCCGCGGTTGAGCCGGGGTTCGTCGCCCGAGACGCAGAGATGAAAAAAATAGTTCAATATTCTTCTCTTGCTGATAGATTTTTTTTTACTCCTGTGGCAGTGGAGACCTCAGGGGTTATTGGCCCTCGTTCGATGGCGTTCCTTTGGAGGATTGGCGCGATTGCGTCTCGATCAAAGAATGAGCCTCGCGAAACTGAGTGGCTCTTGCAGCGTGTCTCACTGGCGACGGTTCGAGGTAATGCTTTCTCCAACATAGCGGCTGGCAGAGGATAGAAAAAAATTGTTTATAGTTACGTTCTTCTGGAATTGTCATCATTGGTCGACTGAACTTGCTTTGTTTCAATGACTTTTGTTTTGTTATTATTAGTTACTTTGTCCAATAAATATTTTTATATCTAAAAAAAAAATAAAATTTAACGGTAAATACTTGTGAGCAGAATTAACGTCCGCAATTTTCTACAGAAAACATTTTCCGTCTTATCAGTTGTTTGATTATCATTATCCAGATAAAAAATGTACTCCATTTTTAATCGTCTTGAAGTTTTTTGCCTTTCGTCAGCATGCCTGATGCCAGTCTCCATTAGACTAATTCACTGCGCCTTCTTAATGTCGAGTTTTCCACTGACATGAATTAGAACGATTATATCGAATAATATGCTAGGCCTTCTTCAAGGAATGATGATTCACTCTATCTGCTAGACAGTTCTACTCACTAGAATCTGTCTTGCACTTTGATACGTCTACCATTCCTCATCTCATTGAATATTATTGCCACAACTTGTTTGCTGCTTCTGAAAATTTTTGACAAAATCCAAAGAAGAATCTGTAATGTTATCGGACGTGATCTGTAATCTCGGCTTCAATCATTTTCCCATCGCTGCAATATAGTTTCCCTGTGCCTTGTCTATAAATATTTCCATGCAAATTGTACTGATGAGCTTGGGGTTAGTTTTTAGAATTGTTATTTTATTCCCCTCCCTCCACAGACACTGTGCATATGGGGCCTAGTTAGTATTTTCATAGAGACAGTGAAGTATTATGGTGGTTGTAGTAAGAAAGGTACGTATGAATGTGTTGTTTTGGTGTAAGGAATATTGTTCGTACGATTGGATCAGTGTTTGCGGCTAGCTAAGTTATAGTTAAGATAGAAGAAGACCGTCCTTTCCCCAATCCCCCCTTCGGCCTTGTGCCACATTTCTGTGCATTAAACAGACCAAATATCGCTTTCCACTCTGGTACCTTGTTTTCATGAGTTGAAGAGCAGTACTAGATCGACAGTTAGGTCTCATCATTTTACTGTTTAAATTGTTAGATGTAACTAATTCTATTATAATAATTCGGTTCTATTCTAATAGTTTCTTGATCACACTTGTCTGTGGATCTCTCTTCCAACTACTTGCTTCCCTGTCAACTACTGCTTGGGGAAAATTATTGACATATATATATATATATATATATATATATATATATATATATATATATATATATATATATATATATGTATATATAAATAAAAAGGAAAGAACAGTAAGATATAAAATCCGGTGTTCTTATAGATATTTTTATTTTTACACAATAGTGCTCTATGTAAATTTAAATTTACAGAGCATTAATATTATAAATTAATAGATTTAAAATATGGTTTTACCGCTACACAGTGATGACCATGTTTCAGAAATGGAAGCTAAAGCCCCTGAATTTAATTTTGTTATTAAACCAAAGACATTAGTTCCATGCTTGATGAGGAAATGGAACTAATGTCTTTGGTTTAATAACAAAATTAAATTCAGGGGCTTTAGCTTCCATTTCTGAAACATGGTCATCACTGTGTAGCGGTAAAACCATATTTTAAATCTATTAATTTATAATATATATATATATATATATATATATATATATATATAATTCATACTCAGTATCAGCAAAATATGTGCGATTTATATTATTATTGTCATCCACAGTTAGACTGTTTCGCTGTATCACAGCTCTTCAGTGTGGCTAGATGTCCGGTTGCCTCTAGCTAGGATCGAAACCCGACTGATTTGGCGTCAGTTGGAAATTCTACCACATATATAATTCTACAGAAACCCAACTATATATACAGTTCATACTTACCACCAGAAAATATGTGTGTGATATATATATATATATATATATATATATACACACACAAATATTCTTAAATGCCTATAATTGATAACAGAAGCTATTGGTTTATACCAACGGCTTCCCATACTTAACATTTCTTGTTTTCATTCTCGCGTGGTCATGTGTGATGTCATGAGCTGCGATGCGATTTTCGCTTCCGCGTCTCGTATACACGAGATTGTCGTTGCTTGGAAATCTTTCATGCAATAAAAACAGACTATCATTATTGTTTTGTCCGTGTATTGTTTAATATATTGAAATGAAATTGTCATCTTTGATAAGGGCTTATGTAAGCCGAAGGCTTAGATAGTGTTAAAAAAAAACATGTATCAATATGGTGTTTTTCTTTTATCTTTCAGTGATAATGTTATTAAGCTTATCAGACAATATGAAAGGAATTTACTTAAAATAAATCGACAAAACTTCTCTATATTATTTAATGAAACATGCACCAATATATATATATATATATATATATATATATATATATATATATATATATATATATTCTTATATAAAAAACATTTTCTCTAATTATGCATATTTATATAAGCATTTGATAATGACCGATAGTCAAACAAAAGAGCGCAACAAGTCAAAACGCTACTAAAAGTAGTTCACTTAAATAATCATTCTTTCGATATTTCCAGTCATTTTCGAAACATCGAAAATGTTTAGTCTCTTGTCAGTGAATATTAAAATTTGAACATTTCTTTATCATATCCTTCAGATTTTTGCTATTGATAAGATTCAATGAGATTGGCTTAGATCGCTTTTATTTACATAAACGTACTTGTTAGATATTCATTCGTCTGCTTTCGTGAGAAAAAAATGTCCTCAGTGTACGATGCAAATAACTCGAGAGACGCCAAAAATCAAATTTAAGCTCGCTTGAAGTGACTACACCGAATGTTGCTGTTGTTCACGTCTCAGTGCTTAAAACACTTGGGTCAGACCTTCAAAATTCCCCAAACACGTAAATAAGTTAGAGCAAGTAACATGATCAAATTCAATTGCTAGGAGGCGCGTTCGCTGACGGCTGAGGAGAAACTTCGTAAATCTAATTCCTGTGCTGCTTCTAAGCGACAAAATGGCCGATTCATGCATGGAACTCTGATTTGGCGCCGTTGGATTTTCTTTTCTTTTTAATATTTTTTTGTTCCGTTTTTAATTTTGGTTTCTGTTTTATTTTTTTATCTTTTCGTATTAGAGTTTTAGATCTTGTTTTGTATGTATTCTCTATTTTTATATATCTCCCACCATCTTTCTCTCCCAATTCCTCTCTGCATTTCTATTCTTTTCTCTATTCTCTGTAACGTTACGTTTTTCTACTTGTTATTTATATTATTCTCCCCCCTCTTTCTCACTCTCCTTTGTCTTTCCGTTACTCTCTCTCCCCCTCTCTATCTTTCTCATTTCCGACTTTGTAACTCTTTGTTTCTAATACTTTTATGTCTTTTATTCTCGCTCGTTATCTCTTTCTCTCTCCTTTCTTCTATTGTAATTTTACCTTGTCTTTTTTCTGTTACGCATCTTATTCTTTCTATTTCTCTCTCTCTCTCCCACTCTTTCTCTCAACTTTCTCTCTTTTTTTTCTTAACTTTCTCTATATCATGTAGATCATTCCCGCTCTATTTCTCTCTCTTTCTCTTCCCTGTTTTATTTTTCTATTATTTATGAAACTTGTTTTCTTGGATTTTTACATACTTTATTTTTACCCGAATAAGTATTATGACCTTAAGAAGTGAAAAAAACTTCGATGAAGGATCTTTTAAAACTACATTGGATCTGGATTAGCTGACGGAAATGCTATTTTAGGCATTGCCTAAGTTTAGCTTTGTGTGGCATATGATTCCAAGTAGGATCAGCTTATAAAAAGCCTATTCATTAATCGGAATTAAGGTCTGAGAGTCCAATATGCTACCCATTATTTCACGGCAGTAAAATTAGATAACAAAATACGAATATCTGTCTATATTTCTGAGATAAGGTATTATGTACATATTTACATTATTCGGACTATTGTCCTCATCTTTGTCGCCATATTTATTACAACGTTTCGGCCGTTGTACGCCCCGGGCTTCTTCGGGTGGTTGGAATGTCGAACTGAACCATTTATTTCGCTCACTGGGGTAAACTGTGCTAGTTCCACGTGCCATGTTTAATGGATGTCAGTTATCAGTTATCTCCTGTTAATACCCCTCTAAAAGTTCTGCACTGTCTTAACCGGATATTGAACTCACACACTTTGGGTCCTGTCACTGGATCTAACTAACGCCTTTAAACAGGTTAAATTTAAATTCTAATCTTGAAATCAGAAAAGATACCGTAAATCTAATAATGATATAAATGAATACTATGACAATAAGTAAAACTTTGGATGTAAATACGAGGGTGATTCAATAAATAAGTTGAATTTTTCGGTATAAGGACTTCTAATACTGACAGAAGCTTACTCTTTTTTATTTTGTTTTTGTTTTACTTCTTTTTCACATGGATTTAATATCTTTTGCAGATTTAAAAAAAACTTTGAGAGTTTTGGCGATTAACAAAGATGGCCGACCAAGAAGCATGCTCCAAGATTGAACAGCAGTCAGTTATCAAGTCTTTGGTTGGTGAAGGGTGCAAACTAGTTGAAATTCATAGGAGAATGTCAACTGTGTAGGGTGCCACATGTTTCAGCAAAAAATGTCTACAAGTGGGCTAAATTGTTTAAAGAAGGACGGAGCAGTGTTGAGGATGAAGACAAGCCTGGGAGGTCTACAGAAGTGAGGTCTCCTGAGGTGATCGAATCAGTCAATGACCTCATTCAGTCTGACAGAAGGGTGACAGTGGATGACATTGCAAGGACTTTGAGCTTATCTGTTGGGACAAACGCAGGGGTCATCAATCAGAAGGAGTCATCTTGCATCATGACAAAGCAAGGCCTCACACAAACGGTGCAGACCAGCAACGAGATGGGCTGGGAACTGCTCCCTCATCCCCCTTACAGCCCAGACCTTGTCCCTTCAGACTTTCACCTGTTTGGTCCCTTGAAATCGTTCACGAGAGGCACGAAGTTTAAAAGTGACGATGAAATCAAAAGTGTTGTGAGCGACTGGCTGAGACATCAGTCCAAAGATTTTTACGCTGAGGGAATACGGAAGCTTGTGCACAGATGGGAAAATTGTGTGACAGTGCTGGGAGACTACTTTGAAAAACAAAGTAAGCTTCTATCTGTATTAGAAGTCCTTATACCGAAAAGTTCAACTTATTTTGGGATGACCCTAGTATATATGTAAATAATTAAGGAATTCATTGAGTCTGAAAGAAACACCAACAGAAAGCACTGGACGGCCGTTTCGTCCTATATTCGGGACTCATCAGCAGTGCGCATCCGCTACCGAGAACTGAAATCCTGACAGTTAGGTTGTCAAGCAAACGTCATACCAACTGTTCCAACGGGCCTCGGTGACGAAGAGATAGCAAATCAGACTCAATATAGCGCCGCTCGCTCACATATTCCGTGGTGGAAATCAACTGAAATTCTCTGTAACCATCCTTGTCTGAGAAGGATTATTCGCAATTTGGAAAAGTCAATCAGTAAAATTAATCGACGCAAAATGTCTTTTGTTTTTAATAATATTTGCCTGAAAGAATATTTGCTGCAGATGGGACAGTGCTGGGAGAGTACGTTGAAAAATAAAATAAAAGGAAGCTTCTATCTGTATTAGAAATCCTTATACCGAATAATTCACCTTATTTATTGAATGACCCTCGTAGTTTGTGTTGGTTTGGTTTATTTTGTTTTACGGCATATCAACCTCAACGGGTTATTTAACAGCGAAAATAGTTTCCATTGCTGCTAATATATTTTCAAAAATGTATAACAGGTAATATATATTTTTTCGAAAATGTATTGCTGTTATTAAAAGGTATTTTTACACTTTCATAGTGTTTTGAACAAAGTTTGGGGGTTAACTATTTGCCCATAGTTGTGGACCTGGGAACACCAGCAATTAAGAGGTGGTTTCTCGCTCCTCAAAACCTCCTGTCGGATGTAATTTATTATCTTACCCAGGACGGTTGGATGGAAAGATGATCTATCAATATTCATTAAAGAAAAGGATCGTATATGTTAAAATATTTCCCATTAATTTCTTATTTTACTTTTCTACAGAGTTTGAAATATCTTAGCAATAAATTACAAGTTTATATATTCGGTTTTATTTTTTAATTCCATCTTTAATTTCATAAAACATAATTGTCAGCCTAACATACAAATTATAAATTGGGGATATGAAAATTAAATAAGTACAACAATTTAAACATTTGAAAATGTTTTAACAAGGATTGGAAAGTGCAACATTGAAATCGGGCGGGGGGGGGGCATTGGCATAACGAATGATGTCTTACAAAAGCTAAGAAAAGTATTAAGAAACAGGAAAATCTTGTGAGAAACAAAGAAAATAGTACTGAACTTTATTTACATTATTCGGACTATTGTCCTCATCTTTGTCGCCATATTTATTACAAAGTTTCGGCCGCTGTATACACAAGCCTTCTTCAGGTGGTTGGAATGTCGAACTAAACACTTTATTTCGCTCTCTGGGGTAGACTGTTCTCGTTCCACGTGCCATGTTTCTTAATGAATGTCAGTTATCAGTTATCTCCTGTTAATTCCCCACTGAAATTTCTCCACTGCCTTAACCAGGTATTGAACTGACACAATGTGGATCCTGTCACTGGATCTAACCAACGCCTTTATCCCCTGTGCCATGTGAGGATATCTGTGTATGTATTTCTGGGTGGAGAACTTGGAGAACAGTGAGCGAAATAAAGGTTTCAGTTCGACATTCCAACAACATGAAGAAGGCCGGATCGTACAACGGTCGAAACGTTGTAATAAATATGGCGACAAAGATGAGGACAATAGTCCGAATAATGTAAATAATGTACATAATACATTATCTCAGAAATATAGACAGATACTGAAAGGCCGAAACGTTGTAATAAATATGGCGACGAAGATGAGGACAATAGTCCGAATAACGTAATAATGTACATAATAGCTTATCGCAGAAATATATACAGATACTTAAAGGCTGAAACGTTGTAATAAATATGGCGAAAAAGATGAGGACAATAGTCGGAATAATGTAAATAATGTACATAATACCTCATCTCAGAAATGTAGACACATACTGAAAGGCCGAAACGTTGTAATAAATATGGCGAGAAAGATGAGGACAATAGTCCGAATAATTTAAATAGTGTACATAATAGCGCGTCTCAGAAATATAGACAGATACTAAAGGGCCGAAACGTTGTAATAAATATGGCGACAAAGATGAGGACAATAGTCCGAATAATGTAAATAATGTACATAATTCCTCATCTCAGAAATATAGACAGATACTAAAGGGCCGAAACGTTGTAATAAATATGGCGACAAATATGAGAACAATAGTCCGAATAACGTAATGTACATAACACCTCATCTCAGAAATATTGACAGATACTAGTACTGAACTGTTACATAATATCAGTCCTCGTATTTGACAGTGAATGTTTGAAAATGTTGAGAAAACCGTGGACAGAACATGTGAACAGCGACAGAGTTTTTTCAGAAAATTAATGAAAATAAAAACCGTACTTATACTTAGCATCAAAAAGAGACTGTTGAAATTTCTAGGGTAATTGCTGGAAAATTTTATACTCACGTGACAGATTGGGGCCAAGAAGGATAGCGAGCTTGATGACGAAACGAGGTTTAGGAGATATAACAAAATGAACACATTTATTAAGAGCTACAAAGGAAAAGGAAATTGTAGAGAGCCATAATCGACACGAGACACAACACATAGAAGAAAATGCATCCACCATCCAAAAGATAGTTTTTACAAATGTCCTGTTGCATTCGTAAAATACGTTAAATCTAATTGGCCTGAATACATTCTGACGATTCTAAAGTTCTTTTGGAATATTCTTTACATTATTTCTCTTACGGAATTAAATGTTGTCCTTTAAAAAATCTCACTGGTTTACGCCAGATTTGAGATGCCTTCCTTTGATTTTCCCATTATTTTTAGACAGAGTAAGCTCAAAGTAAACGAAACAAAATGTTTTAAAAAACATTCTATCTGCAATTTTAGCATTTGGGGAGTTATGGCGCGTGGCATGTTCTCTCTGCAATGGCCACTTAAGTATTTTACAAAAATTTTCATTTAATCCCAAGAAAATCATATATAGTATGTAAAGACATGTTTCTGTCAATTCATTAAAAAATTATGATTAACAAAGCTTTGAAGTTAAATACCTAAAAACTACAAAGTATGCAGATGGAACCTATTTCAGTGTAACAAAATAACAAAAAAGGTGTAAAAAGAAACAGAAGCAGTTATAGGATTTCGCATTAAGGAGACACTTAAGATGTAATATGAAAGAAATATGGCTTCAGAATGGTGTTTTGCTCTCAATTTAGATGAGGGCAAACGAATCATTGTCATTCGATAAGGAAACTGTGCACAAAATAGATGGCGGCTATGATAAAAATTTGCAAGTCGCTGGGAAACCGTTACTCGATATGACACTTCAAAATTATTTTAATCCACGAACATAACTTACTATTATTTATTAAGTGTGGCTTAGTCTTTCAAAGTGACACAGACATTCGAAAACGCCGCGGATTAAGGTAAGAGCCCTTCCAGAATATAAGCAAAATATTAAGTGATACTAAGAGTTTGTTAGAATAAAGAAAAGTGTGCTGACCTTCTATACAATGTCTCATCTACATGGCAGTGAATGCTGAACAATCTCCTGACCAAAGAAGAACAGGCTTCAAACAACTGAGACGTAGTTCGACAAAATGAGGCTGAAAATACCATGGCGACGAAGATGATGACAATAGTCCGAATAACGTAATAATGCACATAATACCTTATCTCAGAAATATAGACAGATACTTAAAGGCCGAAACGTTGTAATAAATATGGCGACAAAGATGAGGACAATAGTCCGAATAATGTTTTTTCATGGGACCAACGAGGAAATTATAAGGAAAAAAACAACGAATTAAAAAGACACTTATAATTACTGTTACAAATTGACAGTTCATATTTCTGCATAACGAGGAAAGATTGTCTGGAAAATATAAAACTCACAGGATAAATTGAAGACAATAGAAGCGGTGAGTAACCGACTTGAAAAAGTTTGTATGAATGACCGGCAGATCAAGAACTTAGAGAAATTGAAATTAGTTAAAAATTACTTAATATCACATAAGATAGAAAGTTGTAGAGAGCCATGACCAACAATGCGTAATTTAGACAACAAATTATCCATTTCACCCGCTAAATCTTTGACATTGTTTTCCTTCTAATATTGATTACTTTTCTATCATTTTGATAAATTCTATGTTCTTTCAGAATATAGTGATTTTCCAAGCGCAGCTTAGATGTAGAACAAGGCCGAATGTAGGGACACCCAGTGAGGATCGAACTCACTACTTAGTCGTAATTGTTCTCGCGAGACCAGCTTTCTAACCATTACACCACCTCGAGGTACCCCAAGTGTAGCTTAGATGTGGAATAAGGCCGAAAGTATGCGGCACCCAGTGAGGATCGAACTTACTACTCAGTCGTAATTGTTCTAGCGAGACAAGCACGCTAACCATTACACCGCTTTGAGGTGCCCAGCCAATGTCTTTCTAATCGTAGCTTAGAGGTGGCACAAGGCAGAAAGTATTGGGTACCCAGTGAGGATCGAACTCACTACTTAGTCTTAATTGTTCTCGCGAGACAAGCTTCTTAACCATTACACCACCTCGAGGTGCCCCAAGGGTAGATTAGATGTAGCACAAGGCCGAATGTAGGGGACACCCAGTGAGGATCAAACTCACTACTTAGTCTTAATTGTTCTCGCGATACAAGCTTGTTAACCATTACACCACCTCAAGGTGTCTAACGTTCTTTCATAATATATGTGTTCATGGGTGTTCATCGATTCTTTTATTTTACCTATTAATTGCCATGAATTCTTGAGAACGACTAATTACTGATTTTTGCCTTGTCCACAATTCATGTTCTGTCATTCCGATTTCTAGCTTCCAAACAATATTAAATAGCCCAGTATAGCCTGATATCTAACCTATAAATGGATCGGAGAAAAGTAAAAGCAGATTCATGCCTTTCATAAAAGCATTTGCACCAAAGTGAATGCAACAGGTTAAGCTGAAATTTGAACTCGTCTAGCTGTTTGCACTTTAACAAAATGCATCACAAGTTTTGTAACAACATGTTGCTTCTTATCATATTTCTGCTTGGTTATGTTGCATAACTTGTGTAAAGTTGTGATAGAAACGTTTTAATAGATAACAACAAGTATTCCAACCTGCGTATGTGTAACAGTGACAAAAGCCCAAGAATAGGTATACTATAATTCCCTTATGAAAGCTATCCTACAAACATTTCTACACAAAATGCCTGATATATACATTATATATATATATATATATATATATATATATACATACATACATACATACATATATATATATATATATATATATATATATATATATATATATATATACATATATATATATGTATGTATATGTGTGTGTGTATGTGCGTGTGTGTGAAGAAATATAGTCTTAAGATGTGCTATACTTATGGGATAAACTGCGCAATATCAGAGATAAAGCGTGTGTAAATATAAAAGTGAACAAGTAAAATAAATTGATCTAAATTCATCCAAATATATAAATAAACTAACAAACCGATCCCGATAATCAATCCAAATAAATACATGAAGTAATAAACAAATTAAAAACTGTTCCCGCCAAAATAATATTTAGAATAAACTACAACAATCAACCCCCAAATTGAATAAATAGCTTTAATTATCTTCCCAAACCAAAACAAAATTATTAAATAAGCTATATAAACAAATTTTTACTACGTTAATAAAAACACCGAATAAAAATAAAATAAATAAATAAATAATATAAGAAATAAAAATGAAATAAAAAAAATAAAAATAAAAATAAATAAAAACCAACAAAATAATTTAACCCAAATATATGAATAAACAAATAAACGACTTCCGGTAAAATAACCGCCAAAATAGACTACCCACAATGCACCACTGTTGAAATAAATTTATAACCGATTATATGATAATTAAGTCTTTTCCTTATTATTTATTTATTTATTTATATTGCTCTGTATATAAATTTATACGCTGAGGTCGCATCATGAATTTAATTTTTTTAATATTGTTATATTAAAAAGGCCTCCTTTGAATAATCCCTACCACCTACATATTTGTTATTGTTCACACACACACACACACACACACACACACACACACACACACACACATACACATATATATATATATTTGCTACCTCCTCGTCACCGAGGCCCGTAGAACAGTTGGTAGGGTGTTCGCTTGACAACCTAACTGTCAGGGTTTCAATTCTCGGTAGTGGATGCGCACTGCTGATGAGTCCCATATATAGGACGAAACGGCCGTCCAGTGCTTTCTGCATTCTGTGACAGTGCTTTCAGCATTCTGTTGAGGTTTCAGACTCGATGAATTACTTAATTACATTTATCAAATCCTCGTAATTATTACTTATATATATATAATTATATATATGTAATTATTTATTTAAAAATTATAAAACAAATATGTTATAAAATCACTACAAAAATAGCCATTTTGTTTAAACACCTCTGGTGTCTTATCAAGTCATATATATATATATATATATGTATATATATGAAATCACTACAAAATAGCCATTTTATTTAAACACCTCTGTTGTCTTATCAAGTCATATATATATATATATATATATCCGGACATTTGAAATTTTTATGATAATTCAGATTCTGAATAATGCAGATATTCCCATAATATCCACTCTTATCTACCTACGTAGCGTAATGCTTCTGTTTTCAATATAATTTGTTTCCATATCCTTGAAAGTTGAAGCTAAAAAGTTAATGTCGCTGACTGACGAATTTTTCTGTATCAGGGAAACATTTTCATCTCAGTAAGAATAAATAACACTGTAAATTTTCTTTTTCTCATATTTTCGAAGCGTTTTAATAATCTCTTGCCAATAATTCATATGCAGAATATATACATTTCTAACAAAAAGCTAATAAAATGATTTTATTTACTGAAAATAAGGGAGCACGTTCCAAGTGGACTCTATATAGAATAGATACGTGGAGCAGAAAGCTAATAAAATTCTAATGATTGAAAGCAAGCGATAACATTCCTACTGGGTTCGATAGAAGATATATATCTGGAACAAAAGGCTAATAAACTGCTTCTATTAACTGAAAAAAGTGATATCTGGAACAAAAACTATCAAAATTATTTAAAATTAAAACATGAGGCCATATTTCGGGTGAATTCCATATTGTCGATAGATATTTGCAACAAAAAAAATAAATAATTCTATTAATTGAAAGCAAGAGAACGCATTCGCTATACGGAATATACAGCTGGAACATAAAGTTATTAAAATGATCCTTATAACTTAAAAAAAAACACCATATTCCGGACAGACTCTCTATTGTGAATAGTTATCTGGAACAAAAAATTAAATAATTCTATTAATTGAAAACAAGGGAACACGTTTCGAATGGATTCTTGCGGGGTCAAATAAAATAAAAATGAAACCGTCGTCTACCTTTTGACCCGAATAAGATTTTTATTAAAAAGCTTACTATTGAAAAATCAAGAAAGGATTATTTCGCATTTTATCATCGATGCAAAAGAGCCTACGCGTGTTTCTCCGTGTGTACGTGTGTGTGTCTTTGTGTATGTGAGTGTGTGTGTGTGTGTGTAAAGGGACATCCACAACAGTATGTGACTTCTGATTTCATTTCTTTATTGCAACATTAATCTATATATGCCAATGCTGGAGTTATTTGCAGGATATATATATATAGAGAGAGAGAGAGACAATGAAACAACATTGAGATGTAACAAAGGAATGAAAAACGTAAACATCATTCTCAAAAAGAAGTTTCTGGAGGTTTTGTTGAAAGATGAATATCCAACAGCAGAATTTTGTGATTACACAAAAATCACCTTACCATATTGAGTTGATGAGGAATGAAGTGACTTAGAAATTGATGGTGAATAAGTAGGGTATAACAGCAATATTTTAACAAGTGCCTTGTTGCTTCTTGTTTTCCAGCTTCTTTAGATAGATAGATAGATAGATAGATAGATAGATAGATAGATAGATGATATATAGCTAGGTATATAGATAGACAGACAGACTGATGATACATAGGTAGATATAGACAGACAGACTGATGATAGATAGATAGATAGATAGATAGATAGATAGATAGATAGATAGATAGATAGATAGATAGATCACAAAAAAGAGTTGAGTCTACGAATTGTGCAAGTCTTAATGTTTGGGATTGTTTTCAAAGAAAAAACAGATGACCAGAATTGTTTTTAATCATTTCACACCAAGTAAGGCCAGAATTCCACAAAACATGACAAAACCTGCCGTGTCATGATGATTTCAATAACATTTGTTTTATCTAATATAATGTACTTAAATTTCTATCTCAAATGAAAACTAATGCTAAAATCAATCGAACTCTAGCTAGAGGTTACAGTGGAGTAATGGATAGCGGCTCGTATTGGGGAATCGAAGAGCCGAGTTCGATTTCAAGTTTTCCACATATTGCAGAATCGGAGAGCCGAGTTCGAATTCCAGTTTTCCACTTACGTACTAATACCCTTGGGAAAGGTATGAATCCTCTTCTTCTTCTCCCCCTAATTATGGGTGAATAGCAGAACTGACCGGGTTCTATAGCCTTGGATGGCAACTGGTATATCGCAGAAGAAATGGCAACCTACTTCGGGAAAAAATCTGCTTCGTCAGTCATGTATCGACAGATACATGATCGCCTAAGCGTGTATCACGCATGACTCATAACTGACTGATTGAGGGTGCGTAGCTTAATACAATAAATTTTCATTAATTTTTGGGGAAAAAATTAAAGTTTTATTATTTGACATACAAAATACATCCAATATCCTAAAAGAATTGGTTGTTTCAAATAACAAATATTTATTTAATAAAAATGCAATATTGTTTTTTTTGCATATACTTTTTAAAGGTTTTATATAAATTTCATTCTGTTAAAATATAATGTACTGTAGTACGTAGTAGCATTGTAAATATAAACACAATAAGGAGAGTTTCAAATGAGAAGAGGATAAGTTCAACAATACTAAATACTGAGAGGACTTTCAACTCGTGTCATGGTGTGGCAAAAAGATTCTAGAAACTAAAATGGATAGTACATACAACTAAGAAGGAAAGGGCACATCGGGGCGATGTAATGGTTAGCAAGCTTGTCTCGCTAGAACAATTACGACTGAGTAGTGAGTTCGATCCTCACTGGGTGTCCCATACTTTCGGCCTTGTGCCACATCTAAGCTACGCTTGGAAAATCACTATAGCTAGAAGAGGAAAATTGAATATCATAAATATTGATGTTCAACACTATTATTTCGAACAAAACGGAAGACCCCATGAATGCTTAGAAGTACAATAACTGGAATTGAAAACCCCTTTTTATTGAATCTTTTTTAAAAGAAATGTTGTATAAATTTCAAACGACGGTAACAATGCCTACTCGATAAATGAATGCCGAAGGTTTCCTTATTAGGAAACAGCTAATACTACCATTAACATCGTTTTTCTTTAATCTACTGATTTTCTTTTCGTGCTGGACTTTCTTTTACTTGTGAGAAACTTATAGTGTTTAGATAATATTTACAAAATTTAAATTCGTGCCGTCTAAAAAGAAATAAAAAGGATTTAATCGTGTCACATGTGATTAACCCCAAGAAATACCAGATGAACTGAATCGATTTTAACATGAACAAGGAACCATTTTTCTTTTTTTTTCTTTTTTTTTTTTAAGCATTTCGCACCAAGCAAAGCAGAAGTGCTACTAACGCACAAGGGTTTACAGAGAGTGAGACCAAGAGTAACGAGGAGTGTTTGAGGAAAGGATATAGAGAAGGACGGGGGTCGGGATCAAGGCATCAGAAGATGTCGATTGACATTACATTTGAATATTTGAAAATTATAGCTATCAAGGAAGCAAGTAGGAGGTAGGGAGTAACACTGTCGGGAGTGCGAGAGAAGACGCTGTTGGAGTAGAAGAGGCGGTTACATTTAACTATTTCGACAGTGAAAGGGTGGGACCCAGATGCCAACCTAGTAACACGCTTAAATTCATGCAGTTGGGATACCAGTGAAAGTAGCTCGTCAGAGCAGTTTCCATGGAAATATTTGTAGGAAAAAAACAGAGGGAAGACACAGCACGCCTGTGAGAAAGTGACTGTAGACGAGATGCCAGGTCAGGACCTAAAAGGTGTCAATCTGTGATGAGTTCAATATGTACTGGCCTTACCCTAAAAGATAAGGGTAAAGATAAATAGGTATTGCACTCGTTGTCATACCAGAGCATCAGATGCGCTTGGTGCAATAGAGTGTTTAACTGGAAGGTAGCTCTTAGCCACCAGGTGACAAATCGTACTTCAAATTATGTCACTGGCAGCACCGGACATGCAAAAATGTTTTAGACCAGCCAAGCACACATCAGACAATTCAGACAGGCGGACGACAAAAAGTTATATAAGCTCCATACTCGAGATACAAAGGAGGAAAATCTCTCACATCCTTGCATGAAGATTAACATTCGTAAAATGTTTACTAAAACCATATAGACACCAAGCAGACATTGGCGAAGTCCAGAAGTGAATTAACAATTATTTTATGATTTTTAAGAATTACTCTCGCATTGTTACAAGTAATAATAACGTTACACTTGGAAGTGAAAATATATGACTCAATCAAATGAACCTTCCTTTTTTACTGATGACTGAACAGAACACCTATGGTTATATGTCATGACTACAGCCATGTAGCAGGCTGTAAGTCTGTGTCAAAATAGTCAGGTCACATATGTTGAGTGTAAATACAAATCTCAGACGTCAAAAATCAAATTTGTATTATTTTGGTCGTTAGTTAAACCGGTAGATTACTTGAAAACTTACTCACCTATTCTAACGCCATATTATCAACATCTAAACAAGGTTAAAAGATTTATTGCCGTCTTATTTCTCCGACCGAGACAGTTACACCGTGCCGTAATGGAATAAGAATAAATTAAGGCTTCCAACGGAAAAGAAATACTGACATTAGACAGGCCATTTTCCATGAGAATTTGGCCAGCAAAGTAAAGCATCCGTTTTTCCGAAATAGAAAAAAGAAATGTATCGGTCCATAAAACATTATTGATTATTTATTCTGGTTATGAATCACTCAATTATGTTGATTTCGTTCCGTGTTTTGCTTCGACATATCAACTGTCTTGACAGGCCGTGACTGCTCAAGTTCTCCGCGGCAAAGACATTCGGCTATTGTAATGGGATGAATTAGAGAGATAACTTTACCTCTTCACTTTCTCCTTTCCTCTTTCTATGGAGATATATAAGTAGGTTTAATTACATAAACACACACGCACGCACACACACATATATTAATATCTGTATATTATATATGATTATATAGGCATACACACAGACATACATATATGCGCGCACACACACGTACACATACACACATATATATATATGCATATATATATATTAATATCTGTATATTATATATGATTATATAGGCATGCACACAGATATACATGTATAGGCACACACACACGTACACATGCACACACATATATATACATATATATATATATGATATAATCATATATAATATACAAATATTAATATATATATATATATATATATATATATATATATATATATTAATATTTGTACATTATATATGATTATATAGGCATGCAGACAGATATACATATATACGCATACATTCACGTACACACACATATATATTTTAATATTTGTATATTTTTCTGATTATATAGGCATGCACACAGACATATATATATACGCACACGCACACACATACACACTTATATATATATATATATATATATATATATATATATATATATATACATATATATATATATATTAATATTTGCACATTATATATGATTATATAGGCATGCACACAGATATACATGTATACACACACACACACGTACACATACACAGACATATATGTACATATAAATATATTAATATTTGTATATTATATATGATTATATAGGCATGCAGACAGATATGCATGTATACGCACACACACGCTCACACACACATATATATTTTAATATTTGTATATTATATCTGATTATATAGGCATGCACACAGACATACATATATATACGCACACACACACGCACACACATACACATACACACTTATATATATATATATATATATATATATATATTAATATTTGTACATTATATATGATTATATAGGCATGCACACAGATATACATGTATACGCACACACACTCACGCACACACACACATATTGAATTAATAGAAATATAAAGTTTGTCGTTTAGTTGCTTGGTGTTATCTTCAGCATTTGTAGACAAACAGTCTAGCAATCACTCAGTCCACTCGTCAGTGATTATCAGCAATTGACTGCATTTCTCTTTTTTTTATTTGTTGCACTTTTCATTAGTACAAGGTTAATTTTTTCTTTCATAGTGTGTGTGTGTGTGTGTGTGTGTGTGTGTTCGTGCGTGTACGTGGGCACGTTCATGCGCCGGTATGCCTACCTGTAGAATGTCGTGGTCATATATATATATATATATATATATATATATATATATATATATATTGATGCATGTTTCATTAAATATTATAGAAAAGTTTTGTCTATTTATTTTAAGTAAGTTCCTTTCGTATTGTCTGATGAGCTTAATAACATTATCATTGAAAGACGAAAGGAAATCACCATATTGATAAATGTTTAAATCCTATCTAAGCTTTCGGCTTACATAAGCCATTATCAAAGATGACAGTTACATTTCAATATATCAACCAATACACGGACGAAACAATAATGATAGTCTGTTTTTTTTGCATGAAAAATTTCAAAGCAACGACAAACTCGTGTATACGAGACGCGGAAGCGAAAATTGCATACGGATCGGAATTCGATAGAATTATAAGATAAAAACTAAAAGAAAATGTTTATCAATCTAATATGTTTCACTTTTATTAAAGTTTCATCAGTGAATGAAATATGGAAGAAAACCATTCAAACTCGCGCGCAATACACAAGGACAAAACTTGATATAACTGTGGTACTACAAATAGCGCCCTATTTTCAAAAAGAGTACAATTATTTACGTCGAAAGTACTTCGAAGGATTACTAATAACAATATTTCCAAATACACGTCAAAAACATATTACATCATCAACCTTTATGAAATCTGTTCTTAAAGAATCAAATGTATGTTTATCTAAAAAGAAACGGCACGTACGTAAAAACGTCGGAAAACAACTTGCGGAAAAACAGCAACCAAAATACAAACTAGAATTATTACACATATCCATACATGGAGCAAGATTTACGGTTTTTCATGTAAGTTTGGAATCCGTTCATTTCTTGGAACTTCGAATTGCCGCGACGTTTCTCCTGGAATTCGAAACGCCACAAATTATACTAACATTTGCTTAACAAGTCGAATGCCCGTGAAACGTGACTGACACATGAAAGTCAAACAACACAAAAGCAAAATTACCAGAATCTTCTACAGTGACCATGTATCCATGGATAAATCAGGATATACAAATGTTTATCATTTGAACAAAGCTTAAATAAAACTAAGATTTCTCAACTAATTGAGTAATACATTTATTGCATCACGTATTCATATTCCTCATGAAATTTAATCAGTGACATTAGTGGGGAAGAGCAGCTTCTTTAGATAGATAAATAGATAGATAGATAGATAGATAGATAGATAGATAGATAGATAGATAGATAGATAATGAACAGAATGAGATAGATAGATAGATAGATAGATAGATAGATAGATAGATAGATAGATAGATAGATAGATAATGAACAGAATGAGATAGATAGATAGATAGATAGATAGATAGATAGATAGATAGATAGATAATGAACAGAATGAGACAGATAGATAGATAGATAGATAGATAGATAGATAATGAACAGAATGAGACAGATAGATAGATAGATAGATAGATAGATAGATAGATAATGAACAGAATTAGATAGATAGATAGATAGATAGATAGATAATGAACAGAATGAGATAGATAGATAGATAGATAGATAGATAGATAGATAGATAGATAGATAGATAGATAGATAGATAATGAACAGAATTAGATAGATAGATAGATAGATAGATAGATAGATAGATAGATAGATAGATAGATAGATATAATCACCTTTGATTTAAAAATAAATTGTCACAGTAGTTTTTTTTTATTTATTCTTGCATTAAAGGTGAATGGGAATGAACAACATACTTCGTACATTATGTTTTTTTTATTTTTTTAAAATCTCAATTAATGGAAAAGCCAGTGAGAATCTTCTGACTAAATTGCGACGAGTTGATATAAAGCGAATATTTTATATAAAATTGTAAAATGAAACCGAAATAACCGTAGTAAATACCGGATTTCAAGCGGGGTATGTGTTAGTGTATGTATAATGATAATCCTCTTTGCTATTCCTTTAGAGAAGCAAACGATCAATTCGAACAAGTACTGTCTCGGATTCGACTGTCTGAAAGCAGAAATTGACAAATGGCGCGAGGAATTAGTTAAGAGAAAATGATTGACATAAAATAAGAATAACACCGGACCGCAAGATTCTTTGGTGTTCAAGCAAAACAGTTAGAACATGGTTAACAGAGTTTTTACGCGTATATATATTCGGATTACCATTTATTTCGATTTGATGGAATTCTCAGCATGGTAATAATTTCGTTTTCACGAAAGACTGAAAAATGAAACCAAGTGCAGTTCTTTCCCCCTCTGAAAAGATAAGTATTTCTAAAAGAATGAAATTAAATGGTAAATACGACGACGCGTCTAAATTAGTAATACTTATTTTTATAATGCTGACCCTCAAAGACAGATATTTCCTGTATGGGCGTAGATATTGACCCTTACTGCCAATGCCCTGATCTCTCATCTCATCTGCAGTCGCTCTCTCACAGACGCGCCGTCACCTCGCTCTGTCTTTTTTACAAATACTTTCACGGTAATTGCTCCGATGAGCTGCTTTCGCTGGTTCCCAGGCTTCATGAATTCAAGCGTCCTACGAGGCTGGAACTCCGCTCTCACCCTTTCACTGTTGAAACTGTTAAATGTAGACGTCTCTTCTATTCCAATAGCTTCATGTCTCTCACCTCTCGCCTGTGGAACTTACTTCCTTATTCCTGTTTCCCTGACAACTATAATCTCCAACTATTCAAATGTAATGTCAATCGACATCTCCAATTGCCTTGATCTATCCACTATCCTTCTCCACACCCTTTCCTTTTTCACTCCTATCTGCTCTCGCTCCAAATATTCTGTAACCCCTTGCCTTGATCTATCCCCTATCCTTCTCCACATCCTTTCATTTTTCACTCCTATCTGCTCTCGCTCCAATCCTTCTGTAACCCCTTGACTTGATCTATCCAGTATCCTTCTCCACATCCTTTCCTCTAACATTCCTATCTTCTCTCGCTCTAAATCTTCTCTAACCCCTTGCGTGCTACTGGCTTCCACCCTTGCTTGGGGTGAAAAGCTTAAAAAAATATCAATGTTTTATCTTTTCACATCTATTTAGCAAAATGGTGTCTGAAATGAAAGTATGTACGAAGCAGAAGAGTAGGTTTAATATTTTAATATAAAAAAAATGCTCTTATGGACATTCAACGAGATTTTCTGAACGTTTACAGAGAGCAAACAATGGATATGAACATAGCCGGTGGTTATTGCATTTTAGCAGCATTTCATATACGTTCTGTGCGGCGCTGCACATCTGCTGTCAACTAACGAAATGAGAAGGTCTTCGAAAATGCATAGTAAATGATTTTAACTCGCTAGGGAAATAGAAATTTGTACTCGAAAGTCTACTCCACACAACTTTGTACTTTTCGTAGAAATACATTTCATGCATTACGTCTTTTGTGTTGCGTAATGAAGGGATTGTTTAAACTAATTAAACTTTTGCCTGACTCAAATTAAAGTCGCATTTGTAGAAATGGAATAGAAATCGCTTCAAATGTTGCGAAAATTACATTTATTCCTCGAGATAACTATCATTAAATTAATGACAAGATCTTTCCATGACAATAATTATTTAATATCTGGTTGAAAGAATCAAGGGTTCTTTCTGAAAAATATCAACATCTAAATCTAAACTCCAGTCCTGTAAGTTCTTAATGAGCAGTTGGTACTGTACCAATTTTGAGGGCATACCTCTACATCACGTTGAAATACCGCTTCTCGTACGATCACTGAAAGTTAACCAACGTCGAGTCTGGTCATTAACTAGATGGGTGACCGCTTGGGAATACCAGATGCGGTAAGCTTGCATGTGCGAGTAGTGTAATGAATACTAACTCAGAATTGTTAATCGTAGGGCCGTGTATCAATTCCAGTTGGGTTCGTTATATTCACTTATGCGTAAAATACCCTTCGGAAACGTTTGAATCTGCTTCTTATCCCACCAGCTATGGGTTAATTAGTAAAACTTGTATCACTAAAATCATTATTATCTCAAAATAAATAAATAAATGAAATTACGTACAAAATGTTTAGATTTCGGCATTAAATATCCCATGCAGGTTGATAAGCCGCTAAACAAAAACAACCTAATTTTAGCCCACGAAACCATGAAGCAAAAAACATCTCTTCTGTATAAGGCGAGGTAACATTTTAGAATTTATAACAGCCATATTTAACTTAAATTTCACATTTTTTTAAAACTTTTATCCGGTTCTTATTGACTAAAATGAAAGCCTTATACGTTTGATGTTTGTTAAATAATAGTAGACTATTATTTGAGTGGGGATAACATTTTATCTCTGCGCAGACTTCTTGAGGTTGACCTTTGCGGTCAGATGAAAGAGAAAACAAGGAAGTCGATTTTCATTGGCTGAACGAGTGTGAGAACGATAGACAGAGAAAGGGTTTTCAGTGAGTTGATTTTTAACCGTCGAACAATGTAGTCGTGTTCTCTTTCGTGTCTGAAACGGCTCTCCAATAGAGTAAGGAGCGACGCCACGGGATAAATAGAAAATATAGACGTCGACGACTTTAATAAACTAGATAAGTTTCAAATTATCTTTGTTGATATCTTTTCGTCCCTGAACCGCAAAATAACTAGTGATCACCGGCCGAGAGTGAAGAAGACAAATTTTTATCAATTTGGCGCAATGTCCAAGACCTCCCCGCACGAGGGAGCTATGTAACACATTGTATTTAGAGCATCAAGACTTGTTCACAGAAGATCTACTAACATAAAAATGCAACAAGCTTGCTAGGAGAAACAAAATAATCAACTCATTGCAGTAACTATTTCTTCGTGAGGGCGTATAGTAGAAGAGGACATTACTACTATTTCCAATTCGAGAAAAAGAGACAAGATAAATTTATAAATGACGACAACAATGATGATGACATCGAATCTGATGACAGAAATGAAGCACGAACTACAGTAAAGAAAATTAAAACCTGCTTAATATATATGAACAATAAAAGAAAATGTTGTGCTTAGTTCGTAACTTAACCCCGTAATTGCATGTTACTTAATTTGAACTATATATATATATATATAATCGGACGAAAAACATAGCCATAACTGATATATAACGACAAAAAAATACTACGTTACTAAAAAATCGAAAACCGAAAAGAGTAAGTAAAAATATACAGTATAATAAATAAATAATAATAAATAACAAGTAAAATAAATTAATCTAAATTGATTCAAATAAAAAAACAAACTAACAAACCTATCCCGATAACTTAACCGTTAGAAAAAACAAATAAAGACAATCAATCCAAATAAATACATGAAGTAATTAATAAATTAAAAACTGTTAACGCCAAAGTAATTGTTAGAACAAACTACAACAATCAACCCCAAAATTGAATAAATAGCTTTAATTATCTTCCCTAACCAAAACAAAATTAATTTAAATAAGCGATATAAGCAAATTTTTACTACGATTAAAATAAAAAATAAATATACAAGATAAGAAATAAAAATAAATAATGACAAGGAAAATAATTTAACCCAAATAAATAAATAAACAAATACACGACTTCCGGTAAAATAAACGCCAAAATAAACTACTCACAATGCAACACTGACCCTATATATAAATAGCTGAGAAAAATAACAGCACTCGTGGCCTGACGATTGCGTCTAGCATGAAACAGACTGTCGCTTGTAAGTGTTTACTTCAATGTTCACACACACACACACACACACACACACACACACATATATATATAAATATATATATATATATATATATATATATATATATATATATATATATATATATGTTATGGTCCAGATTAGGACCAAGGAAGAACAACACGAACACAAGAGTAGAAATAACGAAGATATATTACACGAAATAATAATACAAGATGTGGAAGGTGTAATATGACTGTCAGTCTGGTTTGAGGTGAACTACTATCGTCTCGACTCGATTTCCCCTCTCTCTTTAGAGGCGTAGTATACATAGTGTTAGGAAGAGTTCATTCTGTAGTTATAGGTAAAGACCCATACCACCCCCTCCCAAGCTTTTACCGCACAGGGATCTTTAATATTTTTTCCTCTTCGGATTAATCATCAAAGGCTCTGAAAATTTTCTTTTGTATATTTATCTCGTCTGCTTGTTCAGTTCTAGTGACTCTTACTCGGCTTTTGTATTCTTTCTTTGTTCTACAGTGCGAACTTTTACGTCCCACTTTATTGCACGACAGACAAGTCTTATAGCGGTATGGACAATATTTGTACCAATGCAAAGTCCCACAGCGATAGCATGGACTGGGTGGTGGTTTCTTCTGAATCTTCATTTGTTTTTTTGTAGTAAAATAATTGGTTTGTTTAGTTTTTGATGAGGTAGAAAAACGTGTTTGTCGTTGTACTTTTTGTATGTAAGCGATATATTTCGAGTCCTTTTTTACGCTTATACATCTCTGATAGTCCTCAGCCAATTTTTGTAGCCTCAATTCTGGTTCACTCTCAAGTTTTGTTAGAATTCTCCGTCTGATCTCCGCATCTTTAGTCGAAACCAGGCCTTGATCGAATATCAAACATTTAAAATTGTCAGGGCTGAGTTCAGATAACTTAAAGTCATCGCAGTGTTTGTTTACTACGGAAGCGAATGTTATATAGTCTTCGCTATCCTTTTTTGTTAAATTTAAACATTTCCATCTTTTGTGGAATAGTGAAGTGTCCGGACTAAATAATCCCGTTAAAAGTTTCACGGCTTCCTTGAAAGTCAACTCATTCGTTTTCCTCGGTAGGATGTAGTCTACGAATTTAGTGTATTCGCTTGACCCTAGTTTCCTCAGTAGTAGATGCACTTTTTTCTCGTCTGACCAATGCCCGCAATCAAACTCATATGAATCTTCATATCTTCTGAAGTATGCCGCGAAGGTTTTGTCTTCTTCCGGTGCATAAGTGAAGTCTTTGATAGAGCTCCATATAGCATTTTGCTAGAATGCCGCTTCATTTCCAGAATTTTGTCATTTATTTGTTACTGCCCTTAGTAGCAATCCTTGTAGTTCGAGTTGCTTCTCTTCGTTTTTCTGTTGAATTTCCAATAGTTTTTCTTCGTTTTTGTGTTGAATTTCTAATTGTTTTTCTTCGAGCCTAGTCTGTCTTTCCTCATTTTTTTTGTTGCTGCTCGAACTGCATTTTTACTAGTTCCAATATGGTTGCCTGTAAGTCTTCCATGTTTACACCGTAATTTTGTGTAACGATTTTTCCTTTTTTCTCAGTGTAGACTTCAGGTCTTTGTAGCCTGTTGTTCTGGAACCTTAGTACGAAAAATATTTCCTGCCTAAAATTCGATTCTGTTCTGGCTGACAGGTAAAATTCGTGTCTTTGTTACCACTGTTATGGTTGGTGTTCCAAAAATTTTTTTTCTTTTTTTTATCTTCGCGTAGAACTTCTTTCTTTTTTTCAATACCTCCGTCGCCTATGTTATGGACGACCGATAGCAAAAAGTTTTTTTTTTAGATTCTCCGCGTAGAATTCGTTTCTTCGATATCCTCGTAGCCACTGTTATGGTCCAGGTTAGGACCAAGGAAGAACAATATGAACACAAGTGTAGAAATAATGAAGATATATTACACGAAATAATAATACAAGATGTGGAAGGTGTTAGTATGACTGTCACTCTGGTTTGAGGTGAACTACTATCGGCTCTACTCGATTCGTCCCTCTCTTTTAGAGGCGTAGTATACATAGTGTTAGGAAGAGTTCATTCTGTAGTTATAGGTGAGGATCCATAAGAATATATATTATTTTTATTTCATACCAAGGAAGCCGGAAATGTCACTAATATACAGGGCGTTACAGGGTGTGAAACTGAAACAGAAGATAAGGAGGATTGGGGAAAGGAAAAACGATGGGGGGTTTTCGAAAACATATGATGCTGGTTGACGTTATATTTAAATGTTTGAAGATTTTAGTAAAGCAAGTAAACTGATCAAAGTTCCATAGGTGGAAATTGCGCGAAAGGAAACTGTTGGAGTAGAAGTGGCGGTTGCGTTTGTCTGTTTCAACAGTAAAAGGGTGGGACCTAGATACCAATCTAGTAGCACGGTTGAATTCATGTAGTGGAGTAGCCAAGGAAAGAGGCTCGTCAGAGCAGTTGTCATGAAAATATTTGTAGAAAGGACAGAGGGAAGCCACGCCATATCGGTGAGAAAATGACTGAAGTTGAGATGCCTGGTCAGGATAGATTACATTACACATGCTCCTTTGGATATAATCAAGAGTTTCCTGAGGAATAGCAGGAGCATCGGAGCAGAACCTTTGGTTATAGTGTCCTGAATATCGCGAATATGTGACAAGAAAAAAATTAATTCTCGTGTATAATTCAAATCTCAAAATTTCTAACTTAAATATTTAGAATTTAGCGGACTGATAATTATTCCTGATCAGATAGTGGCTGCGTTTCCTTCCTTTTTTTTATGGAAGAGCGAATACTGCTGGTAAAACGGAAGTCATCCGCGATTGGACAATAAATTGCCAAGAAGAGTCGTATGGTGTGCATTTCGGAAGATGGAAAAAAAGTTGTAGGTAACGGAAGGTACACAAGTTGATACCCGATCAGGATGATGATGAAAGACCCGAAACCCCTAATGAACTTCGACTAGAAACATCACTGATGATGTGTACTAAAGCATCCAATAGTAATAATAATAATGGTACACAAGTCGATACCCGATCAGTATCGGCTGGGTCGCAGTGGAGAGGTAGGGGATGATATTGAAAGACCCGAAACCCCTAAAAAACCTCGGCTAGAAACATCACTGATAATGGGTACTAAGTATCAAATAGATGTATTTTACGAAAATGAGTTCCATCTATTGTATGATCTTACAACAAAGCAAGGGGCACTTTGACATGGTGAAATGGGGATTTTCTAAGAGTAGCTTAGATGCTGCAAAGTAATGGAAACAACAGATTTAGTTTCCTTTCTTTCACCAAAGGGTCTGTTTTAGACCCACTAAAGTGACAAGGTGTAATCGATTTCTATTTTTTCCTCATATTTGCAGGGGGTGTGCCGTAATATGAATCTATTTTCGAGGTGTATGATGAAATTTGTTTGACCTGGAAAAATATTGCGTCATTCGTGATTGCATCAGATTTTTATCACGTCCACACACTATTGTCTCGACTGTCGATTAGTTGTTCTACAGCCATTGTCTGCGATAGACGTTACATCAAGGAAGGGTACGAAAACTGTAAATGATACACGAACACACTGGCAAGACTTACCAGTGAACAAATCAAATTACTATCGACTGGCTCGGAAACTCTCCTGATTTAAGTCCAATCGAGAATACGTGGTCAATCTGCAAGGAACGACTCCGATTCCACGGAGCTGTTCCTTGCACTGGTTCATGTCTCATTGGAAAAATACGAAAAAAAAAGTAAATAATAACGGAATTGTTCGTTTTCTTTTAATTAATTTGCACAAAGGTGTAGCACAAGGCTGAAGCCGTGGAACATCCAGTAGGGAGGGAACTTACTGTTCATTCGGAATTGATCTAGTGAGACAAGCTCGCTAACAATTACACCAAAAATGATTTTCTAAGTGTAGCTTAGATGTGGCATAGAACCGAACATGTGGAGCACACAGGGTGGATCGAACTCACGTTTTGTCTGTACGCGATCTGACGAGACAAGATTCCAAACCATTACACCATGGGCACTTCCATGCTGTAATGGTTAGCATGTTTGTCCCGCCAGATCAATTACAAAGAGAGCAGTGAGTTCGATCCTAAGTACTGCACACTTTTGGCCTTGTGCCACATCAGTGCTACGCTTAGTAAATTACTATAACATAGCAAGGCAAATACAGATCTTATTGTCAGCATACTGTAGACGTGGAGAAAATTGTCTTTTAAAATCGCTAGCATTGGCCATTAAAAATCTAATTCGGAAGAAGGCTATACTCAATATAATATAATCAACAGATAACTTTCAAAGACTATTTTGCTGCATTAGTATAAATGAACCGACTTAATACATTAATATTTCCATTTTACTCAGATCAAGAGAACATCTTAGAGGAAAAAGTAAGAAATATATCAATTTAATTGCAGGCGTATTCTTTCAACTAGGAATAAAATTCGTTCTACAGAGAGCTTTTGTTGTTAATAACAATTATTGTGTTTTTGATAAATAAATTTAACGCTTGGTTCATCAGATCTGTATCCCTGCAAAATAATGGCACTTTACTTTCCAAAGAACTTAAGGCGTATTCTGTCAATATGCTGCTTGATTTAATCGTTAAACAAAGAAAACGACTGCAAAAATATTAATAATCAGCGTCGTACATGATATGGAGTAGTGTATAAAAGCGCTGGTAAAATGAATCTAGAAGTTGGGAGTTTAATCCCAAGGTCAGTTTGTGCAGAAATAGAATCCAACTACGAATAAAAACAGCTGTTCCCCAATGAAGATGTGATGCATTTGAAATTTTCCCTCGACAACTACTAAAATTTATCGTTCAATGCTCCTGTGCTTGTAGGCGCCACGGCGTGGTTAATGGTTAACGAGGCTAGGCTGACTGAACGTTACCATTGAGTAGTGAATCACATCCTGACATGGTACACCCTACAGAAATCGGACGTGACATAACCAAAGTTCTGACAAAATCAATCAAGCAAATCATATTAAGTTGCTTCAGGTTTGTATAATGTTTACCGAGGCTACTTTGATTGACTGTTATTAATGGGAAACCGAGTTCGATCCTTACTAGATGCCCGATTAAATAACCTAAGAAAGTTTTATATATCAAACAACCCAACCGACCTCTTATCAGGTTTAAAGGAAAGGTTATATTTTCATTTTTTTTTTTGTATAACAGACTGTGTTGTACAGCTACTAATCATCGCCGTGTTTATTCACATTGAAAAGCTTTTGGTTATATTTAACATCAAAAAGAGACAGTTGAAACCGCCAGAGTAACGAGGACAGGGAAAATTTGACACTCTCAGAACATACTGAAAGCAAGAGAAACGGAGAAAAAGTGCGCATAACCTAATCAGCTTGTGCAAATGTATAGCAGAACGGGGTTGAGGAGACATAGTAAAATGACAAACTTTATTTAGAGCTCAAAAGGGCAGATAATTGTGGTAAACTATGATGGCTAACGTTCTGAAGGGCACGGCAAATAGAAGAATACGTTTAGCTAAATCTGGTATAAGAACATTAGGGCACATATTGAAAATTGATCACGTTAAACTATTAGTCGCTAAGATTAGATCCCAAAGCATTATGTCATAGAATGATACACAAAATTACTTTCAGAAATTTAGTCATTCGTAAGGCTCGATGTTGCGACAATAGACTTAGATGGATTTTTACTGGAATGTTTTGTTTCAAAGATAACAGCGCAAGGCCTCTTTGAATTTGAATGGGGAGAGAGTAGCGTTGCGCTGTTATCTTTGCAACAAAACAGGGCAACGTAGACACGGCAAAATTGGGTCACACACCCAGCCTTCGCTTCTCGCCAACAAGAACGCGTCAGTCTCTCCCAAAAAACGGTTTTAGCCATTTGCTGAAGGCCTTGTTATGGAGTTTTTTCCCGCGTTATAAAGAAGGTCTATTATATGTACGGAAGAAAGAGAGAATTTCCTCGAGACTACGCACACGTCTTATAACAGATTCAGCATCACCACCTTTTCTGTCTTCTCTCGTCTCTCTCTCTCTCCCTCAGTATCTTTTTCACTCTCTCTCTCTCTCTCTCTCTCTCTCTCTCTCTCTTATTCTCTCTCTTTGGCTTTATCTCTCTCTATCTCTCTTGGTCGATCTGGTGTGTGTCTTCACAACAATCCCACGTTAATTGTGCCTAAGATAAACATAACACGTGGCTAAATTTAATAAAAAATGGTAAACATTCGTTTTTCAATAGTTTTCTTTATCTTGTCGCTTTTTATCGCAACTGTCTACGTATATGTGCTAAGAAATTCTCTGTCATCTCAAGAAACCCTTCAAAATAAATATTCGGTATTTGCTGATTTTGGTAAGTAAGTCGGCCCCAAAATACTTCATCACCCACACCCTTGTGGAAATTAATTGAAACAACCGCTACGGTTAGTTTTAGACCCACTGGAGCGATAGGGTGCAATCGATTTCTATTTTTACCCCTGATTAGCCCATCTGCAATGGTGTGCATTAATATGAATCTATTTTCGGAGTGTATGATGAAATTTGTTCGGCCTTGAAAAATATTTCGTCATCCGTGATTGCATCAGATTTTCATCATGCCTAGACACTATTGTCTCCACTGTCAATTAGTTGTCCTACGACCATTGTCTGCGATGGACTTTACTCCAAGGAAGCGAAGAAAAATTGTAACGCTGCACGGACACACTGGCAAGCCTGACCAGTGAACAAATCAAAGTACTATAGACTGGCCCGGAAACTCTCCTGATTTAAGTCCAATCGAGAATATGTGGTCAATCTGCAAGGAACATGTGTACTGGGTCATGTTTCATTGGGAAAAAATATTTTTAAAAAAGTAAATAATAACGGAATTATTCGTTTTGTTTCAATTAATTTGCACAAGAGTGCACACTTCTGTCGGAAAAAAATTTGACCGTCAAGAGAAACAGCGTGATACAGGAATAATAATAAAAATAAATAAATTTAAAAGAAACGACACAATTTGAAACACTAATGCTTGGACTTGGTCTTGCAAAGATGTTGCCTTAACCAAAGCATATTGGAAAAAACATCCGACCGTGAAGGAAAACAGCATGAAATAGAAACAATAAATAAATAATAATAATAATAATAATACGGGAAGGAAACTGAAAAAAAATGGTACGAACACCACTCTGTTACAGAGATAGGACCTGTTACAATTCTATGGGACTACACAATACACACTGACAGAACAATCAAAGCCAACCACCCAGACATTGTTATCAAAGACCACAAACAAAATAAGTGCCTCCTTATTGATATGGCAGTCCCTGCAGACTGCAATGTATCTTTGAAGATATTCGAAAAACTGTCAAAATACAAGGACCTTGAAATCGAAATCTCAAAAATGTGGCACATGGGAACATCAACAATTTCAGTTGTAGTTGGAGCCCTAGGATTGGTTGGAAAAGATACTAGTAGGCTAAATGAAGGGATCACTGGAAGTCCATGCCTCAAAGACCTACAAAAAATTGTTCTGAGAAGTACAGCCCACACTTTACGAAGGGCTTTATCTATGTAATTTTTTTTTGTTTTGCAGTTGAAAGTGTCATGATGCCATTTCTAACCTTAGGTCCCTGGGCGGGACCCGGAAAGAAATGTGCAAACGCCATATATCAAAGAAAATAATAATAATAATAATAATAATAATAATAATAATAATAACCTAAAACAATCAGATTGGATTCATACCTCATAATAACACTCTCCTACAAATAATAAAACACCAAATTTACTCTATCAACAAAGAAGGTCCTCTCTTCAAGAGACAGTTCAATAAACAGGAAAACATACCAACAAAAAACGAAACGAGTACCATCAACGCCAAACGAGAAGAACAGAAAGCAAAATTGGAAGGACAAGTTGTTGCATGGCAAATACCTAAAATGAACAAAAGCACAACAGGTGTACCAACAGAAAGCACATCCGTGACTGAGAAGCACCGGGTTGAAAACTGAGACAGAAGGCCTAATTATTGCAGCTCAGAACCAAAGCCTGGAAACCAGATCCTTTCATTGTCACATAATCAAGGATGCAACTAATGCGAAATGCAGAATCTGCGGAAAATACTATGAAACTGTCCACAATATTATCTTCGGATGTCCGGAACCAGCAAAAAATGAATATACCCACAGACATAACAGGTTAGCGGCATATGTTCATAGAAAGATATGCAAGTAGCACAGAATCGAAACCACTGAGAGATGGCATGAACAACAACCAGAAACAGTTACCCAAAATAACGATGTAACTATCCTCTGGGACATGCCAATTCCAACAGACAAGGAAATAAAAGCCAACAGTCCTGATATTATCATAAAAAGACATGAAATTAAGGAAGTGTTTTTTTTTTTTTACTGACATACCGGTGCCATCTAAGAGGAACATCTCCATCAAGATTATCGAGAAAATGTCCAAATACAAAGACCTGGAAATCAAGATTAACAGGATGCGGGGAATGAAGACTGAGTCTGTACCAATACGAATCAGAGCTCTGGGCCTCGTGAGAAAAGAAATTGACAGTTTTACTAACAGTGTCGCAGGTAATTTCAACATACACTGTGCCCAGAAGATCGACCTATTAGTGCTATTAAATGACAATTCTATCATAGGGCCAAAGCAGGAAATATAACATACACAAACAATAATAATAATAATAATAATAATAATAATAATAATAATAACAATTTAAAAAAAAAAACTCAACTTCAAACTCTTATCCTTGAACTTGGTCCTCCGAAGACGACGCTTTAATCAATTCGACTATGGAATATGAATAGTTAGAAAAGCCAACAACTTTGTAGTTATATTACTACTGTTATATTACTTTACGCCATGTTTTCGTTTTACTACGCAATGACATCTTTTGTTAAACACAGGTTCAGGTATAAACCTGTTATAAATAGAAAGGAAATCCTATAAAAACAGGCCTTGTTTGATTAAATAAAGAATACGCTTACCAGGATTCATGAGACGAAATATTGCTAATTATATATTGACACTTGTTTCCTCGTGATTTTTGTTATCATAACATCAATGTTGTCCGGCTTTCCGTAAGCAATTGTCAAATTCGGTTATATTAATCCATGGAAATATATTCGTTCCTCTACTCGTTGTCGATGGAAAAAAATTCAAAATCTTCACATCTTATATATGATGGTGATGTATTGATTCTATTCTGAACTCGTGTACATGTCTACACTTCCTGACCTTGGAACTGAACTCCAAATTTCTAAATGAATTTTGCTAGCGCTTTTAAACGCAGTTGGACATTGATTATTTTTTTATTATTTTTGGAATCGTTTTGTTTTGTTGTTTTGTTTTTTTTTTTGTTTTGTTTTATTGTTTTGTTTTTATTCTGATTTAATATTATTTTCTTATTTTTGTTCGGGAGATTAGTGAATTCTACAAACAGGTGAGTAAAGCCGAAGATTACAACGGTCGGTCCGTCGCAATAACAAAAGGACGAACAAACCTGTCCAAATAAGTCGATTTCGAACAGATAAACAAATAAAAAGTTAAAGTTTCTCTTTTGTTTTTGGTTTATTTTTAGGCTGTTTTTTTCTGTTTTTCTTTTTTTTTATCGCTTTCAATAAAATGACAGTGCTTTGTGCTAATAGTCGCTTTTGGCAACGCTACTGAATGACACCGAACCTTTCTTGAATCTATTTAAAGATTTATTTAAAGGTCATTTTTTTTTCATTTTCTTAATGGTTGCACGATTTTTATGAAAGAAATAATTCTGCACATATTTTCAGCACTGACTTTGATCAAACATTATATACATTCTCTGCAATGTTATTTTTAAAGACAGTTTTCTCTTGTCATTTCTTCAGTGTTGTCATTTCAACGCCTGATTTGCGATTCCTTTTTTATGCGTTCCCTGTGCAAACCAATATATTTCGCTATATGTCTTAAAT